>JAQPPZ010002610.1:1800000-2343985 GCA_028583015.1 Wollemia nobilis
AAATTGACGACAGGGGATAGGAGGATGTGGAGGAAAAATAAAACCATAAGAAAAATCATGTTGACCTTGTTAAAACATTGTGCCGACATCTACCAGGAGATTTCACATTGAGGATTTTTCTAAGCTACTTAGAAAAATCCTCTTTCACATTGGTAACAGATCTATCACCATCCCTTGTATTGATAGTGGTGACTATCAGAGAATGCAAACTGTCCTGGGGTGGTATGGTCACCACTTTTTCTCATAATTTACCACCAATTCCTCTATGAATTGGTCAAAATTCCTCCTACTAGTATTGTAATAAAATTTAGTTATGATAATCACTCAATTGATCTATTTTTGCAAACAAATTGTACCTCTTGAATCACTCGTAAAACTCCTTCGCTAGGTAGATATTTTGAGGGGAAAAGGCACAAAAGGGTGAGGAGAAATATTGCAATCACTTCATTGCTATGTCTCAAAACTCCTCTCTATATCTTGTGTGGAAAATGGATCCACTTTATAGCCAAAGGGGGCCTTTGGGCAAATGGTCATGTGAGGGCATGTAGGGCAAGAGGTGCCACTTGTCTAAAATTGAGCATGCATTGGAAGAGGAAGAGAATATCCCATTTTGGTCTCCATTCTATATCATGTCATAAGCATTTTGTACCCTCAGTTCTTGCATGGTCAGATAAGTGGGATAAATATCAGTTTTTGGGTGCCATTTATCCAGATTTGACTTTTTGGGAGTTAAACCTTATGGCCATCCCACCCAAGAATGACCACTTTTCCAACATATTTGGGTGGTATGGTCGTGATCTTCCCTCATCCCAAGGTGGCACGGTCATGCCTATGTGGCCTAAAACCTTCCAAAAGTGGGGTAGAGCCTTCCAAGAGTGTTTAGGACCACTGTAAAACATTTGAGGGTTTCCCAAGGTGGCCATATGATGCCAATTAGTCAATACTATCGATTACCTAATTGTATTGACATGATTTTAGTATCTACATAAATAATCCATCTTTCGAAATAGATTACACAGTTTAAATATTTTGAACCTTTTCCATTGAAAGCTAGCTTAGAACTACAATTGCATTTCAATACAATCATTTAAGTCATGCCATTGTTTTTGCTTCTTCAATTTTCATTAACAACCTCCTTGTGTATATTCATGATTTTTATAAGGTATGGATTTCAAGGTATGTTGTGTTTTTTTATGTGAATTTTTAAATGATTTTTAATTTTTCCTCTTTTTATTCACTTGTATCATATTGCTCTCTTGTACCTACACTCTTGTTGTTTGCTTCTATTATGTACACTCCCATACAAATATCGAAATAGTATATTTACTATTAGGTGAATTTATTAGATCATATCCAACATTCCAATGAAATTTGACAAAGAGACTAAAAACTCCCATTGATCTTTACCAACTGAGAGTACCACCATTTTATTTTAAAGGAGAAAAAATCGTGTTGAAGTATCTCAATAGAAAGGTAGGTTCTCCATCCCTATCATAAAGAGTAAGTACATTATGAGAATATAAATTTACAACTATTTTTCAAACTATTTATAATTTTACTTACCATCTATAGCTTTATGTTGCTTTGGAGAACCTACAGTGCAAGAGATGACCTCAAAAATATATATATTTTTTTTATATTGCCTTAAAAATGTTGAACTGAAAGGGGCATCATCTATAGTACTTGATTCTTTAAGTTGCCTTATAAATCATAAATAACAATGGATATACTCAATAATAATTTATTTATCAAATTACCTTGTAATATCTAAATTGCAATGGAGCAACTCTGTAATCTCACTTTTATTGTATGGGGATGATTTTAATTTATTTTTATTTGTGGAAAACATACCAAAAGGGATGTCACTTTCGGGTAAGACCCAAGGAGGCAGGGGTATCCATTCCGCAAAAAATATCGAGGACTCGAACCTGGCCTACCACCTTTGACATACTCAAGGAGCAAACAAACACATAAAACCAATTTAAAAATAAGTAAAAAACAACAAAATAATAAAATAAAATAAAAAAACATGCTCCTTGAGTGTGTCAAAAACAAAAGCACAACCAAACACTCACAATAATATAAAATAAACCACAACACAAACCACATAGAAAACACAAGAACCACATAAGAAAACACAAACAAGACAAAAACAATAGAACACTACAAAGACATAACCCAAATAAAACATGAAAAATAAACACAACCAAAACCTTAAAAAATTAAAAAAATAAAATAGAAATAAAAATAAAAAACAACCAACAACAGACAATAAACAAAAACAAAAAACATAGAAAACACTCACACATAAAAACACGAAATAACACAAACAAAGAGAAACCCAATAACAAGAACGAAAAAAACACAATAACAATAAAAAAAACATTAAAAAAAAACACAAAACAACAAAAACACATGAACAAAAAAAACAACACAAAGAACACAAAAACAAAACAAAACAAAAGAACTCACCCACCTTAAAAAACTAAACAAAAAAAATGAAAAAGAAAAAAGAAAAAAGAAAATTGAACATAACAATGACCTATCTAGACCATAATACTATTAAGGCAAGAATCAACAAAGGAAACAAAATAAAGAATAGAATGAGCTAGGGAACTAAAAAAAACTGAATGAACCAAAGAGAAGCAAAAAAAAAAAAGCAAGAAGAAACTAGGTACCTTTAGAACTAGAGCCATTCAAAGAAATGATAGAAAGAAGAGCTTCCCTAATTTGAGAAGCCAACCATATAGGAGGGTTGCCATAACAAGTAAGATCACCTTTGTCCAAATCCCAATTAGCTAAAGCATCAACACTCTTGTTTTGATCTCTGACCACATGATTGTAATCAACTTTCAAAAATCCCATTTGTATTAATTGAATCTTCTCAATAATTCTTTTTATTCTCCAATCCACCTTATGATTCTTAGAAGGAGTCTTCAAGATATTAATCATAAGTTGAGAGTCAGACTCAACTAACACCTTTTCCCATCCAACCTTAGTAGCATCCTGAAGGCCTCTAAGGATACCATACCCCTCAACAAGGTTATTGGAAAGAATACCCAAATTCTCAGTAAAAGTGGAAACCAGGGAGTCATCTAAAAGTCTACCAATTCCTCCCGTACTGGCTTTTCCAGGGTTCCCTCTAGAGGCTCCATCAGTATTGATTTTTCCAAAATCCTTAGGAGGAGGTTGCAAATTTCTAGTCCTATCCATCTTACTAATACTCACATTCCCTTTAATATGGTTACCCTTAGAAGATTAATCTTCAATATTTGTATCACTTGATCCCATATTTGGTGGGAGTTTTGGGGGTGATTAAGGAGTTGATGGACTGATTCAACTAAGTTGGCTATGGTATTTTTCCAGATATAGTGAATATCCTTCCTATCTTGATTAAAAATTTGGTTGTTCCTTTCATTCCAAATATTCCAAAGAAGAATGGTAGAACCCATCCAAACTAACTGCCTAATAAAATTATCAACACCCTCTTGATTAGGCCAATCCCTCCAAAGTTGTTCAAAAGTAAAAAAATTGGACCACTATAAGCCAAGTAAAGTGGCCATTCTCCTCCATAGCTCAGAGGCTAAAGTACACTCAATAAAAATATGGTTGATATTTTCTACATTCTCTTCACACATTTCACATCTAAAAGGGTCATGAAAACCATGCTTCATAAGTTGCTCACCAGTAAGCACCCTACGATGCAATAAAATCCAATTAAAGAACCTCGCCTTAGGCAAGATATTTTGAGCCCACAATCGATACAATATGTCAGAATAATGGTTGGGATTATTATGGCATAAGGTCAAATAACCTTGAGGAACTGAATACTCACCCTTAGTAGTGTTGTTCCATCCAAAACAATTTTTTTCATGGGACCAAGAGAGGGATATCATATGAAGGATGCCTTGGATATCTTTTCTTTGCCTTTCTGAGATTTGAATAGGCCAATCCTCAATAAGGATCCAATATCTACCAACATTTGAATTACCAGTATGGTACCGACAGTAATTAGCCACCTTTATCCAATTAGCTCGGTGAAGCTCCTCCATCCAAGGCCTCCAATAGGGAAACTAAGTTATCAAAGGCTTGTGACCATCCCAAGAATCTGTCCAAAAAATTTTCTATTGACCATTATGAATGATCCAAAATAATTTTTTCTTTATCAAATCCTCACCATATTGAGAACTGCTAAAATGGGAGAACCTTTGGTAGGAAGTTGATAGCAAACAATGTCTTCAGGACTTTTGTTCTTAACATATTTAGCACAGAGATTATTGGCCCAAAGAGCATTAGGGTTATGCACCATCCTCAAATATTTGTTGTTATTAATAGAAGATCGGAATCCTAACCCCCTTCACTCTTAGGAAGACATAAAGTATCCCATTTCACCAAGGCCCATTTTCTTTTCTCCTTAGTACCACTCCAAAGGAAACGATGACTGATTTGATCCAATTATCGAAGAACAACCTTTGGGATATTCAAAATGAAAGAAACATAAATAGGAATATCTTGAAGGACTGATTTTACCAAGGTGATTCTACCCCCAGAAGAAAGTCACTTGTTGGTCCACTTTCTAATTTTCTTCTTGACTTTGTCGAAAAACCAATTCCAATCTTTATTTTTCTGCCTTTGAATATTTATGGGAATACCTAAATAAGTTATTGGAAGATAAGTCTTCTTATATATTAACTTATCCAAGACCATGTATTCCTGTCTAGCAGAGTAGTGAAAGAAAATAACTTTAGATTTGTCTTCATTGATCACTGCCTAGTAGCCTTAGAAAAATAGCTAATGATTTGCTTAATATTAGAAGCTTCCTTAAATATAGCTTTAACTAAAAGAGTAGAGTCATCCACAAATTTAATATGAGAGATAGGTCTAGCTCCATGAGCAATGGTAACTCCCTCAAGGGTTTTGTTTTCCCCATTTTTGGTTATAGTCCTACCCAAGCATTCATCAAGAATGATGAATAAATAAGGGATAGCGGGTCACCTTGCCTAACACCTATGGAAGCTAGCAATGACTGAGAAGGCCTACCATTGATAATAACTAAGTAGGAAACTAAATATATACATCCCATAATCCAATCCATCCAATCCTTAGAGAAACCAAATTGCCTCAAAACTTTGATAATGAAGTGCCAATCCACTCTGTCATAAGATTTGGATAAGTCTAACCTAATGAACATGGAAGGAGAATTTTGTATATCCATGGAATCGATGGCTTCTTGAGCAATAACTATCTCATCTACTATTTTATGTCCTTCCACATAACCTCCTTGCTCTGGGAAAATAATCTTATGCAAAAGAGGCTTCAACCTTTCTGCCATGATTTTAGTAATGATTTTGAGAAGAACATTACATAAAGCAATAGGTCTAAAAGCTGAGATATGATAATCCTCTTGAGCTTTTGGAACAAGAGTAATATAAGTTTTATTGATAACCTTAAAAATTTCTTTGGCTTTCCTGGATTTTTCCACCACCTCTAATAAATCAACATGAAGGATATCCCAGAACTCTTGGTAGAACTCAATGGGAAAAGCATCAGGACCTGGGGTTTTCCCTTTTTTGCATTTCAAAAACTACTTGTTGAAGCTCATTGATAGTAACAGGAGCAGTCAAAATAGAGTTCTGCTCAGAAGTGATAAGAGAAGGGATTTCTTGAAGAACATTTTGTTGTGAATATGAGTCAAGATTTAATAGGGATGATTTAACCTCGATCAAATTTGACATATTTTTTATTCTTTGATTTAAAAGTTTCTTTCATATATTCATTTATAGTTTTAATTCCTTTCAAACATAAACTTATAAACTATAATTAATCATCCTATGCATCCTTCTTAGCTTATTATAATAATTTCTTCAAGTAAATTTTTACAACCTTAACCATTTATTGAGTAAAAGGGATTACCTTTGGCATATTTATAGGAGTATAATTTATGTATGTTAGTACCTACTCCAACATGATCTACTTGTTTAATATTAGAATTTGTCTTATAACCAAAATATTTTATTCATTTCTAAATTGTTTTCACTTTGTAACATGTTGCCATGTGCTTATTATCATAATATTTGATGTATCAAAATGCAAATTTTCACTATCCATTTACCAATCATATTATTTTTATTTAGATATAACCTAAATAGATTTTGGAAAAGGTTTTAGAATATCTATCACAACACATATTAGTGTATATATGACATACTTTTGTTCCTTAGTAGTTTCTCCTCTTGGATGAACTCACCTATAGTATTACCAACATTGTTCATAATCTTCTTATATTTTTCAATTGATGACCTTAATATCATCATTGATAAGTGTTAGAATTAACACTATTTTTCAAAAATAAATGAAAGCAATCCATCCACTCAAAACTTATATATAAATCATAAAAGGATAAAATAAAGGGAAAAATAGAGATATTTAGGATTACCTATAGGCACGATAGATAATTATTGTATTATCCATGGATAAGATTCATGATACTTCCATAATAGTATGAGGAATGGTGGGGGTATTTATACCAATATGCAAATCCCAAATACATAAAATAACATAACCTTCAATCAACATAATAGAAAAGGTTTTAAAGTTAATTATAAGTTATGTGGTCTATTTAACAATAACAAGGGTAATTGTGGTCCATAGAGATTATATAATAAAATATTACAATAAATTTAATAAATTATACAATGAATATCCTTCAACCTATCTAATAGTACATTGTATAATGTCAATTTTAACCATTAATTATTTTTACACTTCTAATATACTCATATAATTTAAATTGAGAGGCCAAGGAGAGAATGCACAATGATGCACCAAAAGAAAGGTATAAGAGAGAGGATTGTGAAAAAGAATTTATAAAAATATTGTTGAAGAATCAAAGGGAACAAAATGTCAAGTTAATTTTGTAACATGTCAGCACCCACACCACCCTACTCAAAAATAGTCTTTGAGGTATGGCTTAACGCATCAATATATTATATATACATGAAAACCAAAAGGTATCAAGTATGGTGATGTTTAGTAGAAAAAGCATAATATTTTTAGATTTTAAAGAGGTGTAGCAGCATCAAGGACCAATAGGACCAATCATTCAAAATATCAAAGCAAAGCATCTAAATCATGGAGGCAATAAAACAATTATAAACGATCAAGTGATATAATGATGACTTGGAATACTAAAAAAACCATCACTAATCAATATTTCACATGGATGGATAGATGAACGAGATTAGAAATTTTCAAGAAAAAGGATATAAAATATTTTTATTTTAAAAAACTAAAGAATATCTAAAAAATGAATATCAAAAGTTCATATTTTATGTGGCAAAATATATAGGTATCTAGTTATAGCATCTCAATTGAGATGAGAATTAAATATGTTTGCAAACCCTCAAGCTTTACGAAAGAGAGTTGTGATTTATCAAGCATATGGGACCCAAGTACAACCCATTTTTATCCAGCAAAAAAAATAGTGGGAAACATCTTAAATATAGCTTCAAAAGCACAAGTAGATGCTAATGGAGTTTCAATGTTAGAAAAAAATTGGTTTACCTCCTTTATTTCTACACATCAAAATGAATATCTCCTTTCATGATAGTCATTTTAGGATAAACACAAAAAAGTATGAGCTATTGGTGCATCAAAAAAGAAAAACGTGGTAGTGAAATTTTTTTATGGACACAATCTAAATAGAAGATGGCTAAAAACTAGAAATAGTAGTTGTTGGACATTTTGAGTCAAAGTTATCATTGATGTCAAGGAACGAAGTTGTCATTTATGTCAAGGAATAAGCTATCGTTGATGCCAAAAGGTCAACAAGGAGCAATGCAAGAGGTTGATGAGCTCCATAATGTTTATTTCTAAATATTATGTGGAGCATGATTTTAAAGGTTTTTATTAAAACCTGTTATGGCAAAAATAAATGGTTTTTATTTAAAACCAATGGAAAAACCTAAGGAGATTAAATAAATTATAATTAATTATAATAATTTCATTATATATTAATTTGTAAGTTTATTTAATTAACCTATGGTTATTAAATTAATTATAAATTAATTATAATAATTTTATTATTTATTAAATTATAATATATTTAAATTTACCCTAAATTTAGGGTTGTAAAGAAAAAGGAATCCAAAACCATTTGAAAGTGTGGTGGCATATTGGTATAAAAACCATATTCCTAAGTGGTAAAGGAATTATATCTTGTTCAATTTACCAAAGGCCTAGGAGTTGTGTGTTTCGTGCGATTTTGTGCAAGGAAGAAGGCAAAGTTTTGTCTTAAGTGCACTGATGAAGAAATAATGCAAAAGAATCTCTAAACCTCATAACCATCTAGCGTGCTGGTTTGGTAGCAATATGGAGTTAGCTAGGGTGCTTGTGAGTGAGAGTACCCATGTTCGAATCTTAGAAGTCAGCGTTTTAAGTGGATTTGGTTAGGCACCAAAGGAAGTAGTGCAAATCCTTTTTGGGTGAGGCACTGTTAGTCAAAAAGTGCCTAACTACAGAAAAATAGCTGATGCACCTTTTTTGCATATTTCCCAAGAAGACCAAAGTGGCCCATATGCTAAAGATCAAAGAAAAAGCAAAACACCGCAAGGAGGCAAAAGTGTCGCGATATCGTGACATGTTGCATTTTCACGGCTAAGAGCAACAAAAGGGAGCAAGGTGGCAAAAGTGTCGCGATATCGCGACATGTTGCTTTGTCACGGCCAAAAGAGCAAAAGTGTCGCGATATCGCAACATGTCTCAGTTTTGTGGTTCACAGCGAGGGGAAAGAGCAAAGGGAAAAAAGTGTCGCGATATCGCGACATGTATCAGTTTTGCGGTTCACAGTGAGGAGAAAGAGTAAAGGGCAAAAAGTGTCACGATATCGCGACATGTCTCAGTTTTGTGGTTCACAGCGAGGAGAAAGAGCAAAGGGAAAAAAAATTCGTGATATCGTGACATGTCTCAGTTTCACGGTTCACAGCGAGGAGAAAAAACAAAGGGCAAAAAGTGTCACGATATCGCGACATGTCTCATTTTCGCGGTTCACAGCGAGGAGAAAGAGCAAAGGGCAAAAAGTGTCGCGATATCGCGACATGTCTCAGTTTCGTGGTTCACAGCGAGGAGAAAGAGCAAAGGGAAAAAAGTTTCATGATATCACGACATGTTGTATTTTTGTGGCTAAGAGCAAGAGAAAGAGCCAAGAGGGAAAAGTGTCACGATATCGCGACATGTTGCTTTTTCATGGTCCAAAGCAAAGAGAAAGAGCCAAGAGGAAAAAGTGTCACGATATCACGACATGTCTCATTTTCATGGCTAGAAGCGGCAGAAAAGCAAAGCAAGGAAGAATGTCACGATTTCGTGACATGTCTCATTTTCATAGCGGGAGGCAGCAAAAGAGCAAAGGAAGAGACGAATGTCACGATTTCACGACATGTCTCATTTTTGCGACGGGAAGAAACAAAAGAGCAAGGGAAGATACGAATGTCGCGATTTTGTGACATGTCTCATTTTTGCGGTAGGATGCAGCAAAGGAGCAAAGGAGGAGACGAATGTCACAATTTCACGACATGTCTCATTTTCGTAGCGGGAGGCAACAAAGGAGCAAAGGAAGAGACGAATGTCACGATTTCGTGACATGTCTCATTTTCGCGATGGGAGGCAGCAAAGGAGAAAAGGAGGAGACGAATGTCACAATTTTGTGACATGTCTCATTTTCACGGCTGGAAGCGACAGAGGAGCAAAGCAGGAGATGAATGTCACGATTTCGTGACATGTCTCATTTTTGCGATGGGAGGCAACAAAGGAGCAAAGGAAGAGACGAATGTCACGATTTCATGACATGTCTCATTTTTGTGGCTGGAAGCGGCAGAGGAGCAAAGCAGGAGACGAATGTCACGATTTCGTGACATGCCAGTTGTAAAGGAATAAAGTATATTTTTGGCAACTAGAGACGAGCACTGACATCAGGTGCTGATTTCTGAAGAATGGTCTGTTGATTATAACCTGGCAGGTCTACTAGATGATTGCCAATCTATCCAATCTACGGGAAATCCGTTGTGTATTGTTAGAAACTGTATATTATTACTTGTAAAATAAGTAATATGTACTTAGGAAAATATACTCTTTTAGGGTATATATAGGGGTGAGGGACTCCAGAAAAAGGGTCGGTTCTTGGATGTTTACAAGCTTGATGTGCATGTACTGGATTACAAGCAATAAAATATTTCTTCCTCTGGCTTCCGAAACTTTTGTGTGCTTGTATGTATCTGGTGTTTTAAACTTTTATTCACTCTGAGTTTTATAAATGTATCTATTCTAAAATCTGGACTGTGCATGTATGAATCTTGTTTCTAAAGTTGAACATTAACAGATATTTACATGCTTTTTAGATGAACATCTAAAAGTCACATTTAGGAATTCATGTTTTCTATAAAGAAGAGTTCTAGCTTTGCTATTGTCTAAACTGCATCATCAATGTTTGATGTTGTCTAATCTGTACCATGAGAAAAGTTCTAGCTTAGGCTATATTTCCCTTATCTCTTTTTCCTCTTTTCTCTAAAAAATTCAAAGGAAGCAGCCTTCTTTGGATACTAGACAGATGATCTCAAGCAAGATCTATCTATTCAATGTTGGAAAAGTCTAAGGCACAGCACTATTAATCGAAGGCAGATTTGTTCCAACAGTTTTTGGCACACTCGGTGGGACCAGCAATCCCACACTATTGTATAAGTTTTGGTGTTTTACCTTTAGAGCCTTTTGTTTGCAAAATCTCAAGACAAAAATCACCTGGCGACTTCGTTGCATTTAGACCATAAAAGAAAGACCTTGTCTAGAAGCCTTCTGGTTATATAGCCATATGATAACCAGATCCCGAGCTAGAAACTCTGAATATCCCATTGAGTTTTTTGAACTACATCTCGAAAGCCTAAAAGCACATCCTGTGCTAGCCGCACGATCAAATCCTCCCGACACCATTAGCACCTCTTTACAACCCATTGTAGGAGCATCTGCAAGCAATCCCATAGTGGTTGTAACTCCTTTAGCAATCATGGCAGCCGCCCCTGCCCTAGCACATCTTGTATGGAATCAAATTGGTCCTTTGAATTTGGGAACACACCACCAAATTCCATAAGCTACACTAAAAGCATTATCGAGCTTCGACGAAACAAGAAAAATAGCAGATGAACATTTTTTGGATGTATCAGAGCTAGCATCTATTTATAACATCATTGAGGAATATGTAATGGTCATATTATTGATCATATCTTTGAAAGGAAAGATGCTCTATTGGCATAGAGCGCTTCCCGCTGGATCCATTACTTCTTGGGCAGCACTGGCCGACCGTCTGGTCGATGAATTAAATATACATGTGGATCCTTTCACATTACTGAATCAATTCACTGTCATTGAGAGGCATCCATAAGAAGAAATCCAAGATTTCAACATTAGGTTTACCAGAACTCATGATAGAGTATCACAAGGCCTGAATCCCATGGAAGAACAAGCTATATGCTATTATCTAAGGGTTTTTGATTCAAAACTCAGTATGATAATAAGGCAATCTTGTGTAACCACTTTTATTGGGATATATGTAGAGGCATCAAAGGGCGAAACTGATCTCATCGCTACAAAAATATATCCATCGAAGACTCTATTGCCAATTTTACCACAGTTTTCCCAAGCATCAATCTCTAAACTGCCTGCACCCCTATCAATGCAGGCCCTCCCAGCTATAGCTGCACCACCTGCATTCTGTGCATTACCAGCCACACCCCTTGCATCAGCTGCCCCCAATGACCAATACACAACCATAATTGATACCATGAAGACGTTTTCAAATGAAATGGCATCCATGAAAAAGAGAGAGGCGAAAAGGAATATTCAAGTAAGAATATTTCCATAGATACAAAAGGAAGCTGCTTCAACAAGTGGAAGGGTACAAGAAAGAAAAAATGTAGTGTATGCAAATGAGATAGGAGATAACGGAGAACCCGCTAATTCTGATTATTGGTGTACCACTTGCAACGATCCTCATGGAGAAGATTCATGTATGATTCATCAACACCATGTGTAAGCAGTTATTAATGAAAGAGCCAAGGATACCGGCAAGGGACAAGTGAATATAATCAGAGAAGTTCACCATAATTTGGAAATGCCATCCATGGAACAAGTCTCAGTCCTAACGAGGTCGAGAAAAAAGTCGTTGCAAACTGACCCTAAGGAATTCCAACCACAAGGTTTTCCTCTTGCCCCCAGGGCAACTCCACAGAAAAACCAGTCTGATGAGAAAGGACATTCTGATCCTCCTCAGACTTCTACGACTACACCAATAAAATAATTTCCTCCTAGAAAAGGGAGCGAAGCTCAAGAGCAAGCGAAGGAAATAATCAGATTTCCTTCATTGACAAAAATGCAAATAACAGAAGCTACGCAGGTCTACAGAGACAGATATGACGCATCGACTAGTGGAAGGGAAAAAAGTGCTGAAGTATCCCCAGCTGCAACTCTTTAGTTCAACATTGCAGAAGAAATGAAGAGGACCCCCTCCAAAATAAGCATGTATGATGCACTACAAATTCCTGGTCAGATTGACCTCCTCCAAGAATATTTAACTTTAAAGAATAATACCTCTTCCTCAAATGTCATACAAGCAAATGTTGTGTCAACCTCTGGAAAAAATAGACCGCCCCCATTGTATTTATATTTGCAAATGGAGGTGTGGATAGTTCACAATTGCATGATTGATTCAGGGGCTACAACTATGGTAATGCCGAAAGTTGTATGTGACATAATGGGGATGGAATATACTCGAAGTCATCCTGGTGTGTTGCAATTGGATGGTACTCCAGTAAAAATTGTCGGGGTGATCAAAGATATACCTATTCAACTCCATAGAATGCCAAAAGTAGTCATAATACAAGAAGTAGTCGTTGTAGACTTAGAACCATATTTCGGTATGTGTTTATCCAAAGAATTCACAGCCAAACTGGGAGGTTATCTGCACTAGATTATTCACATTTGGAGGTACCTTTCAAAGGTAAAAGAGTCAAGATCTACAATGAGAAACCATCTACTTTTCATTTGGAAAGACTAGAAGAAACAGCTACTGTCAACATGACGTCCAAGGAATTTGAGAATATTGATTTAATGGAAGAAACCCTGGAGGAACTCCAATCTGAAGACCAGTTTTCAATGAAAGACTTCAATGCTATGATAGAGACAGAAATGGGAAGCTATTCCATTGAGAAACCAAAAAATCTCCCTATTGTTGTCCCTAAAATAGATGATTCAGTCAACTAGTTATGGAAGTTGTACTTTGATGGGTCAAGGTCCAAAAATGGAGTAGGAGCTGGGATCGTCCTGATTTCACCCACTGGAAAATAAAAAGTCTTTTTGTATAGGTTGACATGGAGTTGCACCAATAATGCAGCTGAGTACGAAGCCTTATGTTTGGGACTCAAGAAAGCTAAGAAATTGGGTGTAAAACATTTGCTGATCTATGGAGATTCAGAGTTGATCGTTAAACAGGTTACTGGCAAGTGCATTTGTAAGCAACATTACCTAAGAGCTTACAAAAACAAAGTGTTAGATATTTTGGAAAATTTCAAAGCACTAAAAATGAAATCCATTTCCAAAGAGAAGAACACACATGCAGACCTGTTAGCATCAGTAGGATCAATTTTTTTCCCAGTCAGCAATGTTATTCAAAAGTCTAAAAACAGTTAGACTTATATACAGGCCTTCAGTGCCCAACAAAGACATTTTTTGGCAAGTATTCAAAAATGATGAGCAGATCCTAGATTTTCTGATTCATGAGATGAATTGCTCTACAGATAGAGCATTACAATAAGAGGACGAAGAGAGCCTTATTCAACTAAAAAACAACCATATACCTAGGGGACTGATCACCCTGGAGAGCCTTTTTGACAATAGAGACAGAGTTGTAGGTCGAAGGATCAAGGTAGATGAACGCCGATATAAAGAAGTAGAACTAGAACCGGGAAAAATGATCAAAGTAGGGACCGATTGTACAGTAGTAGAACTAGAGGAAATAAAATAGTTATGTAAAGAGTATCCAGATATAATAGCCTGGACTTATAGTGATCCGAAAGTGTACAGGAAAGAGGTCATTCAACATACCATTGAAGCTGGAGGAAGGAGCTAAACCTTTCAAGCGAGGCGAGAGGCCTGTGAATCCCAAGATTGAAGCCTTAATGAAACAAGAGTTGTTAAAACTCTTGCAGGCTAAGATAATATACCCAATCAAGCACTCTACCGGGTGGCGAATTTAGTTCCGATCCGCAAGAAAAATGGAGAAATACGACTATGCATCGATTTCAAAAATTTGAACAGATCCTCTTTAAAGGATCACTATCCTTTACCCCAGATTGACCAAATCCTTCATACTGTGGTGGGAGCATAAAGGTTTTCTCTGTTAGACGGATTTTTTGGTTACAATCAGGTTTGGATGAGAAATGAAGATCAATACAAGACTGCGTTCACCACTAAGTGGGGAACATTTGCATACCAAAGGATGCCCTTTGGATTATCTAACATAGGAGAAAATTTCCAGAGAGCCATGGACGTAGCTTTTGGGGAGCTTGCGAACAAAATTATTGTCATCTATTTAGATGACATGATAGTTTTTTCTCACAACAAAAAGGACCATGCCACTCATCTGCAGCAAGTGTTTGAGAAATGTAGGGAATTTGGGATATCACTAAACCCTACAAAATCTATTTTTTTTGTAGAAGAAGGAATACTCCTTGGGCATGTTATTTCTAAATTTGGGATGTTAATTGATCCAGATAGAGTAAAGGCACTTCTTGAGTTGTCTCTCCCAGTTAACAAGAAAGGTTTGCAGTCTTTCTTTGGTCAAGTAAATTTTGTCAGAAAATTCATTGCGGATTTTGCCCAAACAGTTAAACCAATGACTGAGCTATTGAAAAAATATGCTCCTTTTAAATGGACAAATCCAAGGAAAGAATCTTTCCAAAAAATTCTAGAAGCCATCACTCAAGCTCCTGTGCTAGTCAACCCTGACTGTTCCCGGGATTTCATACTATATGTTTTCAGAAAGCAAAATAGTTATGCTACAGTTCTCACTCAGAAAGGAGAAGATGACGAAGAAAGACCCATAGCCTTTCTGAGTTCCACCATGCACAAACATGAGGAAAGGTACAGCTTCATAGAAAAAGAAGTATACGCCATTATGAAGTCCTTGAATAAGCTAAAACACTTCTTATCTCAGATTCAGACGATGGTGTATGTTATTCATCCCGATGTAAGGAATTTCATAATTCAAGGAGAATTGGGTGAAAAAAGAGTTGGATGGGTGACTCGCATCCAAGAGTATGATGTAGAAATACAACCTACTAAAATAGTCATAGGGAGAGCTTTGTGCAAGGAATTGGCCAAGAAAGCTACAAGTGGATATGGGGAGAACCACCCCGTCATGGCAAACACAGAGCAACACCAAGACAGAGTGAGTTCAGGTTGGATCAACGACTTTGTGAGGTATTTTCAAACCGGGTCATGCCCTGAAGATATGAACGCTTCCTAGAGAAGGAGATTCAGGACCCAAGCATTGAGATATACCCTTCGAATAGAGGGGTTGTACAGGATTAACATTGACGGTGTGTTGTTAAAATGCATTCATGATAATGAAAAGCAAAAAGTGTTAGATGAATTTCATGAGGGTTTTTCAGGGGGACATTATGCAGGTCAAACTACAGCTTTGAAGATCCTTAGATCTGGATGTTATTGGCCTTCCATCTTCCTAGATGCGTACAGAGTGACCCAGAAGTGTGAACAGTGTCAGAGGTATGTGGGAAGAAACAAAAAAGCACCCATGCCCTTAAAGCCTATTCAAGTCGAGGAACCATTCTAGCAGTGGGGGTTGGATTTCGTAGGGATAATAGAGCCAAACTCATCATCAGGCCACAAATACATTCTCACTGCCACGGACTATTTCACCAAGTGGACAGAAGCAGTGACTACGAAGAAAGTTGATTCAGAGGTGGTGATAGAATTCGTCGAAAGTCTAATCACAAGGTTTGGCATACCAGATTCTTTGATTACAGACAATGGATCCCCTTTCACTAGTGCAAAGATGATCGAATTCATCAGTAGATATGGAATTTACCTAAAGACTTCCTCTAATTATTACCCACAAGGTAATGGATTAGCTGAGTCTACTAATAAGAATCTTCTAAGAATTTTGAAAAGAACATTAGAGGACAATAAGAGGAACTGACACTCACTCCTGAATCAAGCCTTGTGGGCTGACAGAATCTCAATAAAAAAATCAATCAATACTTCACCATATGCTTTGGTTTATGCTAAAAAAGTTGTTCTACCGAGTCATATGGAAATACTCACGTTGAGAATGCTAAACCAAGTCAACAAAGATCAAGGTCATCCAATGGACACCTGACTGATGCAACTTCTGTAGCTTGAAGAATCTAGGGAACAAACCTATGATCATCATCAAAGGCATATGGTAAAAACAGTCGGGTGGTTCGATAAGAAAACCACTTTTAGGAAATTTAAAATAGGTGACCTGGTATTAAAATGGAATGTCAAGAAAGCAAAGCCAGGACATCATGACAAGTTTGATGCATTCTGGGAGGGGCCATTCGAAATTGTTTTAGAAAAGCAATTCAATGCCTTCCAGTTAAAAGATCATTATGGACAGGTTCTACCCATCACGGTGAACGCTTTTCACCTAAAGTTGTATTTCTAGTAAAACTACAAATCACCATTATATGTACAGTATATTATAAGTTTTGAAGTTTTGTAAATATTTCCCTTTTTACGGCCTAATATTTCTAGAAGACAATAAGAAGGATTGACGCTCACTCCTGGGAGGAAGTTTCCCTGTTGGAATCCTTTCAAGCAAGGGAAATGGTCATTCTTCTACTCCCGAAGTGTTCCAGCCACCTAAGAAATCCTAGCTCCTAGAATTGAATTTTTGTGTTCTTCAGACAAAGGTTAAATACCTAAGCGGTAAAAGAAAGGTTTTGATAAGGTGAAGATCACTTGTTCTCCAAAGTGCATGATTTTTCTTGTGTTTTTTGCGCTCGAAAATTTACTTTTTGCAACTGTGCTAGTGACTCCGTTTCCCAATGGATAAAGGCCTGGTCTCTATTTTTGCATAAATAATGTTAGTCAAAAAGTGCCTAACTATAGAAAAATAGTTGAAGCACCTTTTTTGCATATTTCCCAAGAAGACCAAAGTGGCCCATAAGCTAAATATCAAAGAAAAAGCAAAACACCGTGAGGCAAAAGTGTCGCGATATCGCGACATGTTGCATTTTTGCGGCTAAGAGCAACAAAAGGGAGAAAGGTGGCAAAAGTGTCGCAATATCACGACATGTTGCTTTGTCATGGCCAAAAGAGCAAAAGTGTCATGATATCATGACATGTCTCAGTTTCGCAGTTCACAGCGAGGGGAAAAAGCAAAGGGAAAAAAGTGTCGCGATATCGCGACATGTCTCAGTTTCATGGTTCACAGCGAGGGGAAAGAGCAAAGGGAAAAAAGTGTCGTGATATCGCGACATGTCTCATTTTCGCAGTTCACAATGAGGAGAAGGAGCAAAGGGTAAAAAGTGTTGTGATATCGCAACATGTCTCAGTTTCACGGTTCATAGCGAGGAGAAAGAGCAAAGGGCAAAAAGTGTCGTGATATCGTGACATGTCTCAGTTTCACGGTTCACAGTGAGGAGAAAAAGAAAAGGGCAAAAAGTGTCGCAATATCACGAAATGTCTCATTTTTGCGGTTCACAATGAGGAGAAAGAGCAAAGGGCAAAAAGTGTCGCGATATCACGACATGTCTCAGTTTCGTGGTTCACAGCGAGGAGAAAGAGCAAAGGGCAAAAAGTGTCGCGATATCACGACATGTTGCATTTTCGCGACTAAGAGCAAGAGAAAGAGCCAAGAGGGAAAAGTGTCACGATATCGTGACATGTTGCTTTTTTGCGGTCCAAAGCAAAGAGAAAGAGCCAAGAGGAAAAAGTGTCGCGATATCGCGACATGTCTCATTTTTGTGGCTGGAAGCGACAGAAAAGCAAAGCAAGGAAGAATGTCATGATTTCGTGACATGTCTCATTTTCACGACGGGAGGCAGCAAAAGAGCAAAGGAAGAGACGAATGTCACGATTTCATGACATGTCTCATTTTCATGGTGGGAAGCAGCAAAATAGCAAGGACGAATGTCACGATTTCATGACATGTCTCATTTTTGTGGTAGGAGGTAGCAAAGGAGCAAAGGAGGAGACGAATGTCACGATTTCGTGACATGTCTCATTTTCGCGGCGGGAGGCAACAAAGGAGCAAAGGAAGAGACGAATGTCACGATTTCGTGACATGTCTCATTTTCGCGGCGGGAGGCAGCAAAGGACCAAAGGAGGAGACGAATGTCACGATTTCACGACATGTCTCATTTTCATGGCTGGAAGCGACAGAGGAACAAAGCAGGAGATGAATGTCACAATTTCACGACATGTCTCATTTTCGTGATGGGAGGCAAAAAAGGAGCAAAGGAAGAGACGAATGTTGTGATTTAGAGACATGTCTCATTTTTGTGGCTGGAAGCGGTAGAGGAGCAAAGCAGGAGACGAATGTCATGATTTCGCGGCATGCCAGCTGTAAAGGAATAAAGTATATTTTTGGCAATTGGAGACGAGCACTGACATCAGGTGCTGATTTTTGAAGAATGGTATGTTGATTATAACCTGGCAGGTCTGCTGGATGATTGCCAATCTATCCAATCTGTGGGAAATCTATTGTGTATTGTTACAAACTGTAGATTATTGCTTGTAAAATAAGTAAGATGTACTTAGGAAAATATACTCTTTTAGGGTATATATAGGGGTGAGCGACTCCAGAAAAAGGGTCGGCTCTTGGACGTTTACAAGCTTGATGCACATGTACTAGATTACAAGCAATAAAAGATTTCTTCCTTTGGCTTCCAAAACTTTTGTGTGCTTGTATGTATCTGGTGTTTTAAACTTTTATTCGCTCTGAGTTTTATAAATGTATCTATTCTAAAATCTGTACTGTGCACGTATGAATCTTGTTTCCAAATTTTAACATTAACAGATATTTACATGCTTTTTAGACGAACATCTAAAAGTCACATCCAGGAATTCATGTTTTCTATAAAGAAGAGTTCTAGCTTTGCTGTTGTCTAAACTGCATCATCAATGTTTGTTGTTGTCTAATCTGTACCATGAGAAAAGTTCTAGCTTAGGCTATATTTCCCTTATCTCTTGTTCCCATTTTCTCTAAAAAACTCAAAGGAACCAGCCTTCTCTAGAGACTAGACAGATGATCTCAAGCAAGATCTGTCTATTCAATGTTGGCAAAGTCTAAGGCGCAACACTATTAATCGAAGGCAGATTTTATTCCAACAGGCACCAAGAGGGAGAAGATAGATCATGTGGTTCTCTTCCCTAAATAACACAAGATTATACTTAGAGGGGGGGTGAACAATATAGTGCCCACTTTTTACTTTATTTCCAAACCAATATGAATTATTGTCCTTAATTGAAATAACCAAATATAGCAGTGTTCATTAATAACTTAGATTAAAATAGTAAGCAAGAGCACAAGTCACCATAAAAAATTGAGACATAATATTTAATGTGGTTCCTCCAATGTGGGGTACTCCACAAGATAATATCATAATATTTCACATAGAAATAAGGATCCTTATCCAATACAATGATTTCTTTGATCTGCTCAAAGTTAGGCAATAACAAGTTCACACAGAACTTGTCCAAATATGAATAACAAGTTCACATAGAACTTGTCCAAATTTGAATAACAAGCTCACACAGAACTTGTCAAAAATTGAATAACAAGCTCACATAGAACATGTCCAAAACTGAATAACAAGCTCACACAGAACTTGTCCAAATCTTCTCCAACAAGATCACCAAGAAATTGTCCAAATCTGCTCTAGCAAGCTCACCAAGAACTTGCCCAAATCTGCTCCAACAAGCTCACCAAGAACTTGTTCAAATATGCTCTAGCAAGCTCACCAAGAACTTACCCAAATATGCTCTAGCAAGCTCACCAAGAACTTGCTCAAATCTGTCCACAAATCTGTCCCAAAACTATCCACAAATTTGTCCATAAAGCTGTCCCAAAACTTTCCACAAAGCTATCCCAAAACTATCCACAAAGGCTGTCCCAAAACTTTCCACAAAGCTGTCCCAAAACTGTCCACAAAGCTGTCCACAAAGTTGTCCCAAAACTGTCCACAAAGGCCTTATCAAAGGCTCAATCAATCATGCACAAGTAGCACTCAAATTTCATCCACAAATCTATCAAGGTAAAGCTCAAAGATGAACTCAAAAATGAATGGTAATGTACTCTTCAATGAATGACAACAATGATCCACAATGATCTCAACTCAACTCAACTCAAATCAAATCATAGAAGCATATAGAGAATTGTTAGAGACTCAATATGTTCTAAGCTCAATCTCAACTCAACTCAACTCTAGTCAACTAATCACCACAAGGGACTACACTTTCTCACGAAAACCTTAGTCCAAGCATGTATCAACCAACTCAAATGTTTCCAAAAATTCTCAACCATAAATCTCACATAACAATGATACCCATTTTCTTTTCTAATTCTTTCACAACCAATGGGTTTCAATAACTATGCTTATAAAACAAGGTTTAAACACAACTCTCAAACCAGAAAACCTTGAAGGATTCAACCAACCACTTTCAAAAATGAAACCACAATCAATCCTTTTCACTCCAATAATATTTCAAAAATCAACCACCATAACCAATAAATAGGAGAATGTGCCCATACCTTCTGATGCCCAGAAGTTGTCCATAAAATATGCCACACTAAACTCAACTTTCCTTTCCAATCTCAATAAGGGTTAGTGGACTTCAAATAATAATCACAAGATAAGCATAACTCAATTTACACCTTTTTACTCCAAATTAATAAACACATCCACAAAAGTCATTTTTAATAAAAATCCTTATCAAAAGATAATAATCAATAAGTCTCAAAAATATTTTAGAACTCCTTATTTATCCTAAATCTTAATTTTCAATTTCATGAATATCAAATTTAAATCAACAACTCATCTCCTCTGAAATAATAATCATAGCCCTTATAAAAATAAAGTTTAATTAAAACTTTAATTATTCCTTAACCACCTTATAACTCCTATCCTAGGGCATCAATGAAATTAATTAGAGCAAAACATAATTACCTCCTCAAGGGGATTCGAACAACCAACTTGCACACACCATGAGTGCCTTAGCTGCAACTAAGGTTGCCACACGAGCTAGCCACTCATTCAAAAGGAAAAGGTACTACGTGTCTTAATTCCTTCCTTTCTTCCATGCAAACCAAAAGCGCTTCAAGAACTTTCCTTCCAATACCTTCGAATGCAGTCAAGGATATTTGAACCTTGACGTAAAGCACTGCCACACACCTTAACACAAATCCAATTGGCAATGTGCCACTCAACCTACAATGTCTTGGGCTTTCGTAACCTTAGATTTATTCGTTGTCTTCCTTTTCAAAATTATTTTTGCACGAGCTCTCTTTGGATGCTTAGCCAACGATTAACACGAGAAGGATCAATTTCAAATGAACCTTAGGATACCTGTTTATATAGTCTTCTCATCATTTTATATGATATCAGTGCATTATTGATTTTTCCTTTTTCTTTAGACGTCGGAACTAAATTTAATTTTAATTTTAAAATTAAAATTAAAATTTTAAATAATTAAAATTTAAACTAAATATTTAAAATTAAATATCTCCATCACCGGGGCACCTTTTTCAAAAAAACAAAATTCCAACTTGGGTTTTAAGAAAAACCTATTTGAAATCTACCATCCATGGTTTTAAATAAAACCTTTTATTTTGCCTGCCTTGGTTTTGACAAAAACCTTGATTTCATCCATGATTTCCAAGATATCATTTGCCCATCAAAACTCAATGTGATCCATATGACATCAATGATTTATGTGACATCAATGACAACATAAAATAACTCAAATTGCCAAAATTCCCTCCCAAGGTGAGCTCCTAGCACATGTGATGGTTGGATCTGCGACAAGGGCGCATGAAGAGATGACGTCATGAGTTTGAGTCCCACCAAGGTAAAGGTAATAAATTTTAATATATTTTGTGATGCCTAATATTTTGACATAAGGTACTAGGGAGTTAAAAGAGGTAGATAAAAGGTATTTTTAATTGGTCATTATTTTGGAATAAGGAGTCAGCTTTATTTTTTATAAAGTATTTTTTTGACATATTTGCTTATTGGAGAAATAAGTGGATTAAAGTGTTGGTTAGATTTTGAGAGGACTTATTGCCATTGAGTTGTTTCAATAAGATGATTATATTGACATTATTTCTAGTGTTTGATATTATTCTAACTAGAAATATTAGAAGGTGTATTTGGTCAATTATTTTTGTATATGTTGATGGATGCTTTCTTCAAGCTGGAGTGACAAGGTGTATGTATGTTTTGATATTTTCATTGTACTTTTGAGATATTTTATCATATTCTAACTCCTTTCAGCTTGGAAAAGAATTTTTTGTGGTTGTTGTAGATTTTTGAGGTTCCTTCATCATGAAGAAAAAAGGTATGGGCATATTCTTCCATAGTTGAGTTGACTGGTTGGTTTTCTAGGAAAAAAACTTTGGAGTGAAAATGACTTAATTTGGTTTCCTTATTGGGTTGTTGAGCTATTATTAAATGAATGCTATTCACCTTGGTTTATAAGCATTGTTGTTGAAGTGAATAATTTAGTGAAGAATTTGAACTAGGGTTTGAAAAGAACATGAGCACCATTGATATGTGACATTGGTTGATAAGCATTGTTGGAAATATTTTGAGTGAGTGTTCATATGATTGGACTAGGGTTGTGAGTAAAAATTATTTAATTGAGTGATTGATTTAATAGAGTTGGTTAAACCTAGTCAAGTGGATGTGTGGAGTGATAGCTCAAGTTCTATAAAATAAATTATTCTATATTCTAAATTGAGTTGAGAAAGTGTTTTAGTATTGAGATGAGTGTGAAGCATATTGAGTCTCTAAAAATTCTCTATAGGTTTCTAAAAGAGTGAATAAAATTAATTGAGTATTGAAGTATATGTGAAGCATATTGAGTCTCTAACAATTTTCTTCATGTTTCTATAGGAGTGGACAAGTTCTAGTGTGGACTTGTTGAGGATATTTTAGGTAAGTCTTTGAGAAGACTTGTGGACATATTTGTGTGAGCTTTCATGGAAGCTTACAATACATATTGAGAGTAGATTTGGATAAGTCCTAGTGAGGAATTATTGAGCAGATTTGTTTAAGTCCTAGTGAGGAATTATTGAATAAATTTGGACAAGTTCTAGAGAGGACTTGTGGATAGATTAGTGTGAGCTTTTGTGGAAGCTTACAAGGCAGATTTGAAATAAGTCTTTAATAACACTTGTGAGCAGAGTTGATTGTTTGATTTGTTTAAAAATTGAGTTAAGGTTTGGGGTAGACCCAACAAAATTAATTTATTATTGAGTCAATATTTGAGTTAAGGTTTGAGGAAATATATTGAGAATAAACTTGTGCTAGATCAAAGGACTATGTTTAGTATATATTGGAGAATAGATTATGGTGCATATTTGAGGATAGGTTTGTACCAGACCAGAGAAACAGATTGAGGATAGATTTGTGCTTGATCGAAGGACTATGTTTAGTGTAGATTTGAGACAGAGCTTTGGAGGTTATATATTTGAGTAAGATCTCCAGCCATAGAAGGTAGGACAGGTGTATTCTATTGATATAGTTCCATTTGCTAAGGGTAGTGGAGGTAGAGGTATTCTAGATGATCACCAGCCAGAGAAGAGCTAAGAATAAAGGATTTCTCATGTGGTTAGAGATCCATGAACTTGATTAAGGGATTGGTGCCTCCTTTGGATAGAGATCCATAAATATTGTAATAGGGAAAGGATTCCCAAGAGATTTAATGAGAAAATTTTAATGAAATTTTTTATCCGTGGAGTATCCCACATTGGGTGAACCATGCAAAATTGGTGTCTCTATTATGTGTCATAATTATTGCATTACTTTGATTACTATTTTTTATATTGTTATATTTATACTACATAATATTGATTGGAAAGAAAAGTAAAAAGAGGTCTTATACTTTTCACCCCTATCTCACTATAAGCTTGTGTTATTCAATTGGTATCAAAGTGGATTCCTTTGGAAGAGTTTACTAGTTTGAAGGAAAAGCTTTCAAGAAAACAATGTATTCTAATAATGTGTCCTTAGATAATCCCACACCCATATTTTATGGAAGTGATTATATATATTAGAGTTTTAGAATGAAGATTCACTTGATGGCTCTTGGAAATAGAATTTTGAAAGCAATGGAAAATGGATACATCTCCCCAGTTGATCCACATATAGATAAGGAAGGTGACCTTCTACAACACTACAATTCAAAAACAATGAATGTAATTTTGAGAGGTTTGCATATAACAAAGCCCATAAAAGTTATGCATTATTAAGATGCAAAAGGAATTTGGGATAAGATGCAAAGTATATATGGAGATAAATGTGTCAATAAAGTAAAGATACAAAATCTCAAATCACAATGTGAATAGTTAATAATTCAGGATGAGAAAAACATTAGTACTTATCTACTTTGAGTCGATGAGGTTTTTAATGCTATGCAATGACTTGGACTTAAGGTTTAATAATCAGATTTTTGTGATAAGGTCTTAATATCTCTTCCAAAGAGATTTAGTGGAAAGAGTTTTGCTATAGAAGAATCAAAGGATGGTGATTCTTTGACAAGAGATATGTTTCTTGGTATTCTTACAAATTTTGATTTAATAACAAAAGAACCCAATCCCTAGAAGGAAGAAACCTTCAAAGCAATCATTAAGACAAAGGGTAAGAAGTCAGAATCAAGAAATGAGTCATCCAGTGATGAAAAGGTAAATTATAGCAAAAGGAATAAGGATTCAAGAATAATTAAATATACAAAATATATTAAATATTTCAATTGTGGAAAGTACGTTCACTATGCAACTGACTATCAAGAAGCTAAAAATAACAATGATGAAGAAAAATAGGATTACAAGAATAGGGAATCAAAAATATATAGGTACCAAAATAAAGGCAAGGATGGACAAAGAAGACAAGGGAATAATTTCTTCCAAATATAAAAGAGAAGCTACTATGCAGACAAGGCAAGTAAGTACTCAAGTGATAGTGATACTAGTTTCTTAGATAATGATAAAGATGAAGTAATATTTATGATTGAAGAAAACGATGTCAATAAAAGGTCACCAATAATTCACAAGTGTTTTAGATGTGGTAATTTTGGTCATATTGAAGATAGTTGTACAAGGAATGGTTTTAGTTTTAGGGATGATGAATATGAAGATACACTTGAAAGACTAGAGGAGAATATTCTAATGGCACTAGAATAAGAAGAAGGTGATCCTATAGAAGATAAGTCATGATAAAAATATGTATACAAAGGTAAAAAAATAAAGGAAGAAGCAGATAAATAAGAATATGATCTCAAGGGAGAAATTATTTATGATCTTGACAAAGTAAAAAGGGTAAGAAATAAAAACTCTAAACTAGAATTTCAGTTTAAAAAATGTGACGAAGAAATAAGAATTCTTATAGAAGATCTAAACAAGTCAATGGATAAAACAAATATGTTCAAGGAGAAGTTGGAAGCTAAGGTTCTAGAATTTAAGAAACAAGAACAAGAGGTAGCTTCACTAAATATGGAAGTCAAAGACTCCAAAGTCAAGCTACAAGGGTTCAAAAACAACTCAAAGAATTTAAATAAGTTTATCAAGATACAAAAGCCTACATCAAGCAATATAGGTCTTGGTTTTAAACAAGCTCAAAAGAAATTAAAAAAAAGAGTCAACCTCAAGTTTGAAGAAGAAGAAACTTTAGAAGAAGACAGTGTAAGAGAAATTGAGACTTCTGAGGATAAGTTGGACAACAAAAGGTTCAACAAGGAAAGGAACAATGCACAAAGGAGAAATGGATGGAACAACAATCAGAATAGATTAAGAGAGACTAAAATACCAATGAGGTCAAGACAAGGAAAATTTAATGGAAGATGTTTTTCATATCATAGATTTGGGCACATGTCTTCATAGTGCAGGACACATGAAAGACATAAATATGGAAACATACAAATTTTTCATGGGTATTTCTAATCATGCAATCATTTTGGTCACAAGGTAATAAATTGTAGGGTTCATGATAGAAAAGGATATGGCTTCACTATGAGAAATCCCAAGATATTTGCACCTCCAAGTAATAATAAAATTAAGTGTTATAAATGCAATAATGATGGACATAAAAAAAAATGGTGTAGAGCAGACATTCCAGAATCAAGCATGAATAGGAATAGGAACATGAATATGAGCATAGATAGGAACATGAAAAGGAATGTGGACATGGATAGGAACGTGAATAGGAATATTAAAAGGAATCATAAAAATAAAATGAGAATGAAAGAATACAAAGGAAAATACCAGTACTTTCTGGGAGTAGAAATACTCCCACCCCAAAATTAACCACCTCAAGAGGAGGTGGGGGAGGGGGTAAGCTAAGAGACTCATTACTAGTCCCGAGACCCAAAGGTTACCCTTTGCCATTGATTTCAAAGGGGGAGATATTTGAGTAAGGGGGAGAGATTTAGTATTTGAGTAAATAGGAGATATTTGAAGAGAGCATTAAGCCAGGGGGAGCAATGTCCTAGGGGGGCAAAAAAAGAAAATGCTAAGTTTTTGGTAAAAATAATTTGGGTTACCATCAATGACAAAAGGGGATATTATTGGACATTTTAAGTCAAAATTTTCATTGATGTCAAGGAATGAAGTTGTCATTGATGTCAAGAAATAAGCTACCATTGATGCCAAAAAATCAACAAGAAGCAATGCAAGAGGTTGATGAGCTCCATAATGTTTATTTATAAATATTATGTGGAGCATGATTTTAAAGGTTTTTATTAAAACCTATGATGGAGAAATAAATGGTTTTTATTTAAAACTAATGGAAATACTTAAGGAAATTAAATAAATTATAATTAATTATAACAATTCCATTATATATTAATTTGTAAGTTAATTTAATTAACCTATGGTTATTAAATTAATTATAATTTAATTATAATAATTTTATTATTTATTAAATTATAATATAATTTAATTTACCCTAAAGTTAACGTTGCAAATAAAAAGGAATCCATTGATGTTTGAAAGTGTGGTGACATATTGGTATAAAAACCATATGCCTAAGTGGAAAAATAATTATTCCTTGTTCGATTTACCAAAGACATGTGAGTTGTGTGTTTAGTGTAATTTTGTGCAAGGAAGAAGACAAAGTTTTATCTTAAGTGTGCCGATGAAGAAATAACGTGAAAAAAGCCCTAAACCTCATAATCATTTAGCGTGGTGGTCTTGTAGAAAGTTGGAGTGAGCTAGGGTGCTTGTGAGTGGGAGGACCAGCGTTTGAATCTCGGTAGCAAGTGTTTTGAGTGGACTTGGTTAGGTGCCATAGGAAGTAGTGCAAATCCTTTTTAGGTGAGGCACCAAGAGGGAGAAGATAGAGCACATGGTGCTCTTCCCTCCCAAGGTGAGAACCTAGCTCACGTGGTGGTTAGAGCTATGGCTAGGGAAAACGGGGAGACGATGTTGTGAGTTTGAGTACCACCAAGGTAAAGGTAATAAATTTTTAATATATTTTGTGATGTCTAGGATTTGGATATAAGGTCCTAGGGAGTTAAAAGGGGCAGATAAAAGGTATTTTTAATTGGTCATTATTTTGCAATAAGGAGTCAGATTTATTTTTAATAATTTTTTTTTGACATATTGGCTTATTGGAGAAATACGTGGATTAAGGGTTGGTTAAATTTTGATAGGAATTCTTTCCATTGAGTTTTTTTGAGAAGGTGATTGTATTGATATTATTTCTAGTGTTGGATATTATTTTAACTGGGAATATTATAAGGTGTATTTGGTCAATTATTTTTGTATATATTGATGGATGCTTTCTTTAAGATTGAGTGACAAGGTGTATGTATGTTTCGATATTTACATTATACTTTTGAGAGAGTTTATCATATTCTAAATCCTTTGAGCTTGAAAAATAAGTGTTTGTGGTTGTGGCAGATTTTTGAGGTTCCTTCATCATCAAGAAAAAAGGTATGGGCATATTCTTGCATAGTTGAGTTGATTGGTTGGTTTTCTGGAAAACAACTTTGGAGTGAAAAGGAATTAATTTGGTTTCCTTATTGGGTTGTTGGTCTATTGTTAAATGAATTCTATACACCTTGGTTTATAAGTATTTTTGTTGAAGTGAATGATTGAGAGAAGAATTTGAACTAGGCTTTGAAAACAACATGAACATCATTGTTATGTGAGATTGGTTGATAAGCATTGTTGGAAACATTTTGAGTGAGTGTTCATATGCTTGGACTAGGGTTGTGAGTAAGAATTATTTCATTGAGTTATTTATTGAATAGATTTGGTTAAGCCTATTCAAGTGGATGTGTGGAGTGATAGCTCAAGTTATATAGAATAAATTATTCTATATTCTAAATTGATTTGAGAAAGTGTTTGAGTATTGAGATGAGTGTAAATCATATTGAGTCTCTAAAAATTCTCTATATGTTTCTAAAAGAGTGACTGAAAGTAATTGAGTATTGAAGTGTATGTGAAGCATATTGAGTCTCTAACAATTCTTTGTATGTTTCTATGGGAGTGGACAAGTTCTAGTGTGGACTTGTTGAGAATATTTGAGGTAAGTATTTGGGAAGACTTGTGGAAAAATTTATGTGAGCTTTTGTGAAAGCTTATAATACATATTGAGAGCCTATTTAGATAAGTCCTAGTGAGAACTTATTGATAAAAATTGGTTAAGTCCTAGTGAGGACTTATTGAGAAGATTTGTACAAGTTCTAGAGAGGACTTGTGGATATATTAGTGTGAGCTTTTGTGGAAGCTTATAGGGTATATTTAAGATAAGTCTTTAAGAAGACATGTGAATAGAGTTAATTTATTTATTTTTGCAAACCTTGAGTTAAGGTTTGTGATAGATCCAACAAATTTGATTTGAGACTGAGTCAAGATTTGAGTTAAGGCTTGAGGACATATATTGAGGATGGAATTGTACTAGACCGAAGGACTGTGTTTAGTATAGATTCAAGAATAGAGTTTGGTGTAGATTTGAGGACAGGTTTGTACCATACTAGAGACAGAGATTGAGGATATATTTTTTCTAGATTAAAGGACTATGTTTAGTGTAGATTTGAGATAGATATTTGGAGGTGATAGAGTTGAGGATAGAGGTATCTAGCTAGAGCAGGGAATATAGGTGTATTCTATGGATAGAGTTCCATTTGCTAAGGGTAGGAGAGGTAGAGGTCTTCTAGAGGATCAACAACCATAGTAGAGCTAAGGATAAATGAGTTCTCCTATGGATAGAGATCCATGAACTTGATTAGGGTATTTTTTTCTACTTTGGATAGAGATCCATGACATTGATTAGGGTATTTGTGTCTACTTTGGATAGATATCCATAAAAATTGTATTAGGGGAAGGATTCCCAGGAGATTGATTAAGAAAATTTTAGTGAAATATTTTCTTCGTGGAGTAGCCCATATTGGGTGAACCACATAAAATTGGTGTCTCTTTTGTGTGTGATGATTTGTGCATTACTTTGTATTGTGGCTGATCCACAACACACCCCAAAATTGGGGACCCACCTTTTTGCATGCTTTCAAGGAAAACTGCAGTAGCCCAGATGCTAAAAAAAATCAAGAAAAAAAAAAAATTGCACAAGGATGGAAAAGTGTTGCGAAATCGCGACATGTTGCACTGTCGCGGCCGAAAATGAAAAAGTGTCACAAAATCGTGACATGTTGCGCTGTCGCGGCCGAAAATGAAAAGTGTCACGATTTCGTGATGTGTTGCGCGGTCGTTGCTAGAAAATGAAAAGTGTCACGATTTCATGACGTGTTGCACGCTCGCTGCTAGAAAATGAAAAGTGTCACGATTTCGTGACGTTTTGCACGGTTGCTTCCAGAAAATGAAAAGGTTCATGATTTCACGACGTGTTGTGCGGTTGCTGCTAGAAAATGAAAAGTGTCACGATTTTGTGACGTGTTGCGCGGTCGCTGCCAAAAAATGAAAAGTGTCACGATTTCGTGATGTGTTGCGCGATCGCTGCCAAAGAGGAGAGATAAAGGTAGATTGTAAAATTGTCGCAAAATCGCGACATGTCACAAAATTGTGGGTCAAACCAGTCAAACGGGGCAAAGCAAAAAAGCGTCGCGATTTCATGACAAGAAGCTGCCAAGGGGCACGAAGCAGAAAAACATCGCGATTTCACGATAGGAAGCTGCCAAGGGGCACAAAGCAGAAAAATGTCATGATTTCACGACAGGAAGCAGCAAAGCAGCCGGAAGTTGAAAAGCGTCGTGATTTCGTGATAGAAAGCATCCAAGGTGTACAGAAGAGAAAAGTGTCACGATTTCACGATAGAAAAATAGCAAAGTGTACGAAATGAAAAGTTGTCGCGATATCGTGACATGTCGCCATTTCACTGTGCATGAAGGCAGGAAATGCTGTTGGCAGGAAAATGTCACGATATCGCGACATGTCGCAATTTCATGACATGTCATGATTTCGCGACATGTCTCGTTTTCGCGGCGCATGTAAAGGAGTAAAGCTGCATGCTATTTTTGTCACGATTGACATGGGGCCATTACAGAATGGGCAGAAAAGTGCGAAACACATGGCGTACATGTATAAGGGTTACAGAAACATTACATTCATAGAATATTATCAAACCTTTCAGCATTAAACATAAATTCAAGTGCAACGAAAAGGTAGGAATACGAAGCGATGCATTCTGGGAGGTGAAACGAAGCGATGCAGGGCGAAACAGAGAGCCGCATTAGATGGTATAAAATCAGAAGAGAAAATTGATGAAGGGGGAAACCACTACGAGCGGGTTGCAGAGTTGATGGTGATCAGCTGTTCTGAGCCTGCTGTGGAGTGCATTTCTTCCATTTTTGCTGGTTTTGGAAAAACTAGATATTCTGCTATTGTAACAAGACATATTTTATTAATGCAGAATTGTTCAAAAATTTGCATTTTATGGGCAAGAAAGGATGAGAAATTTTCTGCATGCTTCATTTTAACTGTTATATGTTTCTACTTTCAGATTTTAGATTTATAAATGAAATTCATGCCATTGTTTTGGGTGATTTCATGTGAATGTCTGCAATCTGGAAATTATTTTAAACCCTAGGAGCAAGCACCTAGTTTACTTTGATTGTGTTTGTTTTGCAGGTCAAATAGGCTAGGTTGCATGTACGAAACTCTCACATATCCGGTTTTGTCGGAATAGGATAGCATCAGACTGAACGTGTTTTTTTTTTTTTTTTTTCTTTTCATTTCTTTTCATTAAATATTTATTTTTCCAGAAGGTTTAACTTAGTTAAAATAAATATTTAAAAATTACAAAATCTAAAAAAAAAGGTAAAATAATGAACAATCACTAAAGTTGCATGATGGAATAAACCAACATTGCCCCTTGTTTACAGTTACTTGCAATCACTAAGGTGTTCCAAGCATTTTAATTGAATATCTTTATATGAGATTACTAATACACAGTTGCAAATGCTAATACCGTGGAGACCTTGGAGAAGTTGTTAGTATGACTTCTTTGCAAGAGGGGATTTGGAACCCAAATCCTAAGGAAGAGTGTAATTTCACAAGTATGTGAAAATACTACTCAACATTTTGGCGCTAGGAGGGCCTGAACTGGTTTATTTCAGATTAATTTAAATGCTATAGGGATTTAAATTTTGAATATTTCATGCCCTATTTATTATTATCTTTAGCCCTCTTTTAATATTACAACTTTGTACTGTTAAAAGGAGGACATGAATTGCTATGCACTATTCTAAAGCTTTGATTGTTCATACAGGAATAATGTGATTTAATTTATTTAAAAAATATAAATAAATAAATAAATAAAATAAAAAATAATAATTTTGATATTAAAGTTATATTCTTTAAGGTTCACTAATGGCTATGTTTTCACCATGGATGACAGGTAGCCCATTGAACATACCAGGAGTTCAACATTATTTGCCCGTTGGTTTTGAGAGATGTCTTCCTCGATTTTTGTTTAATGGGACAAATACTCCAGGAGAACACATTCAAGCATTCAAATTTGTTGTGAATCACTTAACAATTTGGCATGATGATGTTGTTTGTAAAATGTTCCCTTACACCTTGGACAAAGTGGCATTTGATTGGTTTACAAGTCTGCCTTTAGGATCTATCACTTCTTGGGCTCAACTAGAGGCAGCATTTCTTAATCAATTCAACAAAAAGCAAGTTGACCCAATCCGCATGTATGAGCAGTTTTTCACTATTAAAAAAGGACCAAGTGAAAATGTGAAGTCATTTTCTGAAATATTCTTTGGATTATATGCTCAATTAGTGACATTTTATGCTCTTCAAGAAGAAATGGCTCTCCAAATATATGTAAATTCTCTTTATGCACTCACTTCCACATATTTGTGAGGGATGCCTCAAATCACATCTTTGACACAAGCCTATACTCAAAAAATGGCAATTGAGCAACAATTGAGTTGTTAAAATTATGGTGTGGGTTTTGGATCGTATAATATTCAATCATTTAATACCTCATTTACCCATCCAATGATTTATCCACCTCAACCAATTTCAAGTGTGAATCAATTTCAGAATCAACAATCATTCCCAAGCTTCAATCAATTTCAAAATCCTCAACCTACTATGCAAGATCAACCATCTTTCTTAAGTATGAATCAACTTCAAAATACTCATCTTGATTCAAACGATATTTCTAAAATCAATTTTAATGATTTTCATAAGAATATGATTTTAGGCAAGGGAGGAGTACTAGATCCAACTAGTATTGAAACATGTGACAAATTAGAAACCCTTGACTCACCAAAAGATGAATTCTATGAGGATGAATCTGTTTCGGATGACATTGTTGAAAATGATGACCAAGAAGATCCACACCTTCCAAATTGTGATAAAATTGAATCATGGGTTACACATGTGGATTATGATAGCCTTATCAATTTGAATACAAGAAATAACCCAAGTTTGGAAGTAATGGAACCATCTAAGGAAGGTGAAGATAAATTTGATGAGAAACATGTTGATGAATTAAAAGATAAAGAACAAATAAGTGAGCATCACAATTTGATTTTGAAAGATGATCATCATGATTCTTGGGAAGAGTATGCTCACTCCAAAACTGCTAATGAAATTGGTGTGCCTATTGATATGCAGGATCATACAATTGCCCTTTCATATGAGGATATTACAAGTCTTGTGCAATCTGAAAATGTTTTGGAAGAAGGATTGGAATCTCATAAAATGTTTGAGAAGGATATTGATTTTACTACCATGGATGAAGAAGGAGAATCAATTGTTTTTATTCCCCTTGAGGGGCAAGAAATCAAAAATCTTGATCCACCTATTGATTCTACAATGTCTATGCCATCTCAAAATGATGAAATTACAAAGCCTAAGTGGTGTGGGTTTGATACTATTGATGATCCTAATGAAAATATGGATTTTGAGGCAACTCAAGCCATTGATCATGAAAAGGTGTCACGTGACACATATCTTGAAAAATTAGGCTCTTGTTTTGAAAAATATGGACGCATGTTTAATTGGGTGCCTAACTTTGGTGTTTTTGAACAGGTGTGGGATGATGAAGAAGACAATGAAGAAAAAGAAAAAGCTACTAACACTCATCAAGTTGTGATAAATTCTAATCATGATGGGTTGAGTATGGGTGACAAAGTGAAATCTTTACCTTTGGTAGTAGCTACAAAAATTTCAAATGATAGGTTACATGATGTCCCTTTGGATGCTAACATCATTAGTGAGGGAATGCCAAATTTTGTTGATGCTTGTCAAGTTTTGAATTGTTTTGATTGCTTTAAAATCCTGGAAAATGATTTGAATTCAATATTTTTAGAAATAGGCTCTTTTTTGCAATATCTCACATTTGAAAAAGAAAGCCTACTTCTAAATCATGAATGGAATGATGAAACTTGCACTTTAAAGAATAGACAAAGTAAAATTGAATACCAACCATTGTCTAATCAATTTGATTTGAATCTCACCTATGATGTTGCTAATAGAACTAAATCAAATTGGTATGGTGAGCATGGCAAGTTGAAATTTGTTGCATTGCTTGGTTTGATCTCATTGTTATTGGATTCCTACAACAGTTGGCATGTGTATTGTGACGTATGTCTGTCAAAATGTTCTAATCATGTTTGGGATCCAGGAAAGTAATAGTCCAAGCTTGGCATCATCTTGTACTATATTGTATATAAATTTTGGTTTTGGTTTGAGTTTGTGTTTTCAAGTTTCATTTTGGGATTGCTATCTGAATTAGGATTTAAGTTGTGTGTTTGATTTCTTTTGAAATGTTTGGTTTGTTTTGATAAAAAAAAAAAAAGGAAGAAAATTTGAGATGTCAACTTATGCCTAAAATTAGGAGAATATGAAACATTGGAATTGTGTTACAGAAAGCTCCACAAGTAACACAAACATTTAAATAATATCGTTTGAATCTTGTGATGCATGAAGTTGTCAGTTTTGCATATTATGGTAAAATAGATGATATATTCCAAAGGAAGTAGTACATTCATATCTTATGTCATATTCCACATTGCATATACACGTCATTTGAGTTACATTTTCATTTCATGGGCAATTATTGAGAAGGTTGTTGGTCCGACTTTCATACACACCCTGTGAAGAATGAGCAGGAAACTCTGATAACACTTATACGGGATAAATCCCACTCACTTTAGGATCTAGCTGGTTATCCAAGGTGTGAGTTACAGAGTCGGGTCGAATGTCAATTCACTCTTTTCCGCTTCTGGAATAGTTTTCAATATGGACTATCTGTACCTTACAACGGGCTCAATGAACTTGCTCTGTAATGCTCAGAAGTTGTCACTTGTTGGCAATCAGATTTGAAATTGATTCTTTGATCTAGCTCTCATGGGTCAGCAGATTTAAATAAAAGACAAATAAAGAAAATAAAAATGGATCATTTCTCGAAAAACAAAGAGAAGGTAGGGTAAGGCAGAAAGAGAAGTTTACCAAACTTTAACTGTAAAACCTAAACTATCAATTTCATTTATACTATCAGCTTCATATCAGAACAAATCAAAGAAGAAAGTGTCCAGTTTTCTAAGATCACTTTCAACTAAGAGCACAAGGCAAAGATGGAACAGATCTAACAGAAAATTATAAACCGAAGGGAAGTCGGTTAAAATTGATATCTTTCACCGGCAGCCTAGCTCGCACAGTGAGGACAGAGCAATCAGAACAAACTTGAACCTCAAATCTGTAATTTCCCCTAGCATACAATAGAACAAATGAAGCCCAACAACATATTTAATCTTGATATGGCAGATTTACAGCATATATCTAATAAACTTTAATGGAACGGATAACAAAAGAAGATGAACTTATCACAGTCTGCAAAAGATTAGGCTCCTGGCCATGCTATCACAGAAAAACAACAGCACATCAACTCCAAGTCCAGAAATAAAAATATTTAACAATCTTTGCAAGAAATTGCTTCAATAGCCTTTTATTTCTAAGTTTTCGCCTCCTGCGATTACATTGAGAAGAAGTATTTATAGACTCAGGACAGACCCTGATCTTTTCAGAAATATCTTCTTCTCTAACCGCAAATCTTATCACATTAAACCCTAGGACCCGGGTTTTACAATAAAAAGCCATTTAAAAACAAAGTCTGGATAAAACTTAACCATTCTGCAAATCAGTGCAGTCAGCTGCCATAAATGGAGAAGATAGAATTCGAATGCCACTTGCATTCACCCGCAACTGCAAATAAATGCCCTCATTAATTCCTTCGGGTAAGCTGGATGAGTCACTACTCCTCCGACAGTTCATCTCCGCAAAGCCATCCCTGAGTTGAAATATCTGCACTCCATTAATTCTGCCATAAATCTTCATTAAATGCATTCACCGGCAAAATCCGGCAACTGTGTGCATATATTTCATTTCCCGGCCAAATCCCGACATATTCCATTATGGGCAGCTGCTTAGTCACCACAAAGTCTCCTTGCAGCCGGATCTGGAAAAATTGGATGACACAGCAATTTTCGGCATCTTTACTTTCAACATGGTTGTCCTTGATTAATTTGCATTCGACTTTGTCTTTATGGTTCCTTCTCCGTTATCCCGCAAGTGACAGATGGCTTCCTGCATGAAAGACAAAAGATGGATTAGCATTTAAAATTTATTAAATCAAAGCTTAAACTACTAAATCAGATTAAAAACCCTAATGTTTACTTGCATGTCGGCCTCATTTATCTGATACGTGCTTTGACACGTGTCACAAAATTACGACACGTGTACGTTTCAAGTCATTACGCATTGTTTCGTTGCTTTTACGCGAGGTCACGAAAATGCGGACATGTCACGAAATCGCGACATCCCCTTCGCAACTTTCCCCATCGACCCAAACGCGACATGTCACGATTTCCTGACATGTCACGAAATCGTGCCTCTTGCTGGCCATCGTACTACTTTCTCTCCTCATGTCGCGATTTCGCGACATGCTCTTGTATTGGCCTCTTCCTACGTTTCTTGTCGCGATTTCGCGACCTTTCTGGCACTTGCATTTTTCTTCCTCCTTCATGACTTCATCCTTCCACCATGTCGCGATTTCGTGACATGGTGGCTTCTCTTGCCTCATCTTCCCACCATGTCGCGAAATCGCGACATGGTGGCTCTCCTTTCTCCACCATGTCCGATTTCACGACATGTCCCCTGTCCTCGCCTCACTTCATTTCTCACGAATCACGACATCATGATTTCACGACGATTCTATGCCTTAAACTTTTCTTCAACACGATTCCTCTTGCTCCCTTGCTGGCTTTGACTCGGACCTGTCGCGATTTCATGACATGTCACGAAATCGCGACAGTCCGTACACCTCGGGCTCACTCTGCCAGTTTTGTCACGATTTCGCGACGTCTTCTTGCTTCGGGCCTCTTCTGCCTATTTGGTCACGATTTCGCAACAACTTTCCCACTTGGCACTTTCATCCGAATTTTGTCACGATTTCGTGACATCTTTTGCACTTTACTCTTTCCCTCCGTAGCGATATCGCGACATTTCCAAAAATGTGAAATGTCACGATATCGCGACATTTCCAAAAATGGAAAGTGTCGCGATTTCGCTACGCTTCTGGGACTTGGCGGATTTTCTGAAAACCTGTCGCGATATCGCGACATTACCAAAAAAGGAAAGTTTTGATTTTCATGTATTTTTCTATCTGTTTTCTGCATTCTTTTCGTACCGGTGTAAGATTTTCTTTAAGCATGAATGATTCTAGCATGTAAGAAGTGAAGTCTGAGATAACAAAGCTAGAATGCAAGAAAAAGCACAACTTTAAAAAGGAGGCAAGCAAATTTGGATTTAAAACCTGAAAATATCAAGAGGGTCCCTACTGCAAAAATGGAAGTTCAAAGTTTTCAAAGGATGGAAATTGATTTTTTTTCAGTGGGGGTGTGTTGCTTCTCAACAAATGGCGATATCTACGGGTAAAATAGTAGCATTATTTTAGAACCCAGGACTCTAGTTTCAAAACAAAAAGACCATGCATCATGCCTTGCCACAGACATTCCTCACAATAAATTGACTACTAACTGATAGCTGTTAAAATTTCCCAAGGACATACTAGGCTGAATTACTTAAGGAAGATTTCTGATGAGCAATTACAAGGGCATAAAACTTTCTTGAAGGAAGACTGGATCGAATGTTGAACTCTGGACTGATCAGCTTTTCTAGATTGTAAAAAGGGGAAACCGAGTAGAGCTCTGTTTACTAGTTTAGCCTTTTACAGCCCCGACAAAGTTACCCTTTAGATTTACACGACCCAAATTTACAACTGTAAGGAAGGATCTTCAACTGGGTAGAAGAAAAACATCTTTTGAAACTTGGCTGCCTCTTTCATTATACAACTCTTTTCTTTTTCCTTTTTTTTTATATATATATTGGAAATAACAGGGTGCTAATCCAACTTTCATCTCTTTCTTTTGAAGTACATCAACATCTGAAACTGCTTCAGCCTGGGCACTGATAGCCTTTGTGGATACTCAAATAATTACATGAATCATAGTCCCCTCTTATAACCAACTTTTCTTGGATTCCCCGGGAGTTTCTCCAACCAAACAGCATAGCAGTTTTTCTATAATTAAAACAACTGTGGCAAGCAAGACACAAAATCCAGTCATCTTTCTACCATTGTTCTGAATAACAAAATAGTTCCACTATTCAGTTTAAGCAGACTATCTCATAATTATGATAATGAATACTGGATTGTGGATTGATCAGCTCAGAATAAAGCAATTTTTAGAGGGCTGACTTTTTCATTGATGTTCAGGCAAGGCTAAAGAACAGGATCTCAAAAGCTGAAGAACTTTGCACAGACTTCCAAGGGCAGACACAGGCCTCAAAACAAAACAAAAATAAAACTGTACAGACTTGAACACAAAAACGTGCAACAAAAACAAAAATAAAACTAAACAACCAAACAATAGAACTAGAATTAAACTAAAGCAAAATAAAACTTGCAGAGCTATTTACAATGGAAAATAAAATACAACTGCACTTCGGAAAGACTAAAAACTGTACAGGCAATTAAAACTAAAACTAAAACAGAAAAACTGCAAAGTTATTTACAATGCATACACATGTTACAACTTCTTTATGACTCATTCAAATGATACATTGGACGGAACAGCCGAGAAATAATGTTTCAAGTATTGACCATTAACAGGGAGGTCCAGAAAATTACCATCCAGGTCTTGTAAACGGAAAGCATTGTTACCCAGAATCTCAGCAATTTGGTAGGGGCCTATCCACAGTGGCTGCAACTTTGTGTGCTTACCCTTCTTCTCATGGGCCTTGTCCCATAAAAGCACCAGGTCTGCCAGTCTGAAAGCTTTCACTTTGGCCCTCTTGTCAAACCAGCGCTTGACAGTTTCTTGGTGCCTACTGAAGTGCTCCAGGGCTTGGAGTCTTTCATCCTGCAAGTTAGTTAGATCTAAAACACGGGCTTCTGCATCATCTTGATCCTCAAAATAATCTAAGGCAAACTGGTAAGTAGGTAACTTCAGAGAGATGGGAACAATTGGCTGGGTACCATACAGCAAAGCAAAAGGAGAAGTCTTAAGAGCAACCTTATATTTTATCCGGTCAGCCCAGAGTGCATATTTCAACAATGTATGCCACTGCCTGGGTTTGTCTGCTGCAGATTTCTTAATGGCATTCATTAAATTCTTGTTTGTGGACTCAGCCAGTCCATTGCCTTGGGGATAATAGTTGGATGAGAATCTGATAACTATCCCCATCTGGTATGCCCAGTCTGCAAACTCCAATGATTGGAAGGCTGGTCCATTGTCACACACCAAATTCAGAGGAACCCCAAACCTAGTTATGACCTTTGATTCAAGAAAATCAATCACTTCCTGAGCTGTACTTCTTGTGGTGGCTGCTGCTTCAACCCATCTTGTGCAATAGTCAGTAGCTGTTAGAACATATTTATGCCCTGCTGAAGAATTTGGATTAATCACTCCCACAAAATCAAGTCCCCACTGCATGAAAGGTTTAGTTATCACAACAGGTTGCAATGGGAGAGCCCGGTTGGCCTCTTTGGCTGCAAAAGTTTGGCACTGATGGCAGGTTCTTACATGCTGATGTGCATCCTTAAATAGTGTAGGCCAATAATAGCCTGCTCTCAATATTTTATGCGCAGTAGCAGATCCTGATGAATGCCCTGCCCCTAACTTTTCATGAAAACTGGACATGACTTCACTGACTTCACTGGGAGAAATGCATCTCAAGAAAATGCCAGCATAATTCTCTCTGTACAAAGTACCTGCCTTGAGGAGATAATGAGCAGCTTTCAATTTTAATGCTCTCCTTTGGGTTCTGTTCAAATGGGATGGGCAAACTCCAAATTGCAGCAGATGAATAATATCCCCATACCAGTTATCAGACTCAGAATTCAACTGATTAACTTCTTCCCGTAGAGGCACTTCGGCAATGTGTCGGGACAAACCAAGTCCCCTAATCAATTTAGCAGGCCGAATCTCCAAGTCATACTCTTGCAGCCTAGTAACCCAATTGCCTCTTAGTTCACCCAACTCATTCTGACTTAGAAGGTACTTCACAGCTGGGTCTGGAACTATGGCATGAATTTTGCTTCTCAGTATATAGTGCCTGAACTGCTTCACTGCTCTTACCAAGGCATAAGCTTGTTTGTCTAAACGGGAATATTTCAGTTCAGCTCCTTTTAAATTGGTACTCTTGAAAGCAATTGGATGTTCTCCGGTTTCCCTCCGTTGGGTCAGAACTGCAGCAAGTGTATGTTCTGAAGAAAAAGTGTACAGATAAAAATCTGCACTGAAGTCTGGGCTTACCAGAACTGGTGCTTGTTTAATGGTTGTCTTAATTTCTTGGAAGGCTGCCTTAGCTTCTGTGGTCCAGACAATCTGAGCAGTTTGCTTTAGCATGTCATTCATTGGCTTGACTATCTCAGCAAATCCGGAGATGAACTTCCTGACAAAGTTTATTTTTCCAAAGAAGGACCTCAACTCTTTCTTGGAGTTGGGAAATGGTATGCCAGATATGGCTTCAACTCTGCCTGGATCCATTGAAATGCCATCTTTTGTGACCAAGTGCCCAAGGAGCTTTCCTTCTGTTACACCGAAAATGCACTTCTTTGGATTCAAGGAAATGCCAAACTCCCTGCACTTGTTAAACACTGACTCCAAGTGGTTTACATGGTCAAACCGAGATTTGGAGAAGACTGTTAAATCATCCATGTAAACAACTATACATTTTCCCATAAGCCCCTTGAAGGCATGATCCATTGCTCTTTGAAATGTAGCTCCGGCGTTTATTAAACCAAATGGCATCCTCTTGTAAGCAAAAGTTCCCCACTTAGTTGTGAAAGCAGTCTTCATTCTGTCTTCTTTCTCAACCAATATCTGATTGTAGCCTGAGAAGCCATCCAGGAAAGACATCATCTCTGAACCATTGACAATCTGCAAGACTTCATCCATAGAAGGCAGAGGATAGTTATCCTTTTCAGATGCCTTGTTTAAATTCCTAAAGTCCACACACAGGCGGATCTCTCCATTTTTCTTCCTGACTGGCACCAGATTGGCCACCCAAGTAGAATGCCTGATGGGAAAAATAATTGCTGCACTCAAGAGCTTTTCCACTTCTTTCTGGATGAGGGGTTCTAACAGAGCATTGACATGCCTCTGTTTTTGTCTGAAAGGCTTGCAAAATTCTTTTAAAGGTATTATGTGAGTGTAAACTTTAGGATCAAATACCTTCAAGTCTTTGTATGACCAGGCCATTACATCCTTGGACCTGTGCAGAAAATCAATCATACTTCTCTTTATTTTTGGATCACAGTCCTTTGCCAACTTGATGTGCCTGGGATCTTCTTCAGTCCCTATGTTCAGGTCTTCAGTCCCACTGTCTGTGGCAGCCACATAATCCTCAGAATTCACCTTTTGTTTGATCTTGTCAACATCAAATAGCCGCTCCAGCTCCACCATTCCTTTTGGAATTCTGTTGTCCTTCAACCTCATTATTCCCCTGTCATCATCTAACTATTCCAGCAGGGTGTCTCTTTGGCCCTCATCAATTATAGCATTCTCAAAGGTGTTAGTACTCTGTAAAAAGTTTACAATCTGTTGATCATCAGAGAAAACTTGAAAGCTATCTATATTGTTTGGAACCGAAGGACAAGGGACTAACTCAATTGAAAACTTATCCCATTTAAATTCTTCCAATGGTTTTAAACTTGCAGCTGAAGAAGCCAAGATATCTGCATGTGAATTTTGTTCTCTGGGTATGTGTGTCAGATTAAATGCATCAAAACCTTCTACAAGATCCCAAGCCCGGTGTTTGTATCCTTTCAAATAAGAAGCTTTACACTGGAATTTACCCTTGACTTGACTTGCCACCAATTCTGAGTCAGTGAAAACTTGAATATTCCTCACACTTCTATCCAAAGCAAATTTTAAACCTAAAATCAGAGCTTCATACTCTGCTAAATTGTTTGTACATGGGAACTGTAGGCGGTAAGACATAAAAAATGTCTGACTTTCAGGCCCTTTGAGGACTGCCCCTGTTCCAGAACCCTGTTTACATCTAGCCCCATCCACATGAAGTGTCCAGACTTCATTAGTATGTACAGGATGAGCTTTATTAAACTTGTTACCCTGCCCAGTTGTTAAATTGTAGACACCAATATCTACCTCTGCAATATTTACAGTTTCATTTGCTGCATTGTACTCTGTAATTGTATGCTTGTACCTGGGTTCTCTATCAACCCGCAATTGATTTGCCACTCCTTTCCACGGCAACCACATGTGTGAAAAATCTGTTGCCAAATATCCGTTCAAAGACCTAGACCAATCCCTACTCAACAGCATCCCGTACCCCACTGGGATATCCACAACCTGGATTTCAATTTTATGTTGAGCCCTTGGCTCAGATGCCAATTGGATATGAATATTTTGAAGCTCTCCAACAACTTTGACCTCTGATTTGTCCAACTGGACAACTCTCCTTTCAGACTTCATTGGGGTCAGTCCCAACTGCTGACAAATGGCCAGAGGCATAACATTAGCAGATGCACCTGAATCTACCAAACAATTGTGCAAGTTCTTCCCAAAAATACGGACAGTCAGTAAAAAGGGGGGAACTTCAATTTTTTCTTTGTACATGGCTAGATTGGCATTTGCTATTTTCTTTCCTTTGTCCACAGGTTTAGTAGCAGGACCGGAGTATGTCTTTATCAGATTGTCCCTCTGCTCTGAAATCTGTGCTAACTCATGCAGAGTAATGTTGGCTTTAATCTTTTTCATATCCTCCACTATGTTATATCCTTTGTTAAGTGGAGGGACAGAAGCATCTGGTCCCCTTTGACCTCCTCCCTTTGGTGGGGATGGATTGTTGCTTGGAGAGGGATCCGGAGGAACATTGTGAGAGTTGTCCGGAGGAGTTGATGTAGTATTAGGCTCCGGATTCCTGTTTCTCAGATTGTAGTTATCTCTTCTGTACTGCTGGAAAGCCTGTACCTCATCCATAGGCATTTCAGCTACATTCTCAGATTCATCCGGGAAAGTGAAAGAATCCAGGACCATGGCTGCACTGTGGCTGGATGAACTTGGGCCATCAGCAGTTCTTTGATTTTTAGGGGAGATCAAATCTCCAGACAAGGCTTCAAATGCATTACAAAATTCCAGACAGTCCAACTCTCCATGCTGAGAAGTGGCATGTATTCTGCACCAGTTGGGCAGAGCCAAATCACAAATGTTCACATCATGAGCTTTACCCTTGTAATCTTTATTAGGCTCATATGGGGGCTTGTTGAATCTGTTCGGTTGATATGAATATCTGTTGGGGTTGTCCCCAGTAGAAACTTGCCTTTTAAAACTCAAGAAATCATTTGCCAGCTTCTGAACAATCTTTGAGACTTCTTCAACTCTTGCATTGTCAGCCTCTTTGACTGGGTTCTGTACATTCTCAACAGGTGCCACAGCCAATGGTGTTGCTGATGGTAGAGTCTGACAAACTGGCAGCATCATCTGATGTGGAATAGGATTGAATACAGGGGCAGCTTGTGCAATCAGAGGAATTTGCTGAACATTTAGAGGCTGGGGTCCCAACTGTCTTTCCAGAACCAAAGCTTCTTTATAAGCTTCTGTCAAATTAGTAACAGCGGGATCTCTCTTCAAGAAGACAGAGGTCATGGGATCCAGGGAATTTCTAAAGATCTCTAATGCTAGGTCAGCATTCGGTACATAATACCCAGTAAGTCTACCATAAGCTTTCTGGAATCTAACATTATAGGATCTGATGGATTCACTTAATTCTCTCTTGATGCCAGAAAACTGCTGATATAAAATACTAGGGTCTATCACTTCACCGAACTGTGACACAAAGACTTTTTCTAAGTCATTCCAACTGGTGATAGAATCATTGGTGAGGTTTAGAAACCAGTCATAAGCTCCCTCCTGGAGAGTGAACGGGAAGAGTCTGCAGGCAACATCTTCATGCTGCACATTTAATAATTTCAATGCATTCTTGAATGCAACCAAATGTTCTTCTGCAGTTCTTGTCCCATCATGTTTATATCTGGGGAGATATCTTTTCGGATTTCTGGGCAGGTCATGGGCTATACCCGAAATATTCAAAGCAGTGGAGCCTAACCAATTTGCCATTACTACCTGGTTGACAGTGATATTCTGAACTGTGGTTGGAGTAACTATCAACGGTGATAAAACTATTTCTGACAAAGACTTGGCCCTTCTGAGGCTACTTCTTTTCGGGGTTTCTAATTCAGGGACAAGGAGCTCTCCGGCTCTGGGGTGGGACCTTGTTACCCTGTATGTAGAATCCAGCTTTTCACAAGCACTTACAAACTGACAATCCTTAACAGAGTACTGAACTTGAGGTCTTCTCTTCTGACAATTTTAAAAACTGTACTGACAAATTATAATACTGACCGGAGTTCACTGGGCCACTTTTAAATGTTGGTGTTAAGTCCCGCTGTTCAGGCAAAAACTCAAACAACAAAATTTAACAGCATTTGTCAAGTACCACATACAATCAGATTTCTCAACTCAAGTGCACTAAGAACATAAGTTCTGGCCCTCCTTCTAGCGCCATTTTTAAATGTTGGTCCGACTTTCATACACACCCTGTGAAGAATGAGCAGGAAACTCTGATAACACTTATACGGGATAAATCCCACTCACTTTAGGATCTAGCTGGTTATCCAAGGTGTGAGTTACAGAGTCGGGTCGAATGTCAATTCACTCTTTTCCGCTTCTGGAATAGTTTTCAATATGGACTATCTGTACCTTACAACGGGCTCAATGAACTTGCTCTGTAATGCTCAGAAGTTGTCACTTGTTGGCAATCAGATTTGAAATTGATTCTTTGATCTAGCTCTCATGGGTCAGCAGATTTAAATAAAAGACAAATAAAGAAAATAAAAATGGATCATTTCTCAAAAAACAAAGAGAAGGTAGGGTAAGGCAGAAAGAGAAGTTTACCAAACTTTAACTGTAAAACCTAAACTATCAATTTCATTTATACTATCAGCTTCATATCAGAACAAATCAAAGAAGAAAGTGTCCAGTTTTCTAAGATCACTTTCAACTAAGAGCACAAGGCAAAGATGGAACAGATCTAACAGAAAATTATAAACCGAAGGGAAGTCGGTTAAAATTGATATCTTTCACCGGCAGCCTAGCTCGCACAGTGAGGACAGAGCAATCAGAACAAACTTGAACCTCAAATCTGTAATTTCCCCTAGCATACAATAGAACAAATGAAGCCCAACAACATATTTAATCTTGATATGGCAGATTTACAGCATATATCTAATAAACTTTAATGGAACGGATAACAAAAGAAGATGAACTTATCACAGTCTGCAAAATATTAGGCTCCTGGCCATGCTATCACAGAAAAACAACAGCACATCAACTCCAAGTCCAGAAATAAAAATATTTAACAATCTTTGCAAGAAATTGCTTCAATAGCCTTTTATTTCTAAGTTTTCGCCTCCTGCGATTACATTGAGAAGAAGTATTTATAGACTCAGGATAGACCCTGATCTTTTCAGAAATATCTTCTTCTCTAACCGCAAATCTTATCACATTAAACCCTAGGACCCGGGTTTTACAATAAAAAGCCATTTAAAAACAAAGTCTGGATAAAACTTAACCATTCTGCAAATCAGTGCAGTCAGCTGCCATAAATGGAGAAGATAGAATTCGAATGCCACTTGCATTCACCCGTAACTGCAAATAAATGCCCTCATTAATTCCTTCGGGTAAGCTGGATGAGTCACTACTCCTCCGACAGTTCATCTCCGCAAAGCCATCCCTGAGTTGAAATATCTGCACTCCATTAATTCTGCCATAAATCTTCATTAAATGCATTCACCGGCAAAATCCGGCAACTGTGTGCATATATTTCATTTCCCGGCCAAATCCCGACATATTCCATTATGGGCAGCTGCTTAGTCACCACAAAGTCTCCTTGCAGCCGGATCTGGAAAAATTGGATGACACAACAATTTTCGGCATCTTTCCTTTCAACATGGTTGTCCTTGATTAATTTGCATTCGACTTTGTCTTTATGGTTCCTTCTCCGTTATCCCGCAAGTGACAGATGGCCTCCTGCATGAAAGACAAAAAATGGATTAGTATTTTATTAAATCAAAGCTTAAACTACTAAATCAGATTAAAAACCCTAATGTTTACTTGCATGTCGGCCTCATTTATCTGATACGTGCTTTGACACGTGTCACAAAATTACGACACGTGTCTGTTTCCAGCTGTTACGCATTGTTTGCTGCTTTTCTGGCAGGGTCGCGAAAATGCGACATGTCACGATTTCGCGACATGTCGCGAAATCGTGACATCCCAGCGCTGCGCAACTTTCGCCCACGACGGCCGCGAAAACGTGACATGTCACGATTTCGTGACATGTCACGAAATCGTGCCTCCTGCTGGCCATCGTACTACTTTCTCTCCTCATGTCACGATTTCGCGACATGCTCCTGCCTTGGCCTCTTCCTGCGTTTCTTGTCGCGATTTCGCGACCTTTCTGGCACTTGCATTTTTCTTCCTCCTTCATGACTTCATCCTTCCACCATGTCACGATTTCGCGACATGGTGGCTTCTCTTGCCTCATCTTCCCACCATGTCACGAAATCGCGACATGGTGGCTCCCTTGCGTTGCAACTTCCCACCATGTCGCGATATCGCGACATGGTGGCTCCCTGCTTCATCCCATGTCACGATCGCAACTCTTCTTTTTCAGATTTCCGACGTCCTCACGATTTCACGATGATTCTATGCCTTAAACTTTTCTTCAACACGATTCCTCTTGCTCCCTTGCTGGCTTTGACTCGGACCTGTCGCGATTTCGCGACAGTCCGTACACCTCGGGCTCACTCTGCCAGTTTTGTCACGATTTCGCGACGTCTTCCTGCTTCGGGCCTCTTCTGCCTATTTGGTCGCGATTTCGCGACAGCTTTCCCACTTGGCACTTTCATCCGAATTTTGTCGCGATTTCGCGACATCTTTCACACTTAGTCGATTTTCACTCTTGCAGCCTTTCTTCTCTCTCCTGAAAATGTGACATGTCACGATTTCGCCTCTCCTACTTTTTTTTAGCGATATCGCGACATTTCCAAAAATGGAAAGTGTCGCGATTTCGCTACGCTTCTGGGACTTGGCGGATTTTCTGAAAACCTGTCGCGATCTCGCGACATTTCCAAAAAAGGAAAGTTTTGATTTTCATGTATTTTTCTATCTGTTTTCTGCATTCTTTTCGTACCGGTGTAAGATTTTCTTTAAGCATGAATGATTCTAGCATGTAAGAAGTGAAGTCTGAGATAACAAAGCTAGAATGCAAGAAAAAGCACAACTTTAAAAAGGAGGCAAGCAAATTTGGATTTAAAACCTAAAAATATCAAGAGGGTCCCTACTGCAAAAATGGAAGTTCAAAGTTTTCAAAGGATGGAAATTGATTTTTTTTCAGTGGGGGTGTGTTGCTTCTCAACAAAGGTGTTGAATCCTCGTAGGATTATTACATAACATATATTAAAACGATCCTAAGATTAGGAACTTCTACCCAAGCTATCTTGAACCAAGCACATTCCATGCACATTAAAGAGAGTCTTGAGAAAAATGGTTAAAACCATACTTGGATGAAAAGGTGAGGTGAAAAGAATATTTCATGTTTGTCCTATCATGCAACATAATCCTTAAAACAGTGGTTTTTACCATTTCCATCAAGCTTAAATCCTAAAACCAGAGTAGTAAGGATAGGGGTAAATCCTCATCGAACTTAGGTTGAGGATCCAACTCCCCAAAGCTTTGATTTGACCTACATGGAGTAGTAAGGATAGGACTTAATTCTCATCTCGCTTAGGTTGAGAATCCGATTCCCCAAGGCTTCCATTTTTCCCATTTCATCATAAAGCTTGGATTGGAAGGATCGTACTATATGTCCTCCACAAAGGATGGGTAGTCATCCCAAAGGTCCAAGCAATAAAAGTAAAACTAATTTTTTCCATTTCATCTCCATCTTGGATTAGAAGTATTGTACTACATGTCCTCTGTAAAGGATGGGTAGTCATCCCAAAGGTCCAAGTAATAAAAAATTAATATTTCCCATTTCATAAATCTTGGATTGGAAGGATCGTACTACATGTCCCTAGCAAGGATGGGTAGTCATCCCAAAGGTCCAAGAAATAAAAGAAAAAGAAGGAATGAAGCCAAGTCATGGATTATGGGGTCAAGTATGCTCATGCGTGGCAACATGTCTTGCCTAAATGCAAGACCACTGATTGCTCATATGGATAGACTAGCCTGACCATTTCATCCATAACAGGTTAAATTATTTTGTTCAAAATGAGGTAATGAACTCCAAATTAGAGCGGTAAGGATAGGGTTAAATTCCCATCTCGCTTAGGTTGGGAATCCTATTCCCCAAAGTTCTTATTTCACTCACACTTGCACATGGGTTCAAGATGGTAGTGACACATAACCAACTTTGGGATCTAATAAATTTAATTCAGTATATATATATTTGGTCCTAAGAGGGTTTGACATCTTTAATATGTTTGTCCATGATATTAGAAGGTTTGAGCATTTATAAAGCAAGTTGTTACATCTCTAGTATCTTCATCATACATCAAATCCTGCATAAATCATTCATAGCCTTGCATACATATCATAAGTGAAACTGACAATGGAATTTTGAACAAGTTCAAATGATATAGAATGAAGCACAATGCACACACCGAGCTGATACTTAATGATTCTGATGTTTCATGTATTTTTGATCTATTGGTATTTGTTTATCTTCTATGTGCTGACGCTTGTATCTAAGCTTGTATGTTTCAGGTTGGGTTCTCACCAAAATGCTCAAGAGCATTTGACAGCAGAGTTGTCATTTGTTGTGGCTGATCCACAAAACACCCCAAAATTGGGGACCCACCTTTTTGCATGCTTTCAAGGAAAACTGCAATAGCCTAGATGCTAAAAAAAATCAAGAAAAAAACAAAATTGCACAAGGATGGAAAAGTGTCGTGAAATCGCGACATGTTGTGTTGTCGCGGTCGAAAATGAAAAAGTGTCGCGAAATCGCGACATGTTGCGCTGTCGTGGCCGAAAATGAAAAGTGTCACGATTTCGTGACGTGTTGCGCGGTCGCTGCTAGAAAATGAAAAGTGTCACGATTTCGCGACGTGTTGCACGGTCGCTGCTAGAAAATGAAAAGTGTCACGATTTCGCGATGTGTTGCGCGGTTGCTGCCAAAAAATGAAAAGTGTCACGATTTCATGACGTGTTGCACGGTCGCTGCCAGAAAATGAAAAGTGTCACGATTTCACGACGTGTTGCACGGTCGCTGCCAAAAAATGAAAAGTGTCACGATTTCACGACGTGTTGCGCGATCGCTGCCAGAGAGGAGAGAGAAATGCAGATTGTAAAATTATCGTGAAATCATGACATGTCACAAAATCACGGGTCAAACCAGTCAAATAGGGCAAAGCAAAAAAGCATTGTGATTTCGTGACAGGAAGCTGCCAAGGGGCACGAAGTAGAAAAATGTCACGATTTCACGACAAGAAGCAGTAAAGCAGCCCGAAGTTAAAAAGCATCATGATTTCATGATAGAAAGCATCCAAGGTGTACGGAAGAGAAAAGTGTCGCAATTTCACGACAGAAAAACAGCAAAGTGTACGGAATGAAAAGTTGTTGCGATATCGCGACATGTCGCCATTTTACTATGCATGAAGGCAGGAAAGGCTGTTGGTAGGAAAACGTCGCGATATCGCGACATGTCATGATTTTACGACATGTCTCGTTTTAGCGACGCATGTAAAGGAGTAAAGCTGCATGCTATTTTTGTCGCGATTGACATGGGGCCGTTACAGAATAGGCAAAAAAGTGCAAAACACATGGCGTACATATATAAGGGTTACAGAAATGTTACATTCATAGAATATTATCAAACGTTTCAGCATTAAACATAAATTCAAGTGCAACGAAATGGCAAGAATATGAAGCGATGCATTCTGGGAGGTGAAACGAAGCGACGTAGGGCGAAACAAAGAGTTGCATCAGATGGTATAAAATCAGAAGAGCAAATTGATATAGGGGGAAACCACTACGAGCGGATTGCAGAGTTGATGGTGATCAGCCGTTCTGAGCCTGCTGTGGAGTGCTTTTCTTCCATTTTTGCTGGTTTTGGAAAAACCAGATATTCTGCTATTGTAACAGGACATATTTTATTAATGCAGAATTGTTCAAAAATTTGCATTTTATGGGCAAGAAAGGATGAGAAATTTTCTGCATGCTTCATTTTAACTGTTATATGTTTCTACTTTCAGATTTTAGATTTATAAATGAAATTCATGCCATTGTTTTGGGTGATTTCATGTGAATTTCTGCAATCTGGAAATTATTTTAAACCCTAGGAGCAAGCACCTAGTTTACTTTGATTGTGTTTGTTTTGCAGGTCAAATAGGCTAGGTTGCATGTACGAAACTCTCACATATCTGATTTTGTCGAAATAGGATAGAATCAGACTGAACGTGTTTTTTTTTTTTTTTTTTCTTTTCATTTCTTTTCATTAAAAATTTATTTTTCCAGAAGGTTTAACTTAGTTAAAATAAATATTTAAAAATTACAAAATCTAAAAAAAAGGTAAAATAATGAACAATCACTAAAGCTGCATGATGGAATAAACCAACATTGCCCCTTATTTACAGTTACTTGCAATCACTAAGGTGTTCCAAACATTTTAATTGAATATATTTATATGAGATTACTAATACACAGTTGAAAATGCTAATACAACGGAGACCTTGGAGAAGTTGTTAGTATGACTTCTTTGCAAGAGGGGATTTGGAACCCAAATCCTAAGGAAGAGTGTAATTTCACAAGTATGTGAAAATACCACTCAACACTTTGATTACTGCTTTTTATATTGCTATTTTATACTGCATAATATTATTGGAAATAAAAGTACTAAGTGATCTTATACTATTCACACTCCTCTCAGTAAAAGTTTGTGTTTTTCAGTAGCCTTTTTAAAAAATATCATAATACCATGTTTTTATTCAAAATACATGATTAAAATAAGTGTATATAAACACAAATTTTCATACGATGGAAATAATGAAATCAATAGAATGGGTTTGAATTAAATACCATAATGAAATACAAATAAGGTAAGGTTTCTTTTATCATAAAATTCTAGGATTGAAATAGATTGAAGTTCTTAATGATAAACTGGTACAAGAAGTACCTTTGGTTATAACAAATAAAGAGAATAGTAAATTAAAGCATCCTATAACTCTAGGAGAAGTTCACTCATCAATTTATCTTTTGATAAGGAAAAATCCCTAGATTTTAATAGAATCTACAACATTCTATCGACATAACTATGAAATAATAAAGGATTATTTATTGTTGGTAGTGTAATAGTCTAGGGTAAAGTAGTGCATACCTTATAAAATAAATTTAATATATATTACCCTAATTCCAAAAAACAAGATCCAGGTGTTGTAGGTGAGTTGGGGAGGATACGACAATCCTCCAAGGGAGGTCCCAGGTTCGAATATCCACCCTACCAAAAAGCTGAATTGGGTACCCAAAATCCAATTGATAATGTTGGTGCGGGTAGGGTCGGGTGTGACTTTCGGGTGACTTTGATGGTGTATAACCCCTTGTTCATGGTCTCTCAGACCAAGGTGGCCCCACGAGGGGTTTTTTGCTTAAAAAAACAAAAAATTCCAAAAAACAAGGATGCAAAATAGTTTTATTCATTCAGGCCTTGAAGCCTATGTAATATAATCCAAAGTGATGGAAAATTGATTAAGGCCACTATTAGAAAAAAATATTTTAGAAGAGCAAGGAATATTTTTGAAAGTGAGATAGATTTTGGACAAGATCATAGTAGCTCATGAAATAATGCATTCAGTAGATTCTAGAAAAGAGGGAGTAATGGTCTTAAAGAAGGAACCATTATGGCATGGGTATTGGGAAGGAACCTAAGGAAGGTATACAAATATGGGCTAATAAGTAGACTCAAGTCTAGTAATAACATCAACAACATCACCCATGAATAGTTTTTAGATTATACAACCCTTTTGGTAGGGGCAGTAAAAAATGAGGCCAAGGCTTGAATAAATTGTTAAGGGAATATTAAAGAACATTCAGGCAAAAATATAATAGGAAAAACTCAAAAATTTACTTTCTAAATAGTCAAGTTAGAATCAAAGCAGGGATATGTAGGCTACTGCAAATGAAGGAGGAAAATTTACCAACAACATATTTAGGGATTCCCTTATTTGAGAGCCAAATGAAGATAGAATTATGGAATCTAATTATAGGTAAAATTTACAATAAATCTAACACTTTATTCATTTTTTTTTAAGTTAGATTAAAATCTTCTTGCTATAAATAAAATAATCTAACCCAAACTAAAATATAACACTTGATTCATTTATTTTATAGTTAGATTAAAATCTTCATTTCTAACTACTTATGGAAAATACTTTATTACACATAAACATGAAGAGAAAAAGTCCTCGTTAAACTAAATCTAGCAAAATAATAAATACAAAATAAAATAAAAATGAAGAATATAACATATACATACATAACATAGTATTCATCTCAAAAACCCTTATGATAAAAAACCCAGTATGGTAATATCTCCTTATTGTATAAACTTAAATGTCTCCAATACAATAATTTTCATCTCTCATCTCTCTTCAAGCCCTGATTCAAGTGAAATTAAATAACAATACCACAAAAAGATATTTTGTAATACAATGGAAGAAAAACCATGGGTTAAAATATTTAACCCTAAAAATCCCATACAGGTCTAAATATGGCTTGAGAAATCCTAAAAAAATTTATGGGGGCTACCTTCCTTGGACCCATGCTCGAGGTTCTACGCGGTCACAAATCCCAAAAAGGATACATGGAGAGTGTCCATTACCTTTTAAAGTTAACCCCACCAGAATAACATGGAAAATTTTCAATATATTTCCAAAAAAACCATGATCCACTAATATAATACTTTCTTTCAAACTATAAAAAGTAATATATAAAAAAAATTAAGGTACAAAACTTAGAAAGAACTTATATTTATGCTTTTGCTTCTTCTCAATCCATTTCTTTATCTTGGTAAATCATAGTTAGTATTTAGTTATTTTTTATGTGAAACCTCTTTTTTTTCCTAAAGCATCCATTTCATATCCAATGCATTTTCGTTAACAACCTCCTTGAATATATTCATGAGTTTGATAAGGTATGGATTTCAAGGTATGTTGTGTTATTTGATGTGAATTTTTTTAAATGATTTTTATTTTTTCCTCTTTTTTTATTCACGTGTATCATATTTCTCTCTTGTACCTACACTCTTATTGTTTTCTTCTATTATGGACACTCCCATCAAAATATCAAAATAGTATATTTGGTATTATGTCAATTTATTATATCATATCCAACGTTCCAATTAAATTAGACAAAGAGACTAAAAACTCCCATTGATATCTACCAACTAAGAATACCACCCTTCAATTTTGAAAGAGAAGGAATTGTGTTGTAGTCTCTGAATAAAAAAGTAGATCGTTAAAATCTATCATAAAGATTAAATACAATAGAATAATATACATTTATGACTATTTTTAAAATTATTTATAACTTTACTTAGCATCTATAGGTGTATGTTGCCTTGGATAACCTAAAGTACTGTTAGAATTAATGTAATGTGCACTATGCCTTCCTTGACACTTGTCAGTTTCACTTGACAAGTGTCATGCATTTCATATAGGCTTATGCCTATATATTGTAACCATTTGTATCAATAAAATAATCCCATTAGTTTTAGTCCCAACATTTGGTATCAGAGCAGGTTTCCTCTCTTGCCTGTGAAAACCCTTGAGGGGGGATTTCTATCATGGAAATCCTCCCTCCACCTGATTTTTTTTTTCCCTATATTTTTAATTTTTTTTACGGAGGGAGTATGCTCTCAATCATTTTATGGATCATAAACCATATGATCTTGGATGCATTGAGATCCTGCAATGCTGACGACGTTATCGGATCAACGGGATGATATCTGCGGTGATACATGTTGCTACTTTTTTTTTTGGAGCGTATCTATTAGCAACGGATTTTATTTTTTTTGGATCGCTACACCAAAGCCTGTGTGTGTCAATGCGTGATCCAAGACGTGAAGGATTGACTATTTTTTTTAGAGACGTAAGATCCATGTTGGCGCAATGCACAGACAAGGGAGATCAGTTTTTTTTTTTAATGTTGGCTGGCTCGAGAAGATCCGCACATAATTTGACGTATCCAAGATGAGATTCTTCTCCTTTCCAATGCCAATAGAGTTGCAACATCGACGGTTTCCAATCATACAAACCCAAACGGAAGTCAAAATTAGGATTTGCAACTTTTTTTTTTCCATTAGAGTTCTTTTTGAAGGTTTCAATATCTACGCCAAGATTGGTCACATTGTTGAGGGAACAAATTTTTGACGAAGATGGACTCAACCCGTGTATGCAGTGGATAAGTGATAAGAGCAAGAGCATTGTAGTATTGGAGGATCCATCCCAACTTGATCTTTTGTTATAAATTGATCACGACTTTGTAGCGGAATTTATTCTGTTTGTTCTAGAGTAAGTTACGGTCGTCGCCCCTACCACGTATAACTAAAGTTCACTGTGCTGTGGAGGAGTGCCATGAAATTGAGTTGGTGATAGATCATTTCGGTGACTCTCCCCCGTGACAGTTGGCAAGAACCTTTGAAATCCTACACAGTCATGGAAGTAGTAACAACTGTAGTGAGCGCACCTCACCTTGCAGATCAGTGAAAACATTTTCCCTCCTGTAACATGCAGTGCCCCTAGAGCGTTGTTTTCAAAATTTAGTGGCGCTTGTTTTTCAGAACCACATTGATGTTGGCGGGCTTCTCCCTAGGAAGGCTCTGGTGAAATCATGCCCGAAGTTCAGTTGCTGCGTGATTTTTTTAACCACCGTGACCTATGTTTGGCCCATCATTTTTGAGGAGTGAGATGGCCACGATGAAGCTCAGCTCGCTCGAGTCGGCCACGTTGACTCCCATAGCATACACATCATCATCAGTTCGCGGTCCCACCAAATATGAGCATCTTTTTTAATGGGAGCTATTTTTTGCATTTTGCATGACATTTCCACCAGGTGTCAATACTATGTTACCATATTCTATGCACGAATTCAGTGCTAATGATTGTGGAGATCTACCATGTTCTGATGCGTGCTGCTACTCATGGGGAGGAGCTTAACCTGTCATGTGTCACAAAGATGCTGTGGTGAACCTAAACCCCACATTTACATGGAGTCCAAGATTTTTTGTTACTGCCCTTTGATGCACGATGCGCTCGATCATATTTGTTGTGCACTGTTGAAAATCTGCAGTAGTGAACTAAAGTGTGAACCGTCATAATTTTTTTTTTCTACTGCGTCGTGTGGATAAGAGGCTGCAGAAGACAAGATCAATGAGCTTCGTCCAAATTTTCAAAAGCGTAGTGGTGATGGTGGTCGTAGACCCCATTCTGTTAGTCGAGTAACTCGACTAGGTGCATTACTATAATGATATGGCCAGCTGCTTCGTCGAGGTCCGGACTTGGCTCCACACGTATCTCTGCCAATTGCCGGATCACTTCAAAGCGAAGATGCGTTTGATTTTTTCATGGTGGTGGTCTATTAAATTTTTATTTTTTCTTCAAAGTTCATGATTTTATATTTTAAAAGTGGAAGGGAGTTTACTATTCAAATTGTATAGGCTGACTTTCTGGCAGTATTTTTTATAAAAACTCCCATCTTAAACATTGAGTACTAGAGTAGCACTCGGATGGGTGACTACTTGGGAATGTCCTAGAGCTGCACATATTTTTGAGGGTCATTGTGTTTGATTTGTTGAAGCATCAATTTGTATACGCCTATAGGGGTATTTATAGTCATTGGAAACATTTTTCCACGATGGACACAATGGTGGTGTCATATTGTAATTTTGAGGCTGTTTTAATTGAGTTTTTTAGCCTCAAAGTTTTTCTACCTTGGAATGCACTTTCGGTTGTACCCGACACTCCCAAGTTAATTGTAAGTGAACCTATTATTTAGTGGTACCTTATTTCTACTTGGTAGATGCAACGACTGGTTACCCATTCATTCCAGTAAGATGAGGTACCTACCATAAGGACACTTATTCTAGGGACTACAGACATAGACACCCTAGACTCTATCCGAGGTTTTTTCGGATCTACTTCTGAAGACTACAGACAAAGACACTTCAGAAGATTCTCTTCTTTTCTTCTTTCTTATTCTCCTCCATATTTGGATCTATGGCTCATTTTATTGTATTGAGTGCATTTTCGGTAGAGACCGACACTCTTATATGGCTCATTTTTCTTTTGTATTAAGGTGCATTTTCAGTAGAGACCGACACCTTCTAGATTGAGTTCACCATAAGGAGGGATTTGATATTTATGGTGAATCTAGTCAGTGACCTACGAGAGGCAACATCCTCTGAGGATGACCTACAGAGGCAACAGACCCAGAAGTGGCTGACCCTGAGGCACCCATGATGACCCCGAGGCACTTAGACGGCTGACCCAGTGGAAACAGACCCATGGAAGTGGCTGACCCTGAGGCAATAGACCGAGATGTATACACTGTGAATTTAGCATTATTAATAGTTGGAGATCCAAGCGCAAAAAGCATGAGCCTAGACCAAATCAACAATAAAAGAGGATGATAGGTTGTTTTTTAGAGAAGTCAACATTAAGGGGGAATGTTACCTAATTTTGACTTGTTTATTTCTTTAGTTAAGATAGTGCACATTAAGGGGGAATGTTAGAATTAATGTAATGTGCACTATGCCTTCCTTGACACTTGTCAGTTTCACTTGACAAGTGTCATGCATTTCATATAGGCTTATGCCTATATATTGTAACCATTTTTATCAATAAAATAATCCCATTAGTTTCAATCCCAACAAGTACAAGATATGACCTCAAAAAACTTGTATTTTTTATATTACCTTAATAATGTTAATGTGAAAGGGTCATCATCCATAGTACTTGATTCCTTAAGTTTCCTTAGAAATTATAAATAGCAATAGACATACTCAATAATATTTTGTTTATAAAATTACTCTGTAGTTTATTGCAGGGGGATAATTTTCTACTACTTGAGAAAAATGGAGATGATTCTCCTAGATTATATTTGTCCACTTTTTTCTTCTTTGCTTTAAAATTTTCTTCCATATATTCCTTTTTAGTTTTAGTTACTTTCAAACATAAACTTATAAATTGAAATTACTCATCCTATGCATCCTTATTAGCTTCTTTTAATAATTAATTAAAGTAAATTATGACAACCTTCAAAATTTGTTGAGAAAAAGGGATTACCTTTGGCATATTTATTGGAGTATAATTTATCTAAGTCAGTACCTACTCCAACACGATATACATTCTTCATCTTAGAAATTGTCTTATAACCAAAATATTTTATTGGTTTATAAATAGTTTTCACTTTGTAACATCTTGTCATGTGCCTATTTTCATAATATTTAAGGTATCAAAATGTAAATTTTCATAATCCATTTAGTGATCATATTATTTTTATTTAAATATAACCTAGATGGGTTTTGTAAAATATTTTGAAATATCCATGGTAACACATATTTGTATATACATGAAATACTTTTGTTCCTTAGTTGTTTCCCATTTTGGATAAACTCACCTATTGTATTACCAACATTGTTCATAATATCTTTATTTTTCTAATTGGTGTCCATAATATCCTTATTTTTAAGTGTTAGAATTCACACTATTTTATAAAAATGAATTAAAGCAATCCGTCAACTCAAACCTTATATAGAAATCATAAAAAGAAAAAATAAAGGAAAAAAGAGAGATATTTCAGGGTACCTGTAGGCACCATAGATAATTATTGTATTATCCATAGATAAAATTCATGATACTTCCATAATAGCATGAAAAATGGTGGGGGGTATTTATACCAATATGAAAATCATAAATACAAAAAAGAACATAACATTTAGTCAACATAATAGCAAAGTTTTTAAAGTTAATTATAAATTATGATGTGTGTTTAACAATAACAAGGGTAATTGTGGTACATAGGGATTATATAATAAAATATTACAATAAATTTAATAAATTATACAATGAATGTAATTCAACTTATTTAATAGTACATTGTACAATATCAATTTTAACCGTTAATTATTTTTACACTTCTAATATGCCCCATAATTTAAATTGAGAGTCCAAGGATAGAATTCACAACGATGCACCAAAAAAAAGGTATAAGAGAGAGGATTGTGAAAGATAACTTATATGAAAAATTAAATTGTTGAAGAATCAAAGGTAACAAAATGTAAAGTTAAGTTTGTAGCATATCGGCATCTACACCATCCTAATAAAAAATAATCTTAGAGGTATGGCTTAAGGTAAAAATATCTTAGATATACATGAAGACCAAAAGGTATCAAGCATGACGATGTTTGGTAGAAAAAGCATAATATTTGTAGATTTCAAAGAGCTGTAGCAGCATCAAGGAACAATAGGACCAAGCATTCAAAATATCATAGTAAAGTAACAAAAGCATAGAATTAATAAAGAAATTATGAATATTAAAGTGGCATAATGACAACTTGGAATCATAAAAAACCATCCCTAATCAATATTTCACATGGATTGATAGATGAAAAATATTGGAAATTAAAAAAAAAAGATGTTAAATATTGATACTCACCCAACCAACTTTCAAAACTCTTGAATTTAATACCGTGACTAATTTCAACTAAAAAACCAACAAAAAATATTGACATAGTGTTCAAGGGATTTGATCCTATGCCATATTTATCTCAAAAAACTTATTCTTATGAGATTGCCCTTGATTTAAATGGTATGAGTGATGTAGGGCACATGGACATGTTGGTTTTTAATCTAAGGAGAAGTACAATGTGAACCTAAGGATATTCTAGATATGTCTATTGATGATTTTGATGTATGTTTGGGTTATAATTTATGTAATCCTATGGTAAATTTTACTATATTTATCCTTAGCATGCAATTGTATCATCACTAGTTTAAGAAATTGTCTTGTCACTAGTATTTAATAATAATAGAAATAAAAATAGTTTTTAAAGGCTTAAAAAATTATTCCCATAAAGCATGTGGTATTTATTTTAATTATTTAAATACATTAGTTCATGCTTTGAATAGTTTTTATCATGTTTAGATCATGGAGAATACTTTTATCTCTATAAATTATAGGTAATATATGTATTTATATAGATAGAGAGATATAATACATGAAAGAAACCTTTAGCCAACAACACTTCATTGGAATTTAAATTTTAGATGGCACATGCATTGATTGGGATACTAATTCCATAAGATATAGTTCTTATGCATTATTTCATGACCTTGTTACTAGATGAACCATTCAATAGATAACAAGGTTAAAATTCACTTTAGACAACCCTTTTTTAGATGATAATATTAAATTTTACCTTATACAACAATAGATTATGATGACAACTCGACATATCTTCAAGACTAGTTATTGTTGGTCTATAAATTTATCTAAGGAATGGTTGGACACCCATAGACATTGACCAACATTGAATGACCTAAAATCTATGAGACTTTGATAATAAATATTTGAAGGAGACATGTTCCTTTGAAGTTTAAGCTAACCCTAAAATACGATGGAAAAAGGGTGTTGAAAGAAGTTAAAATAGTTGAAGCTAGTACTTAATGTGGTACAGATTAGATCACATCAAGACACACATGTAGTAAAATATTAAAGAGTAATATAAGTAAACCACCTTAAAGACCAACTATTTTTATTATCAATCACAAAATGTTTAATTTTATTATACTATAGCTTAATAGATTATAAATTCGAGCACAAGTGACTGTATCATGAGCATAAATATAGAAATAAAAATGAACACTATGAAAATTCAATAGGCTAAAATTAGAAATAGGTAATCATTCATACATACATATTTTATAATTGAATTGAACTAGAGGCTAGCCAAAAATCCTTTTATATTATTAAGCAAAACTTCATTGTACATGCAAATTGTAAAAGCCTAAGAGCATACTATTTTTCATTCTACATTCTAGTATATATAGTATTTTATAATATATTCAATTAGTAAGGCATCACTGCCTTGGAAATAGGTTGTTATGTCAAAATATTTATCATCTCACTAAACTACATGGAGGTATGGTTATTCTAACCATTCAATCATGACTTATTTATCTAGCTAGGATTTGCATCATCCTCGATCATGTTGCATTTGTTGCTTTTATATAATTCATTGATCCTTACTGACCTTTTTAGTTGAGTCACCCTATCACATACACGATGGCCTTTATGACGACTATGTTGTTGAGATCATTTTAAAAGTGATATTAATTTAGCTCATTCATGAATACTAGGTGTTTAGTAAGGTTTATGATTAGCTATTTGTAGATTCTTCTCCCCAGGTAGTGTGACAAATATTTGGTACCTTGAAAATCTCCAACTAGGTATAAATATTCCAATGCATCTTATACTTAGCCATTCTTGTTTGTTTTCAGTCATTTGATCATGCAATAGGATTTTGGTATCCTACAGAATCTTGTAGGGTATAGAACTTCTAATGGGTCCATCTACAGACACCAAAACAACACCAATCCGATTATGTGACCGCAAACACTGATCGCATTGACACACACAACCCCAAGGGCAGCCCCCAGAGGTTAAACAGTGGTCCTAACCACTCTCACAATAGTTTTGGAAGGTCAGAGATCAATTTGGCACCTTCAGGCACTTTGCTCAATATCCATTCCACCCTGGAACGAATTCAAACTAGGATTCGCCCCACCCAGGGACGAATTCTAGATTCGCTCCAGGGTGGGGCGAATTGCAGGTTTGACGGGAAAAAGTCAAATCTTGACAAATGGCAGCTCAGATCCGCCACTTAACGCTTCCTTCATCGCATGGGAGTATGGGTGAGCATTTTCGAGCGTTAGAGGCAATTACAAGGGCAGTCATGAAGTCCCTATTCAGGGAGGAATCTCCTTCCCCCTGGGAAGGCATGATTGCCAAGTGGCGCCTCTGCATGCCCATTTCAAGAGACCTCCAGGTCTATAAATTGGTGAGTTTCCTCACCCCAAAATATAGAGAGAAGGAGCATTTTGGAGCAACGAAGTGTTGTCATTTTACTTTCATACCTCACACCCTTTGGATTTGCGCCTTTCACATCCTTGATCTCTTTTAGAGGGGAGGTCATTGGGTGACTATTGGGAGGACGAATCTTGAGCCCAAAACCTAGACATTTGGCCACAATATCCCACCAATTTTTTCGAAAATACCCCACAAGAGGTTTTGGACCCATCCCAAGTGGATTGGTGCCGAAATCAGGCCTCAAATGGCGGGCGGCCTGCCCCATGGGCGCCCCCTCCCACACTGCTATAGTCCTAATCGCCCCCTTCGGAGCGATGGGAATTCTATGGTAGACTTTCTTTCTTTCATTTTTGCATTCAATTCTATGATGCTTAGATAGGTTGTCATTTAAATTTCGTCTCGTTTTGAACAATTTTGATCATGTTTCTATCTTTGCTCGCTTCTACTAATCTACAGGTAGCATCATCAAATTCCCATTGATGGAGGTCAAATTGGGAAAATATGACCATCTGGGTCTTCCCAAAATACCCCCAATTAGCTAACCCCAAGTTTGCAGGTCTTTTGGAGCTTCCTAGGTAGGACATTTGGGACAGTACCTTTTCGGCATTTTGTTGCAGGTGAATTCGTCCCGCCCCAGAGCGAATTCAAATCGGTGAGGAATTTCCCGACTGTTCCATTTGTAGTATTTTCTTTGGGATGTCTTGATGCCCCTATCAAATTTTTAGAGCATTTGGATTCATTTTAGTCATAGTTTAATTCATTTTGTCTCATTCACTTATCGTAGGCTTGGGGATTGCATGCTCTATTTCATCCACAGGTGCTACTGACTACTTCTTGTTCCTTTGAACATAGGGTCTGGACATCGGAGGAGCAGCAAGGAGTCAAGACTCATCAACGCAAGTGGTGGTGACATTTGGTCCGCCCATTTTACATGTGGGCACGCGGAAGAAGGAAGGGCATCCATGGATGTAACAAGAACGCATACTTAAACGCTCCTAGCCCTTGAAAGGGGAGGATGCGCATTGTAACCGAGTTGTGAAACATATCAATAAAAAGGGCTGTCTTCTTTATTTGCATTTGTTTCATTTTGATTCGCTCATGCTTTTCCCTCTTTTCATGCACTTTCAAATTCCTAGGATTTAGCGTTAAGTTTGGTTCGGTTTGCATCGCATCTTCGCTTTCCTTTTTGCTTCCGTATCCTCGTGCTTTCAGTGGCGATCATGGTGGGACCTTGTCCTCTATTTTTAAGATCAGAGATCTGATCCAAACTTGGTCGTTTTTGCTTGCAGGTACCGAGTTTTCATACGTTGACTGTTGTTCGTTCCATCAGGAGGCGGATACAGAGTTGTAATTCATCTTACCCAGGGACGAATGGGAATTCGCCCCACCCTGTGATGAATACAGTCCTGTAATTCATTCCCCCTGGGATGAATTCCAGTCTATGAAGTTTCCGGGCAGAAACTCAGAACCGAAAGATTTGGGCAGAGAAGAGGTAAGAGTCCTGAACTTTTCCTGTCATTTTCTGTTATTATTTTTCTATTTTTTTGGTTTCTTTTTGCATGCTTAGGAAAGGTTTTTCTGCATGTTTATTTTATTTCATGCAAAATAAAAATAACCCCACACATCACGTGGCAAATTAAACACCAAGGAGCTGGTCATAAAACCCCAACCCTTGATCAAGACCAACGGTGGATTTCATCACCACCTTGGCTTGAATTTTGCATTCATAAACCCCGATCGCTACTGTTGCTAGATGTAAATCCTGACGAAAGCTGACCGAGTGTAGCTGGGGTGATTCCTAGCACATGAGGATAAGTCTTCTATGGTAGGTGTCATAAACAGGGTGATTCCCCTTTCGTACCGCCTACGTTCCATGTACCATCTGCTCTCACGTACCTATAGTTTCCCTCACGTAAGGGCGGGTATATAGAGAGGTTGGTATATCGGCCTGGCAATGGTATATCGAAGGGGCGACCAATTTTGGGAGTCATAAGAGCCATCATTTTGCATTTAAACGTTCTTTACAAAAACCTTCAAAAAAAAACAAAAACAAAAACCAAAACACACTAAACCAGGTTTAGGACACACTCTCAATCTTTAAACGAGATAATCACTGCTTTGTGTGTGTGTGTGCTCTTTTCTATTTAGTGTAGCATAAAAATCATAAAAAGAGATAAAAAAAAATCTACTTAGCTTGTAGAAAAACAACACCATGGTGTACACCCGTAGCCAAGCCCAATCAAGGGCAGAAGCTACGGAAAGTGTACAAGGGGGCACAAGTCGCCTCCGCTATAGCCCTAAGGACTTGGTCATACCGCCTTGGTGGCCTGACCCACAAGAGAGTCCGCATCATTCCATGTCAAGATGGAACTATAGGGACACCCCTTTGGGGGACACGCCCATTCATCATAGCCCCTTTCAGGAGGAGTCCTTACACGTGGCGCTCAACATAGACAAGAAAGCTCCCTTAGAAGCTCGATATGAGTGGCCACCGTGCGATGAAGTGCTAGAGTGGCATAGTGTCCATGAGGAGAGGCCACATGATTATGGCATCCCTCCTTTGCCCCCCATCACTGTTAGAACCAATAGACAAAACCCAGAGCGCAGGGCTCTTCAAGCAGGGTGAGCCAACTCTGCCCACCCCTTTCACACATACGAAAGGGAGCATGAGGAAGACCATTACATTCCTCGAGAGCAATGTACAGCATGGGAGCCATGCGCTTTCGCACCCGCTATGTACCATGATCACCCACTGAGGCCAGAGCCTCGGGTAAATGCCGCCAACCTCGATAGAGGGAAGTGACCTATTGAGATCTCGGATCATCGTGATCAAGGTAAATGCATAGGAGAGGCATCCAGGCCTCCAAGGCTCAAGATGGTAGAACAAATTGACCTGGCAGTCGCCAGACATGCCGCCCGCCAAGCGTAGATCATGCGGCTTGAGCAAGACCAGCAACAGCTAGAGCATCTATATCACCTTAGCAAAGAGCGCATTCGGTGCCAAACAGATGAGCTGCTCCATAACCCAGTGCCTGAGAGGGTTCCAACCCCTCGCACCCAAAGAGCAGAACCATATGAGAGGCATAATCCCTTGGTGCGAGATAGGTCTCCATGACCTTATCAAGTGTTGCCTCCGAGACCCCCTAGACCTGAGTGGGAGGCCACTCCCCGGAACAACGATGGGTACCCTCCACGGGGACCCACCCAGGGTCATAGGTCTCATCCAGAGACTCCTCAAGAAGCTTACGAGGAGTATGAACAGGAAGAAGAGCGGGCCGAAATGCCCTACCAAGGCGGAGGGGTTGCTATCCGGCCACCCCCCATAGGCCTCAAGTCTCCCACAACCCACAATGGGAGCAAACTAAAGAGGAAGAGATTAAATCTTTTGATGCATACAAAGCGCTGCTAGAGCATTTGGAGTCTATGGAAACCAAAGCTTTTGGGCCCCAAAAGCCCACGTTACGCCAACTCCGTAGTCATCCTATGCATCCGTCAGTGCCTGCACCCCCTTACCCTGAACACTTTAAGCTGCCTCAGTTGGCAATCTTTAAGGGTGAGGAGGATGCCCAAGAGCATGTGACCAGATTCCTGAGCCAATGTTTTGGCATTCAGGACAATGATGCGTTGTTGCTAAGGACATTTATAACCACATTCATGGGCCCTGCCTCGGATTGGTTCACTCAATTGCCGAAGCACAACATTAGTAACTTGGATCAGTTAGTGGATGCGTTCCTCGAATGCTTCACCTTTAACACCAAGAAGAAGGCATCACTAAGTGACCTGGCCAGCCTCAGGCAGTATGAGGAAGAAACCATGGTGGCCTATGGGAATCGATGGAGGACTCTGCTTTCCAAGCTACCCTACCTCCCTCCTATGTCCGACCTTACACAAATGTTCTCACGAAGCTGTTTGAGATCGATCTCTATGCTATTGCAGCTGCAACAATATGCCACCTTAGAGGAAGCTCTGGCGCAAGCCAGAATCATCGAAGAGATCAAGATACAGGATGGCGAGATTGCCAAACCTAAGAAGAAAGAATGGAACAAGAACACAAAAATAGGGACTATGCAACAAAAACCCATTGTGGTCAATCAAGTTGCTATAAATGTCCCTAAGCCTGCACAAGAAATACAACCTCAAAAGGCTAACTATCAGGTAGTGCCTCCTAATAATTATGAAAGAGAAAACCAGAAGTAGGAGCAAAATTAGCAGCGTCACCCTAGGCGATAGTACACACCTTATACGGAGTCTAGGGACTCCCTATTTGACCGCTTGTCAATGGCGAACTTGATCAACCTTCCAGAGATCCAAACCATAGATCCCAATGCGTCGAAGCCTAAGGGATACCGGGAGGACTTGTATTGTAGGTTCCACAGGCGGAGGGGACATGACCTGAATGCATGTTGGAAGTTCAAAGGTTTGATACAAGACCTGATTGACAATAAGACGTTGGCAGTGGACAACCCCGTAGCACCAAACAACCAGAGAGATGGGAGTTTTCAAAGACCCCTTGCATGCCCATGAGGCACAGGAAAAACCCCTTCAAGTCAATGAGGTGCAACAGAATTGCCCCATGCAAGGGTATGTAGGAATGATAAGCATAGTGACTAGGAACAAGAGATACCCAAGAGTTGCCCCCGAGGCAGCCACAAGAGAGGTTCCATCGACGTCACAACCTCAACAACACCCTATGCAACTACCTCCGCCTAGACCCACGGCCACGATTCGGACCAAACTCACGTAGAGCTTGAGGACCACATCGGCTAGGCTCTCCATATACGAGCTTATACAACAATCAACACCCCATCGAGAGGCTCTAATGGAGATATTGAAAGCCATCGAGTTGCAGCCCCATGAAGTGAATTCCTTCAACAACTTCATGGGACATGTCAAATGATGCACGGAGCTAGTCATCACCTTTCGAGAGGATGAAGTTAAATCAGTGTCTGATGACATGGCAGATCCACCCCTGCACGTTATCACATGGGTCAATGGGATCCCGTATAAGAGGGTGTTGGTAGACACTGGCTCATCCAGTAACATCATTACCACAATGGCATTGAAACATCTAAAGTTGCTAGCCTCTCACATCATGGCTTCCACCTATACACTATGAGCATTCAATGATGCGATATGCTCGACAGTTGGCACAATTGTCCTACCCATTCAAGTAGGACAAAAGATGATACCTACATTGTGCCATATTTTGGAAGGTGAGATGGCTTATAACATCTTGCTAGGGCGGCCATGGATCGGGGACATGAAGTGTGTCCCTTCGATAGCTCATCGGTGTTTGAAGTATACATTTGAAGGGGAAGTACATGTAGTCTCGATGGACTTGGAACCCTTCAAATATTGCAATGCGGTGCAGCTGATGCCACAATCGACCCTTCCATCGATGCACTTGGATTTTTAGTTAAATCCATCTAGACAGGGTCCGATTCTGCAAGCATCCCTAGTGATAAATCCATCAAAACCCTAGCCAGGTACATCTTCATCATCCGGTCCTTCACCAACAATGCCACCTATCATGGCTAAATAGAAGGACAAAGGGAAGCAAACCCTGGAAGAGGCTCAACCCCTAGAAGAGGCACTGCCAACAGTATCAACCATCTCTACCGAAGAGATGCCTAGAAAAATGGAAGTTGAGGCTCCTAGTTCACCCAACATGGAGTGGACTCAGGAAGAGCTTCCGTTCCCTCCCCCTCAATCACCAACAATCACTGTTGAAATGGCCAATACGGGCCTGGGGGAGTATCTGGTGTGGAATGTTGTAGCAATGACCACACTAGAGTCCATGCAAGACATGGGGAGACCTCGCCTCCCCATCGGTACAATTGTTCCTTTAGGCTACCCGCCAAACCAGACAAACTTTGTGTATGGGGGCCTTGATCATGGTACTGAGCCATGCATGCAAGAGGACGAAGATGAAGAGCCCTTTGCGAGAAGATGTCAACTATCTGTCTAACCCGAACTTCGCTCCGAGATATCTTGGCCAATGCAATTGGCATGGATATGGGCTAGGCAGGTATGAGCAAGGAGTGCGTGTCCTTTGCCAGCCAAGATACCAAATGCCTTATGACAAGTCGGGCATGGGGTTCAACCACCCCCTGCCCTTGGACATCTTGGTAGAGAACATGCAAGGCCTAGGGATAGGCAACAAGGGTGGATTGGCATCAGATCCCTATGCCAACCCGAACACAACGTATACATTGGGAGATTACCTCCCATGGTCAACAACCACCCTTGTTAACCTCAATAACCCTTCCCCTTTGCTAGAGAGAGGCGAAAGTTCGGGGACTCACTTTCAAGGAGGGTATAAACAGTGTCAAGAGGGATCTTCGGAGGATGAATCAGAGTATGAACCAACATCATATGACCCCTTCGAATCAGATAGTGATCACTCACAAGTGATCCCCATGAATGACTATCAAGAGAGCCTCTTGACAATGTTCCCTCTAGAGGCTCCAATCGAGCCAGTGCCGCGTCAAGAGAATCAGGCCCCCCACGGAGAGTGGAACAACCACAATGGGGCCAGATTAATTTGCTCGAGCAGGATGAGCCTGTAATGCCTCAAATAGTTGTCGGAGCCAACAAGGGCTTTTGGATCTCCGATAGTGATTACGAAGATGAAACAGAAATGACATATCTTAATCACATGCGGTAGATGCCGCAACCATACCCCTTGGAGATTAATGACATATTTGAATAGATGGGCATAGTGCCAGGGCATGAGTGGTACGTAGACCCAGTGGGGTGGGACCAAGTGTTGGATCCGCCGCTCCAGGTATATGAAGAGCACCTTCCACCCCGAGACCCTAGAGTGATATCAGTGCCGAGGGTAGACCCTGTCCTCCTATCAGCACATAGGGCCGATCCATTCGTGCCAATACCTCTAGAGCCAGATCCGGAGCACAGAGAACATCCAGAGTGTTCGAGTCATCACACCCGTGGTAATGGAGACCAAAATCATTTCATCAACATGATCTCCATTGACTTAACCGCCCCCATCCGCAATCCGGTCGACCCAGCATGGTCATTGCATCTAGACATAGATGCCATTGACTGGGATCACGTCAATTCACCTCCATCCCCATCAGAGTACTGGCCTTTCGATAAAATGCTTCATTTTACCCCAGGGTCAACTCAGGATATCTTTCATGCTGAAGAGGAACCCGAGGTTCCCAACGTAGATTTAAACTCAGCAAATGATATCCATTTGATCCCAACTCCACACCAGTTGGAGGATGGATCCCACATGTCGATCGAGGAGACGACTGACGTAGACATCGGCTTGGATCCAATGAATCCACAGATCATCAAGCTGGGGGTAAGCTTATCCCCTGAAGAGCAAGCCGACTACATTACCCTTCTCAAAGAGAAGAAGGAGGTTTTTGCATGGTCATACAGAGACATGTCGGGGCTAGATCCGTAGCTAGTCATGCATAATCTAACGCTTGATCCGACAGTCAAGCCAGTTAAGCAAAAACTACGTAAGATGCACCCAACAGTGGCCTTGATGGTCAAAGATGAATTGCAAAAGCTGTTGGATGCACAGTTTGTCATCTGCATGGATTATCCGCCATGGTTATCCAACATGGTGCCCATCAAAAATCCTGACGGGAGGATTCACATATGCACTAATTTTTGAGATCTAAACAAAGCGAGTCCTAAGGATGATTTCCCCTTGTCGAGCATCGACGCATTGGTAGATGCTACAATGGGCCATGAAATGCTATCCCTCATGGATGGTTTCTCGAGATACAATCAGATTCATATCAATCTCGAAGACCAACTAAAAATGGTGTTCACAATGCCTTGGGGGACATTTTGTTATAAGGTCATGCCTTTTGGCCTTAAAAATGCTGGCGCCACCTACCAACGTGCCATGACGTACATCTTCCATGATTACATGCATAAAACTTTGGAAGATTACATGGATGATTTGTTGGCCAAATCTCTTTTGCGCCCAGATCATCTCGATGACTTAAGCAAGATCCTCGATCGCCTCATGGAACATAAAGTTAGACTGAATCCCAAGAAGTGCGTATTTGGCATCACATCTAGAAAACTCTTGGGTTTCATAGTCTCAAAGCGAGGCATCGAGGTGGACCCAAACAAAGTCAAGGCAATCCTTGAAATGCTCCCCCAACTACCATTAAGCAGCTCAGAAGTCTGCAGGGAAAGGTCACGTCAATCAAACGCTTCATAGCATAGCTATCTGACAAGTGCCGACCCATGAACAAATTATTGCACAAGGGGGTAGCATTTCACTGGGATGACGAGTGCCAGTCAGCCTTTGATGACATTAAATGATACTTGGCTTCGCCACCAGTATTGGCACCACCTAGACCAGGAGTGTCATTCTACTTATACATCTCAGCTACTGAGGTGGCACTGGGCGCCATGCTAGCCCAGAAGAATGAACTTCACAAAGAACAGGCTACTTACTATCTTAGCCGCACCATGGTCAGTTATGAACTTAACTATGCATACGTTGAGAAACTCTGCTTGGCAGTGGTGTTTGCTACCAAAAAGCTATGCCACTACATGCTTGAGCAACACTACGTATGTTGTGTCTAAGGAGAATCCATTGTGGTACATGATGAGTCGTACTTATCATAGTAGCCGCACGACGAAATGGATCATGTTGTTGACAGAATTTGACATAGAGTTTATTGGACAAAAATCCATCAAAGGACAGGTCATAGCCGATCAACTAGCAGAGGCTCCTCTCGAAGACGATCAACCTCTAGTCATAGAACTACCCGATGATGGGGTCTTCCATGTCTCAGAATCACCAGATTCTGATGAGCCTGAGTCACAGGCCGACATAACCCTATTTTTTGATGGTTCTAAATGTGAGCAAGGAGGTGGCATGGGAATTGTATTCTTCACACCGCAAGGGGCTCCAATGCCTCTGTCCTTTAAATTAGACTTCTCGTGCACCAACAATAATGTAGAGTATGAAGCCTTGCTCATAGGTCTTCAGACAACAATCACCATGAACATCAAACGATTGAACATCTTTGGTGATTCGCTGTTAATTGTCAACCAAGTCAAAGGGGTATTCCAATGTAAATGCCCAGTTCTGCAGGCCTACAAAGCCCTTGTGGACAAATTCTTAGCAAATCTTGAATGGTATGACATCGAGGCACTCCCTCGGTCATCGAATCATTTTGCGGACACTATGGCCTCCTTGGGGTCACTAATCCCGCAAGACATTTTTGGTGATATGACAACCATTCAAGTCAAAACACTATCGCAATCCATGATGGAGCGTGCAAGCTCTAACTTGATGCCAGGAATCCACATGATCCAGATTGAACCATCCTCGGATAAGTTCTCTCGAATCCATGATCATTTGAATCATGCCAACTGGGGGTCCTTGTTCTCCCCTACTCCCCTTAATAGCAACACAATGCTATTCTTACAAGTTCTTTCCCGCTCAATGTTTTCTAGGGATGAACTTCAAGAGGGATTGGTTGTTCATACCATCGAGGCTTCTGATCAGTAGGATTGGTATTCACCCATAAGGGACTACCTCAAGTTAGGTAATCTCCCGCTTGGATTGATGCATGCCACAAAATGAGCATTCAAGAAGAAAGTGGCTAAGCATGTCTTGTTAGGAGACATTTTGTACCATCATAGCTATGAAGGGATCCTCCTTCGTTGCTTGGACCAGTAGGAGTCCACTTGGGCGATCGCCCAAGTGCACGATGGTACATGTGGTGGCCACTTTAGTGGTATGGCCATCGCAAAGCGCATTCTTTGCATGGGCTATTATTGGCCATATTTAGAGCGAGATTGTTGTGCATATGTAAGGAAGTGCGTGAAGTGTCAACATCATGCTAATTTGATGCATGTACCTTCCCAGGCCTTGCAGATGATCCAATCGGCTTGGCCATTTTTGTAGTGGGGCTTAGATCTAATCGAAAAGATCTCCCCTACATCATCAAGTCGTCACACGTTTATCATAATGGCCACAGAGTATTTCACCAAGTGGGTGGAAGCAATTTCGCTTACCTCTACGACAAGACCTCGCATTGTGGAGTTCATTTTACATAACATCATATGTCATTTTGGTATTCCATCCAAAATAATCTCGGATAATGGGACGTCATTCAAGAACAAAGACGTGTGTGCTTTGACCACAAAGTACAAAATTTAGCACAGTTTTTTGACACCCTATTATCCACAGGCAAATGGGCAAGCAGAGGCGTCAAACAAAATGCTAGTTGCCATCCTCAAAAAGATAGTTGCAGACAGTCATAAGGATTGGCACATTCAAATCCCACTTGCCCTGTGGGCTTATCGCACTAGCATTCGGACACCCACTGGGGCAACTCCATTTTCGCTCGTGTATGGCTCCGAGGCAGTCATGCCTCTCGAGTTGGAAATTCCTTCCCTATGCATATCAATGCAAGAGTTCATCGATGATGACACTGCACGGCAGGCCCGGTTAGACCAACTTACGTTGCTTGATGAATGACGCGTTAATGCTCTCGAGCATTTACGTATCTATCAAGAGCGACTTAAGAAAGCATACAACATGAAAGTTCACCTGAGGGATTTTTAGGTTGGTGACTTGGTCTTAAAAGAGAACCAACAGAACTCTAGTTTGTCGTCCCATCTAAGGGACAAGTTCATGGCAAATTGGTTAGGTCCCTATGTAATTGATAGTAAAATAGGACCTGGAACATACCGGCTAGCCTCTCTTGATGGAATCAAGGAACTAGAACCCTTGAACATCAGTCATTTGTGGCCATTCCATATCTAAAAGAGCTATAGCCCAAACAAAATGCTCCAAGGATTCCTACAATCGCTTGGTCAATCCCAAAATGCTCCAAGGATTCCTACAATCGCTTGGTCAATCCCAAAATGCTCCAAGGATTCCTACAATCGCTTGGTCAATCCCAAAATGCTCCAAGGATTCCTACAATCGCTTGGTCAATCCCAAAAAGCTCCAAGGATTCCCACAATCGCTTGGTCAAAAATAAGAAAATTCAAAAACAGTAAAATCATCAAAAATAACAAAAATTTGCATCTCATTTCCAGGCATACTCCAACTCATCACAACAATAAAGAGCTCTTTTCGCATCTCATCTTCATATTCACAAAAAAATCAATCCATCAAAAACACAAAAATATGTAGCTGCATTAAGCATCACATCCATACATTGCATATTTGTGGTCATACAGGTCAAAGGCACCATAGACTGTAATTACTCCGCCAATCCATCTTGTTCCATATTTCTCCATTCTATAAGTAGTCCATCAAAAATAAATGCCATTCACTTCTTTTTACCATACCAGAGTCAGTGGTCTTCTAATGTATCAAGAGTTTTCGTCCTTCAGTCGTCATTAGCTTTCTAGCCACATACTGTACCAAGTCAGACAGATTTTACGAAGGTAGAGTTCTACTTGGATCACACCTTGTTACGTAGCATCCCAACACAAATTAAAACACATAAAAATTCCCAAGTTGTGTGAATGAAAGATGAAACCTGCACAGCAATCCAGGTCACCATAAGTGAAATGGTTATCTTGCTCATCCCCCTGTGCGAATGACCCCAAGAATGCTGAGAGTTGGCAAAAGGACAAGCATCTTCCCTACCCAATTCCCCAAGAATCCCAAGTTCTCAAAAAGTTGCAAACATCATACAATCTTGCAAAAAGTCAAAACTCCAAAAATTTGACATCACAACCAAAGTGCATACATCAAAAGGCACATACAATAGTGATTCTCATCACTCAATATTCAAATCCCTTGCTCAAAAGAAAAAAAACAAAAATAAACAGTGATTTTTATCACTACAAAAGAGCAAGTATCCCAATACAATTGAAGAAAAGAGGGAGTCGAACTTGAATCCCTGGAACTCTCAGCATTCTGATAGGTCATGAGGCAAACCTCGATACTGGTTTGGTGGATAGCCTATCGGTCACTGGTGGTAAACCTCCCGCATGACGATATATCTATCACATTAACTCATGTACAGATCAATGTTTGCATGTGGATGAGCTAGCTTATGGTATCCTAGATAGCACCATAGATTAATCCGACTAAATACAACAAAGGAGTTAGTGGAGCTAATTAGGTGATCCTCAGTACAGGTTTGGTTGATAGCCTATCTGGAACTGGTGGTATCCTGAAAAATACCACATAAACGAACTCAATTGCACACACAGGGATGTGAAATAACTTGGTCAAAGACAAGTCTGATTCATACCTTGTCCAAAAGTCTTGTAAGATAAAGTACAGTCATGGCTAGTTAGTTAAAACCATCTGAGTCTCAGAAAACCTTAGCTACATTCTAAACCAACTGCGCTATCTTTCATCCTCGCATTGCCATCAACAATCACCAAAAACCACAAAGGTCTAAATAGTCTATGGTGCTCTCGCCAAACAACACAAATTCAATTCATCCATTACATTTGCATATCCTAAAATTTAGAAACATTTGCATTCATCATAACACATGCATCCATCAAAATAAATTAACATGCATACATCCATACTCATCACTCATCATGCATAAAATCAAATCATCACACTCGCATAAATAAAATAAAGTCATCTATATATATCATCAAAAATGCCCGTAGGCTACAATGAACCGGTCCTATGACCCCGCAACAAAATCCAAAAGCTCAAAAACCCCCAAGCCTAGGGCGTCGGCCACCATGATCATGCAGGATCGGTGCGATGGGAACTACCCCCCATGGTGTGGGTCCTATGAGACCCCTCAGGGCGGCTACTGCTAGCCCCCGCATCACGCCTACTCCCCCCCCTCATCCAGTCGCCTACGCTGAGAGGATGCTGATTGCTCAGTCTCGCTCCCTCTCGAGCGGCATGATGATCCACCTCCGCTGAACGTAGGGACCCACCCACCAAGGTGGCTAATCTCTGCCTCTAGCTCCAACCGCTGCCGCACCAAGTCCATCTCCTACTGGTGATACGTAGCCAAGTTCTCATCACGTTGCACCAAAGCCCTATCCCTCTCTACCAACTACATCCATAGGAGATCCCTCTCTCATGCAGCATCGATGTCCCCATCCTACCGCGGTAGGTAGCCAATGCATTTTCCCGCTCTGCCAGCTGCATACGCAGGAGATCCCTCTCTCGTAACGCATCCCCTAGCTCCTCATCGTGCCTCCATAATAGCCCCTCCAATCATGCATTCTCAGCGCATAACCCAGACTCTATGTCCTCCGAATCCGCCTGAGGCATGGGCATCTCTAGAACAACAGCCTACTCTGGCTCCCACTGCTCCATGATGTCCTACATCTCTGGTGATCTGAAACCCCAAAATCCACATCCGCATCCTCCACCTCCACCATGTCTGCATCCTCCAGCGGAGCTCCCCAATCATCTCCTGGTGCCTCGGCACCCTCCCCGCCCACTGTTGCTGCCTCCATGCCTCCCAGTGGCCCCTCTCCCTGCCATCACCGTAGTACCCACCACTGGTCATACTCTATGGTAGTCCCGATGTCATCCACATCTGGGACGTCGATCACCACATCTAAATCCTCGCCTAATGGCGCGATGACCGGTCGATCCAGAGTCCTCTCGTCCCCCGACATCGATAGACCACGGGCTCACTAGGCAACCCTTAGTGCACCCCAAACTATCGTGTCACCCGGCTATAAGGGAAGAACTCATGCTCGGTCCCATGCCTCCCAATCAGCCACCACTCCCTACGCCCGCAGAGCCACTCTCCAGCCTCCGACCAGGCTGGACAGTCCCGATAGGGGCACCAGAACACCATAGTGCCCTACGACACCTACCCACCATCGACTCTGTCCCTGCTCCTCAGACCACCACCATAGAACCGCATAGCCTATATCCTTATCCTCCATCTCCGTCCGAGTCATCCATGGTAACCCTGTTGGCCTCTCCACCGCTATGTGCTACCAAGCCTAGCTCTACAATAGATAGTTGTAGCTAATCCCCTTCCACCTCCGGTAGTGGACCTCGTACAACTCACCATAGAGCTATGCCAGTAGCGTCTATCCCCACCTCATGATCAACGGTGCCTCCATCGGGCACTCCACCAACCGACAGACCACATCCAGCAGGTTCCATGGGAACCTCACACCTGACGAGTCAGGTAGCAACATGTTGGAAATGAGGCCCATAAGTACTGCATGCCTCACTCCCAACACCCCTCTCTCAAGCCACCATCGGACCAAAATCCTACCAATATGGCAGTCACCCTCTGCCCTCTCCACTGGGCTCTCCACACCCAGCTCCTCCCCATGCCCGAAGCAACGTGTCAACACTGTTGTCCGCTGATCTCGTGGCATCATACGGATCGAAGTCCGTCTATTGGAATCCGAAGAATCCGATAGACGTCCTCCAAGGTCACTGTCATCTCCCCTATTGGGAGATGGAAGGTGTTGGTCCGAGGATCCCACAGGTTGATCAAGGCCATCAGATAGGCCCGATCCTCGACCACAGGCTCCAGCCGAGTCACCTGCTTGAGCCCAAGGGCATCAAGCCACTCCCAGTCAGCCATAGTTAGCGCCCCATGCTTCAGCAAAAGTAGTAGGCACACGATACCGGCTCTTCACAACCTGCAAAAGAAAACAACACAAAAACATTAACATCATGAAAAATTGTACAACAATAACATGAATATACAACACTGCCTAACAATGTACAACTCAAAAACAACAAAATTCACAAAAACAAAAAAAAATAAATTTAGCAAAATCATTTTTCCTAGGGTTTACTTAAAAAAAAGTAAATTTCTTCCTTTTAAAAGAAAATCAAATTTCAACCTAGGTTTAAACTACGTTTTCCATTCAGTTTTAAGCTAAGTCTTGGTTTGTGCTCAGCTCAATTTTAGGGTTTCAATTCTAATTTAGAGAACAACATAACAAAGAAAAATAAACAAATCACTTGCAGTTTTAAAACATATAACAAACAAAAGCAATAACGCTAAGGAGCACTTACTGGTCTCGCTTTGGCTCCGTCGCTCGATCCGGTCTATGCACTCATGATGTCAGGAGAAATTCAGTAGTGCTTCGCTTCACAGAATTAACCTTCCCCTCCTCAGAGCTCCAAATCGCAAGAAAATTCGAATGCAAATGAGCCCAAACCCTAGTTTTGGCCTTTAAATAGGCTTTTTGAGCTCATATTCGTTCCTCCCTAGGATGAGCACTCTGGTTAGCACTCATCCCACCCTGGGACGAATACTAAACTAGTATTCGTCCCACCCCGGAATGAATTCAGGGCAAAAATTTCAAAAACAACAAAAAATTGAACAAAAATGCACCAAAACAGCTAATAAACTTGCCCGATGAAAGTGCTTTTGCACTTGACATCCCGGGCATGCAAAATGGACGTCGGGGTCACAAATCCTCACTATCCTCCTCCCTAAGAAGGCTACCATAGCCGGACCACTCCACGGGAGGACGGATTTTCGAGAATTTCATCCCCAAACGGCGTCGCCAAAACGGGTCAAAACCCACCCAAAAATAGCAATAACATTGCCGAACGAAGGCGCCTTCGTGCCTGACATTCTTGGCATCCAAAATAGACGTTGGGGCTACAAATTGTCACCATCCTACTCCCTAAGAAGGCCACCATGGCCAGACCACTCCACGGGAAGACGGATTTTTGACAATTTCAGCTCCAAAAAGCGTCACCAAAAGGGTTAACACCCACCAAAAATAGGTCTAAATGTCGAAAAACTGCACACACTTAACGCTAAAACATCTAAAGGCACCCTTGCACAAGTCATTTTGGGTCAAGCGACTCATCGCTTTTCTCATGAAGGTCATTCCCTCATCGATTCGTCGCTTGAGGGGGTAGTCACACTTAGTCACCAGTCAACAAGTACACACCCAATTAAGGAAAATGACATGCATTCAAAGAATCATTGACAAAGACAATCACGCCCCTGCTTGGGGTAGTAAACAAGCAATAATCACAAGCTGATCAAATCACTTGGCATTTCATGAATCATGAACTCAAGGTTCTCACAGGACAAAAGGTTGCGCCCTTTGCCTATTCATGACTGATCAATGTCCAAGATCAAGTAACACCTCACCGAAAAAGGTTAACACTTGAATTAAGTTCCTTCGCTCGTCAGAAGCAAGGATTCAAGAATGCATGCCCTTTCCATACTTGGGGCATCAAAATTTGGTTAGGTTACTTGAGAAACCGTAATCATTAGTGCTTTGGTTATCTATTTTTGCTCGACGCTGTGCCATGCACAAGCGCATCCCAAAAAGGGGCATCTATAGACACCAAAATAGCACCAATCCGATTATGTGACCGCAAACACTGATCGCATTGACACACATAGCCCCAAGGGCAGCCCTCAGAGGTTAAACAGTGGTCCTAACCACTCTCACAATAGTTTTGGAAGGTCAGAGATCAATTTGGCACCTTCAAGCACTTTGCTCAATATCCGTTCCACCCTGGAACGAATTCAAACTGGGATTCGCCCCACCCAGGGACGAATTCTAGATTCGCTCCAGGGTGGGGCGAATTGCAGGTTTGACGGGAAAAAAGTCAAATCTTGACAAATGGCAGCTCAGATCCGCCACTTAACGCTTCCTTCATCGCATGGGAGTATGGGTGAGCATTTTCGAGCGTTAGAGGCAATTACAAGGGCAGTCATGAAGTCCCTATTCGGGGAGGAATCTCCTTCCCCCTGGGAAGGCATGATTGCCAAGTGGCGCCTCTGCATGCCCATTTCAAGAGACCTCCAGGTCTATAAATTGGTGAGTTTCCTCACCCCAAAATATACAGAGAAGGAGCATTTTGGAGCAACGAAGTGCTGTCATTTTACTTTCATACCTCACACCCTTTGGATTTGTGCCTTTCACATCCTTGATCTCTTTTAGAGAGGAGGTCATTGGGTGACTATTGGGAGGACGAATATTGAGCCCAAAACCTGACATTTGGCCACAATATCCCACCAAATTTTCCGACAATACCCCACAAGAGGTTTTGGACCCATCCCAAGTGGATTGGTGCCGAAATCGAGGCCTCAAACGGCGGGCGGCCTGCCCCATGGGCGCCCCCTCCCCCACTGCTATAGTCCTAATCGCCCCCTTCGGAGCGATGGGAATTCTATGGTAGACTTTCTTTCTTTCATTTTTGCATTCAATTCTATGATGCTTAGATAGGTTGTCATTTAAATTTCGTCTCGTTTTGAACAATTTTGATCATGTTTCTATCTTTGCTCGCTTCTACTAATCTACAGGTAGCATCATCAAATTCCCATTGATGGAGGTCAAATTGGGAAAATATGACCATCTGGGTCTTCCCAAAATACCCCCAATTAGCTAACCCCAAGTTTGTAGGTCTTTTGGAGCTTCCTAGGCAGGACATTTGGGACAGTACCTTTTCGGCATTTTGTTGCAGGTGAATTCGTCCCGCCCTGGAGCGAATTCAAATCGGCGAGGAATTTCCTGACTGTTCCATTTGTAGTATTTTCTTTGGGATGTCTTGATGCCCCTATCAAATTTTTAGAGCATTTGGATTCATTTTAGTCATAGTTTAATTCATTTTTCTCATTCACTTATCGTAGGCTTGGGGATTGCATGCTTTATTTCATCCATAGGTGCTACTGACTATTTCTTGTTCCTTTGAACATAGGGTCTGGACATCGGAGGAGCAGCAAGGAGTCAAGACTCATCAACGCAAGCGGCGGTGACGTTTGGTCCACCCATTTTACATGTGGGCACGCGGAAGAAGGAAGGGCATCCATGGATGTAACAAGAACGCATACTTAAACGCTCCTAGCCCTTGAAAGGGGAGGATGCGCATTGTAACCGAGTTGTGAAACATATCAATAAAAAGGGCTGTCTTCTTTATTTGCATTTGTTTCGTTTCGATTCGCTCATGCTTTTCCCTCTTTTCATGCACTTTCAAATTCCTAGGATTTAGCGTTAAGTTTGGTTCGGTTTGCATCGCATCTTCGCTTTCCTTTTTGCTTCCGTATCCTCGTGCTTTCACCATCACTTAGCCATTATTATTATTAATGTCTTTCAACAGTGTGATAGAGGTTTGGTACCTTGATAGGCTCTAATTCAGTACAAATATTTCAGTGTATCCTATACTTAGCCATTCTCACTTGCTACTATATTTTAGTATTATGACAAAGATTTGGTAGCTTTATGGGCTTTGGTCAAGTAAAAATATTCTAATTCATCCTATAATTATCTCTTCTTCCTTGTTTTAATTCCTCCAATAATGCAACAAACTTTTGATACCTTGGTGAAATCCAAAAAGGTACAAAATTTTTTATGGGTCCATCACTTAGTCATTTTCACTTCCTACTACCTTCTCGTAGTGTGACAGATATTTGGTGCCTTGATAGGCTTCAAATGGATGCATATATTCTAGCACATCCCATACTTAGCCATTTTAGTTATCATCAATCCTTTGATCACACAATAGACTTTTAGGACCCTGGAAAAATCTAGCTAGATTTAATTCCTTCAATACATCCTATACTTAGTTTTTTTAGTTGCTTTGAGTCTTTTGACTATGCATTAGTGATTTGGTACCTAGGTGGACCCTGATCAGATGCAATTATTTTGATGTATAAAAGATAAACAAATTTGGTTGTTGAATCTCCTCATTTGCACTTTTTACCAAAGTGCATGTAGGTGATGCTTGAAAATACCCACATTCTTGGTAAGTTGCAAGGGTTTTTTACTAGTGGAAAAAAGAATCTAGACTACCTTGACTATATACCACAAATATGCAAAATTGTCATGAACAAGGTAATTGATTAATGCAAGCTACAAAGGTCTGTAAAGAGAGTACCTTTTGAACAAATAAACCTTTAGGGAGAAAAGAGAAAATGAGACTATGAAAACAAATTGGGTGGAGTATTTTATGGTAAATTTTACTGGTGGTAAGTGATGGTAAAATTGGAATGATTAAATAAAAAAGTGCATGGGAATACCTAGAGAATAAAACACCTCTAGAAAACCCAAGCAGGGAATCTTAAAACATAGACTGCACCAAAACTTATGGGCATAAATATGGATATAAATAAAAAATGAAATCAAAAAAGGATAATAAATATACTTTGATCAAAGGATACTCCCACAATATTATACACCTTTGAGTAAACCTATATACTATTGGTAATTGCCTTAAGTCCAATTGCAACCACTTAGAAAGTCACCATTATTTTTCTTATTGTGCTTCCTGGCTTCTCTTCTTTTTTTATCCCAACTAAGTAAGAAATTTTGCATCCATGACAACTTGAAGGATCCAATTATCTTTGTTCATCATCTTGCCTCTCGTTAATGCTAAAATACAATTTATAAGGATGGATTTTTAAATATATTTTAGCCTTGAGATCAATTGTGTCAATTGAAACTTTCATCATAATTTTTGATCTAATTAAATCTTGCAATCCCCACTAGTTTTATGTGAGTCTAGTACTTGGTTTGGTGTGTATTTGATTTTAAGTATTAATAGCCTTATGACATGTACTATTTATACCTTCTTGTTTGTTGTGTCAGTACGATTTTTATCATTATCATTCAATTTTCCTTTGAGCCAGTCCATTGGGCTTCAAAGTTATTATTACTAAAAAACATTATGATACAACTTGTACAAGTAAAATATATTACAAGAAATTATTAATTTTTAAAGGCCTTAATCTCCCCTGGTCTCAATGGATCTTAAGACTCTCCTTCCTATTGAGGTTGGTTGTGTAAATTAGCCTCTAATAACTCATCATGCTATGAAATGGCCTAAGATGGTATGCAAATTTGGAGTTCCTTGAACATATTATTCCAAGACTCCAAGGAGGCTTTTAGAATTTCCTTGAGCTCAACCATAATCCCTTTATTTTTGAATGTTACCATAAGGAGGATTTTTGTACATTTTAGTCATAAGCTTTACTTTAATTAAGATTTGAGAAAGCTTTTAGAAGAACACAAAAACTTTTCCACCTCTAGAGGATTTGGTAGTGAGTCAATATTATTTTTATCTTAGGTCTACTGGTCTAGTAGCTGGTTGATCACTTCCACTTTGTGAAAGAGTAATTTATTGTCCCAAAAAATAGGTGCTCCAAGGGCTTTGTTTTATTTAGCAATAGTGCTAATTTCATCAACTTTTTTTATTAGAGCAACAAATATTTCACATCCCAAATTGATAAGCTCATTTGCACAATATAACTGATGAGCCCAAAGTATCCAATCCTTTATATCTCTTCTAAGTTAATTTTAGGGTATATTTATCTCATTTTTATTTGGAAAGTTTTAATTCAAGAGTCTTAAAGTTATTTTTAGTAGCTTCCAAGTTTTTGTTTATCTTCTTGGATTGTACATATAATCTATTTACCTCTAAATGAATATCCTAGATAGTTTCTAATTTGGATTATTAGATATATATTTGGTATGCTCCTCTATCCATCAATTTTTTTATTTCATTTGGGAGGCCAGATTGTAAATTTTGGTTTGGAAATCACCTTAATCCTTGTACCATTAATTGTATCCAAAGTGTTATAATTGATAGCGATATCCTCTTCCTCTATATATTGCAAGTTCTCAATCCACTCTTCTACCTCCCTCTATTTTTGTTAATTCTCCTCTACAATCTAGATGGTGAAGAAAATCTCTGATAATGGTTCTTCAGTGGCCAACGAGAGAATCAGGCTAGTCACGAAAATTGGTGATGGAGTGATGGGGTATGAAATCATGGATTTTGCATGAGATATAATTTCTTGCAAAACTTTTTGCTTTTGAGATAGGGATAAAGTAGTGAATTATGGATATTGAGATAGAGAATATTATGTAATATGAGACTGGACCAATGGAATGGACGTAAGAAATGAAGGAAAGGATGATTGCAATTGATCCTCATTTATTTCTAGGCTGAAGACCTGCTCAAACTTATAGTATTTTATACATGGTGGTATTTCTTACATCTTCATATAGTAAAATGGTGCCAATTGATCTTCAAATAGGTTCCTAAAATTCTTAATGTCACTCTGTAAAACATATTTAAATGTGGGTACATTTTTATTTATTTTATATAATCTCCAAAATAGGATATCACCTGGATTATAGTGCCACATATGTGGCACTACTAGTAGCTTCAAGAAAGTGAGCTTGTATTCCAAGTTCTTATACTATTGTAGTCCTATTTTTGATATACTGATGCATTCAAACTTGATGGACATTTTAAAAATTGCAGTTTTCTTTGCTATTGGACCAAGACTCTACTTTATCACATATATTTACCTACAATATTTGGGTTCAAATACGCAATTGGAGATATAATATGACAAAATATAAGGGTACTTTTAGAATCCAAATGTTTGATTATAGTACCTTGCTCCAAGAAAAACTAGTCTCCTTGCTCTCACATTTTCTCTCTCAACACGTCTTCAACTTTCAATGTGATACAATGGCATTTTTCATAGATTTTTTTCAAGGACTAACCCTAGAAACTGCCTATTGAATTTTAGGTATGAGTTACTATATCTCAAAAAATCTTTCTAGTCTACTACCAGTCTGACTAAACCCTACTCATCTATCTTTTATACTTGAATATTATGTTTTCCTACTAAGTTCATATATAATAGAAATAGCTAGGCTAAATAGGATGGGTATGTGAATATATCACAACATATATTCTTCATATACTTCAATTGTTCATGCATGTTGATGGAAAAAATCCATCCCAATCTAGTGTATCATAGGAAGAAGTGGCTATAACTGCATTTGCCATACCCATATGATATGGATAAATCATCGCATAATTCCTTAGGCCAAAAATTATTGCCAAAATGGAGCACATAGGTTGCACTTCATCAATAAATTCTCTAATCTTTCTATCTCAATGAGCTATTTTTGAACTGAATTATTTTGTAGGTGCAGTATCTAATATTTCAATACTATTTTCTTTAGCTTGATGTTTAGAGAATCTTTTATAACAAATGCCTTCATTATGAATTGCCTATTGGTAGTAAACAGTGGCTCAAAATTTGAATTGCACACAATGGTTGTACTAGGTTCATAGAAATTTACCACCATATCGATAAGCTCTGGATATGGGTGAACCTTCACATGCATAAATATTCTAAGTGTTGAGCGATAAGGTGCTCTTACCGAGTGAATTTTAGAAATATTTATCCATTTTTCTAAGGCTACCAAAAAATTCCTTAGCCTGTATTTGATTGTAAACATTATTTCATGGATGACTGCCATATCATATTGTAGCTTATTTGTATATTTTTGTATAGCAATGATCTTATTTGCTCAACCCATTTTCCTAATTTTACCTATATTTCTAGCAACTGATTCCTGTAAATATTTTAAAACTTTCGTCTCCAACTTGTATTTAGAACTTCTATAAGGAAAGAATATTTGATGGTGTTGTTCAATTTATACTATACGACCATACTATTCACTGGTTTAGATATGCTATCATATTTATGTGATGGATTATGCATGTCTAGGAAGATTTGCCTTGGGAGTAGTTGCCTTTTTAAGAAATTTGAAACATATGCTTGGAAAGTACAATGTTACCCAATACCATTCTTTTTTGATTTGGAAACTATAGGTTGAAGGTAATTTGATTTATTGCTCAAAGCATATTCTAGAATAACTACCTATAATAGATTAGTTGATGTTGCATAAATTTTTTGACATGTTAATCAAAGAAAATCTTGTTGGAATTACTAATCATTGTATTATTAAGATTGCATGCTGCATTTAGTAGTTCATATGGCCAATGGGATTATAGAATTTGCCAATTGTGGGTGGCCTACAAACTTAGAAAATTGTTTAGTTGACAACTTTTTTGTGAGATGTGCCTAGGAACTTTAATCATTTTCTCAAACTTTTGATTAGTGGTCTAGTTGAAATACAACGAAGGGGGTGTGCAGCCCAAAGTATGAGATTGATGGATGATATTTTACCTTTGATTATTAATGATAGAGGCACCTTATTTTTTTTCAAAAAAGATAAAAATGCTATATTTACGAAAAGTGTATGCATGTTGTATTTACCTATATACATGGTGGATGCCACTTGTCATAAGTATAATGCTTCAGATGCTAGCCTTTAATCAAAATTGGCAAAATAATATTTTATCTTTCAGGAATTATATCTTTGTATAAAATTGTCTAATTCAAATTATTTTTATGTTATTTTATATAGGCTTTGAATTTATTTGAAATGATTTTTCATACAAAATAATCCAAGCAGTATTGAGGGATATAGGACTATGTGAAGATATTTTTCTAGAACAAGGGTAGTGTTAAGGCAATTTTATAAGAAAAAATATCTCATCTTTTAAGAACCATATATTTATGAAGGATTGTCAAATTTAGATGACCCTTAGTCCAATTTATTTAGAATTTGAAGATATTTAAAATAATATTTATATGAAGGAATTTGATTAGTATTGACAGAGATAATACCCATGCAATAAACTATTTGGAATAAGAAAACTCATGATTTTTCATGTCAAGTAAAATAAAATTACATATATCTATTAGCCAAGGTTTGGATGATGGGAAGAGCAATAAAGGGTTGGACATAAGTGAGGTAGGACATTTTTTTGGGCATGGAAGTTGTTAAGTTTTATTTATGTCTTCGTTATCTTTGAATTTATGCATGTAGATTATTGTCAGTTTATATTCAAATAATATAATTGTTATAGGTTTATTTTTAAATAATATAATTGTTATAAGATATATTTTTAGATATCAAGTTATAATATCCTTCCCATGGATCAATTTGCAACTAAATATTTAGAATATTATTTAGTATTAGAAGTTAGGGAGGACCTCATAGAGCAGTAATCCTTATTGCTGAAAGATAAGGTAATCATTGGTAAATCTAATGGTCTTAACCAAGGATTTTAGCTCTAATAAAATGGATTTATAGGACATGGAATTATCTATGAGTGATTCTATCCTTTATTTCCAAAGGTATATTTCCAGGCATTTTTTGTTATAAATATGAAAGAGATAGAATACTAAAAGGGGATCCTTGGTTTATGGGGAAAAAAAAACTCTTACATACCCATTGGTATTAAGGCTTTGCTTCTAAAAATATAAATCTATATCTAATACCAATATGATTCAAGACATATGAATTATCTATTGAATTTTGACAAATGGGTAACTTCAAGGCAATAAGCAACACTCTAAGATATTTTTTTGAGATTTCAAAAGCTACCAAAAATGAATTCTTGACTATTTATGTTTGAATATTGGTCATGATTTATATTAATAACCAATAATTCTTAAGCATAGAAGTAAGTTTTGAATCCAAATGATGGATTATGAAAAATTATCTTTTAGATCTAGACTATGTCATCAGGTGGGGTATATTGAGAATCATGCTATAAAAAGAGTCCAACAAAAACATATATAGAAAATCGCAATAGAAACATAAAAATGCATATAGATGAGGATGGTTTTTAACTTCCAAAAGAATAGGTCTAGATATATGAAGGCAAATAAATAATGGAGACTAGTAAGTAAGGATATTGGAAGAAAAACCAACTCTTTTGAGGCTTTAGCCTATGAAGAAAAAGTAGATTGGAGCTTAGAAGATATGGCACAATAGGATCAAAATATTAATAAGGAATTTTTTACTAAGTTTGAAATAAATTTAGGGATAAAAATTCTAGTTGAACCTAAGGGATGTGCCTCATCATATTTTGAATATGCTTGAAGTACCATGCGCCATTTAATACAAGGAAAGTAATAGAGAAAATGTAATGCTACATTTTGAACCTCTACCATTAATAATAAAAAACCAAAAAATGATCACGATAAGTTAAAAGCTTCCATAATAGAGCCAAGAGAGGATAAATATAAATAAAAGTAAATTTATAAAAGAATATTGAGGAATAGAATAACAAGACCTATCCCAAATACTAGTAAAGAAAAAGAAGGAAAACCATCAAATTATCAAGTGAGATCTAGGGAAGCGAGAGCAAACATAAAGAAATGAGCATAATATAAGTTGGCTGAACTTTTCTTTACAAAATAGCAAAATAATATTGGTAATATATAAGAGTAGCCAACATCCCCTAATGACACATGATTACAATATCATGGAATATAAAGGGTTCTAATTCCCCTCAAATAAAATGTATATAAAAGACCTCTATTTAACTAATAATTTAGATATTCTTTATATCTAGGAAACTGACATGACAAAGCAATAATTTCCAAAACTATGAAAGCAGTATGGATAAAATGTGAATGGGATGCTATAGATGCAAAGGGAGTGATAGAGGGTATTCTCACATGTTGGAATCCAGTTAGCAGCTCCTATGAAACCATTCATAAAATAGACATTGGATAGCCTCATTAGTCATATGCTATTTTTTATATATTTGCTTCATACTTATCAATATCTATATACCTACAACTCAATTAGGAAGATAAAAAGTATGGAATAGGATTGGAGACTTTATGAAAAGTAATGACCAAGAAACCCATTTCATAATCATAGGATATTTTAATGTTATAACCAAGATGGATATAAAATATAGAAGAATTAGGAAAATAACCCAAAGTATGAGATATTTCTCAGCTTTTTCCAAAATAATAATAAATGGAAATTTTATTTTGAAGAGGACAACTATACATGGACTAATAATAGGACATGTCAAAAATTGATAGGAAAAAAAACTAGAAAGATAAATATTCTAAAATTAATTGCTAGATGAAGGGACTTGTGTTAATTTCAATACATTAACAAGGATTTGTTTATATAGCTAGCCAATAAGAGTTAAAATGGTGGTAAGTTAATTCAAGAAGGATCATATTTTAAATATAAGCATATGCGGAAATACCATCCTCTATTTTTTTAAATGATAGTGTAGATGTAGAATTCTTTGGAAAATAGTGGGTTGTATACACTTTCAAAACAAATTAAATAAATGAAATTAAGAATATATGAACTAAACAAGAATACATTCCAAAACATTTTTTAGAAGAAAGAATAAATAAAATAATTTTTTTCATATTTCCAAGAAGGTGAGCACAATAATCCAAAATCGAAGGAAAGGGAATTGCCTATTCAATATCATAATATTTTGAGTAAGAAAGAGAAATTTTGGAGATTAAAATCAAGATGGACATGATTAAAATAAGGATATAAAAACACAAATATTTTCATAGGGTGACAATGGTATAGATATTATGATTCATCATTAGTAGAATTAAATCAGTAGAAGGGGTTTGAATTAAAGACCATAATGAAATTAAGAAAAAGGTAAGTTTTTTTATCATAAAATTCTAGGATCGAAGGATATTGAAGTTCTTAATGATAAATTGCTACAAGAAGTATCTTTAGGTATACCATATAAAGATAATTGCAAATTCAAGGATCGTCTAAATCTAGAAGAAGTTCAGTCACCTCTTTTCTCTTTTGGTAAGGACAAATCCCTAGATTCGAATGGACTCTACAACATTCTATAGATATAACTAGAAAATGATGAAGGATTATTTATTTATGGTAGTGGAATAGTATAGGGTAAAATAGTCCATACCTTATAAAATAAATTCAATATATCATACCCTAATTCCAAAAAATAAGGATGTACAATAGTTTGGTTTATTCATGCCTAGAAGCCTATATAATATCATGTAATATAATACAAAGTGGTGGAAAATTAGGTAAGGCTACTATTAGACAAAATTAGTTTAGAATAGCAAGGAGGCTTTCTGAAAGGGAGACATATTTTGGATATGATCATAATAGCTCATGAATTAATGCATTCAATAGCTTCTAGAAAAGAGGGAGAAATGGTATTAAAGAAAGAATCATTATGGTAGAGATATTGGGAAGGAACTTGAAGAAAGCATACAAAGATAGGCTAATAAGTATACTTGAGTCTAGTAATAACATCGACAACATCACCCATCAATAGTTTTTAGATGATACAACCCTTTTGGAAGGGGTAGGAAACAATGAGGCCAAGGCTTTGAATAAATTATTACAGGAATATGAAAGAGCATTGAGGCAAAAATTTAATAGGAAAAAATTCAAAATTTACTTCTTAAACAATCAAGTTAGAATGATAGTAGGGATATGCAGGCCACTACAAATGGAGGAGGAAAAATTACTAACAACATATCTAGGGATGCCCTTGTTTGAGAGTAAAATGATGATAGAATTGTAGAATCTAATTATTAGTAAAGTTTAAAATAAACTACCAATATGGAAAGGTAGATGGGTATTATTAGCAAGAAATATATATCTAATTAAATAAGTCTTATAGGCCTTTCAAACATATTATATATCCTTGTATATTATTGCAAGATCGATAGAAAAATTTTACTTCACATTACCTCATTATTTTATGGTTAGGATTACATCATAAAAGGATATTTCCTTTGGTGACATGGAGCAAGGTGTGTGATGATAAAACTAGAGGAGGTCTTGATTTAAGAGTTCTTATGAATGCAAACATAGCTCTAAGGATAAAATTAATTTGGAGATTGTACAAAGAGATTCAAAGACAATAGACAAGAATTCATCCAAGTAGGTTGAGCCTAGTGATCTAAGCTTAATATTTAGTGCATTCTCAATATCAAATGCTTCTCCATTATGGAACCGTTTAAAAATTTACTTGACCTAGTGATTAAATTTTTAAAATGGATGGTGGAAATTGGAGAAAAAAATCTATTTAGATACATACTTGGTGCGATAAAAAACCATTCAATCTAGATCTAATTTTAATAATTGGTTTTGGCTTAAATGTTGCTCTAGTATCATTGATAAAATTCTTTGATGATTTTATTGTTCAAAATACATATATTTATGTATATTAATCATAACTAATTTGAATTGTGAATCGCTAAACTATTCCTAAAATAAAAACTATATTTATCACTATATACCAAATAATATATGATAAAAACTGCTAGAAAAATGACTAACTATGATAGAATATTTTCTACCCATTACACAAAATCTATAATAAAATTGTTGCTATAACAAAATAAATTATTATTTAAACATTTATAATTATTATCACCCAAAATAATAAGTATGATAATAATAAAAATCATTAAAATAAAATCAAATTCGATTTACTTAAACCCTCCATCTTTAAAGAAAAGATACCCATAGTATACTATAGGTAAAAGCACTTTAAATTGCATTACCATTTTCAAACCCATATAACATAATATTTTATGGCCTGGATGATAATGGGATTTTAGCGCCTCCAACCAGACAACCAGGTCATCGTGGTGGGAGGTGAAAATTCCCATGGTTACGAATTTGTCCCCAAGCGACGTGGGATGGGTGCGTTCATACTCCCTTTTCTTGAGGATTTGAAGATATTGCGAGTGGTATAACAATCTCTACCCATTGCGGATGAGTATAACAATATCTACCCATTTCTTCACCTCTCCTCAGACCGGAATATCTTCATCTACGCCAACAGGGATTCCATCATCTTCGACTACAACAAGAACAAGGTGGTCATGGTGATCAGGATTTTTTCGACACTGCCAGGCGACCCGAGGAATTACCCAGAGAACGACAAAGTGGGCCATGATCTCCATTCTCCCATAGATATTTTAATAAGTTTTAATTTTTTCAGTAGTTTTCGAAATTACTGCTACTAATTCATAATTATAAAAATACTAGATAGTACCTCCAACTCTATCCATAGGCCCCGTAAAAATACTAGGTAGTACCTCCAGCTCTATCCAACTCTATAATTTTCTTTTCGAAAACATGCAAAATTTCTTGTGCAAACATTGGCTGCTAGCGATCTAGACGTACTATTGTGGTGAGGAATTTGTACTTAATGGTTGAAGAGATATCCGTAGGCTTCTTCAAAATTATATTAAGAAGAAGAAAAACAGGAAGTAAAATATCCAAGATGGGAAATTACAATCCCTAGCTAGACGAGATCTAAAATATATATGAATGTACTACCCTGCACTTCATAACACAAAAAAGATAAGCTTGAATGACACCCTCAGATATCCACATCACATCGTGCCCTCCGAAGAGGGGCACCTGTCCATTGTTACTATTCTTTGTTCCCACCAGAAGATCACACATGGCATATAGACCATTACGCACTGATTTCGAGAGTGCAGTTCTTCAACTGAACTTGCCCCTGTAATATAGGATGGAAATCGATGCGTAATCGTCTGTAACAATGGGGAGGTGCCCCTCTTCAGAGGGTAGAGATGTGACGTGGATATCTGATGGTGTCATTCAAGCTTATATTTTTCGTGTTATGAAGTGTAGGGTAGTAGAGTCATATATATTTTAGATCTCGTCAGAGTAGAGATTGTAATTTCAACTTCCTACTTTTTTTTCTTAGTTATAATTTCGAGGAAGCCTAAGGATATCTCTGGAACCATTAAGTACAAATTCCTCATTATGGCTGATAAATATGGATGGTGTCTAGAGCGTTGGTGGAGGCAAAGTAGAGACCAATGTTTGGCAAGAAGAGTCCTTCAGAACCGAACAATGCGCTAAGCTTTGATTACCTTTTCCTATTCTGGGGATGAAAAATATCACTATAGGGGTATTTCAAGGGTCCAAAAGCCACCAAACATCAGTAAATTGACTTTATCGATTTACATTTCCAAAGCATGTCAATTGTATTTACCGATTTACAGTCCCAAATCCTTGTCTCAAAATTTAAACAATGATTTTTAATCGATGATTCGCTCTCGTTCTATGAAACATGTACTAGGAAACGACTACACCTCTCATTCTCCAACCCTTTGCTATTGTCAACTCTTTCCATAGGATAGGAACCTATCTCTATTCAGTCAAGAAGTTGAACGATGTCAATGGGAACACAATGCTCTCTGAGAGAAAACTATTATATCTTCTTTACATTGAGGCATATAAAAACTAAGAATAAACTTTATATCTAAATTTTGAATCATTAAATTTATTAAGAAAACAATGAAGAAATTTACAAGCGGTCTTACCTTACTGTTTTCTTCAATTAGATCATCAGATAATCAGAGTCTGAGTGAGTAAAACGAAACAGATGGAGGGGACTTCAAAATCAAAATCATTTTGGATGTGAATACAAGAGCACCGAGGAGAAGCCTAAATAAATAGAAGGGAAGTGTTGAGGGGCGATTTTGTCAGGTCACAAAACCACTCGACAATTTAGAACATTCAAGTTCTCTCTTGCAAAGAATGGTATATATCTCCAAGGTTCTTATTTTTGAGTTTCAGTATGTCTCATATGTACGTATAAACAGTGCTTGGATAACTCGTTTGGTTTGCAAATGTTGTTAACAAGGGGCCTGGGAAACTAGATAAATGATTTCAGATTTTATCATATATAACATGATTTTCTCCAAATTCTACTACTCCAATGATAGAATGAATTTGTCTTATGATTTGAAGGATTATTAATGCAAATTTAACAATACTACTAATTAAAATGCCTTTCTTTAAAATCAACAAATTTATCATAGCATTTTAATAAATATGAAATTTCAATTACCTTAGAAATAAAGTATGTGAAATTTCATAAGAAAAACAACATTATGATATAAACCCAAATTTATAAATATTCACCTTTTAAAATTGAGGTCTAATCAATAAACAAATTTTATTCATTTCAGATATGAAATCAACATTGAGATATCTCAGAAAATGAATAAAACATAAAAATGTTTAACCCAACAATTATAAGGTTCTAAAACCTTATTAATCATTTGCTCATAGGGTTTGCTATAAAGACTTATTTATGAACTATGAGTTCTATGATTTAAAATCAAGTTCATAAATGGGCTTCTTTATTATATGTATTTATTAAATATTCATGAAATCAAATATTTAATAAATAATATAATCTTCCAATGTAATGTTTGGACCTGTAAATAAATGAACAATATTTGGAGCAAGAAATCCAAACAACTCTCAATAAAGGACAATAATTCTCATTCTCAACTTTATTGAATCAAAGTTGAAACCAGAGATTTATTTAGCCTCTATGATTTATTTATTTAAATATTAAAATGATTTTAATATTTAAATAAATTATTAATAACCTAGTATAAAGTTTAATCTTTATGAAATTGAACTAGGTTATATAAGAATAATTTAATATAAAATAAATAATCAAAAGTTTTACGATAAGAAAATAATTATTTATCTCGGAAAAATAACACAGATAAAACCAATCACAAAAACTTTAACCATATTATTGCTTACCAACACAGCAGAACAACAACATGATGCAATCTTCAGGGAACATTAACTATTGAACATTTATATTAAACATTTTTAAAATTTCAAATACAGACTGCGCACATATTTGAATCCAAATATTTAATATAAATTTATTGATCTTACAATAAGCTTGATTTTCTGCAAACTGGACCTCTCTGTATCTTCTTCAAAAACCTGGCTTTGGCTCCTCCAATTCCTTTCTCCACTTCTCTGCACAAAATGTCCGACCATTTCCATGAATCTCAATGATTTATTTATAATTTGAAAAGTTTAGTTATTCCGTTTCATCACTGGGAATGGATTTTATAACGATCTTCTTCAAACCCATGCCCTTGTATTACCTGCATAATGAAACAATAATCATAATATCAAAACAAAACCAAACTTTACTTTCTCGTAACTTTCCTTTTTTTTCAAAAGTATTTCAAAGTTCTCATATTGCTAAATTAACCCGCTATTTTTTTGGTGAAATTGACATCTGGAATCTTGCAAGTTTGGTATCATTAGAAAGAGAAAATCCATATCTTTTTACCAAGTTTTGAATGAGATCAAACGGAGTTCTCTTGCTCAAGATATGTCCATTTCAATTTTGCACTAATTTTAGGGTTAACCCTAAAATAAAATTTAATTATTTAAATGAAAATTAATCATTTAAACCTTTGAAAATGATTTTAATCAAATTATTTCATTTAAACCTTTGAAAATGATTTTAATCAAATTATTTGATTTGAAATAATGCAATTAATATGCAAATAATCAAAATATTCAGTTTTGAAGCATTGCAACTACATTCAAACCTTCAAAATGCAAATATGTCAGCAATTCCAAAGTGAAAGCAAATTTTCCAAGACCTTGATGCGAGCAAAATCAGATAAACAAAAATTTCCCGAAATCACAAAATTTAAGGTGGGTCCCCAATTTTGGGGTCATTGTGAAGGACGTCACAACATTGGCGACTCTGCTGGTAAATGTCCCTGGACATTTCTGACTAAAAACCAAACTCTGAAAACACACAAAACATGAATATTAGAATCACAAGCATTGATAAGCATCCAGAGAATGAGAATAGACCAATACAAATATGAATTACCGGAATCATAGATGATTTATGCAGAATGTGATGTATTACTGGTTGGGATCATGTGATATGTATTAATGATCATTTTCAATATAAATATTTGCTTTGGCCATGCTTGTCATCGTACTTTAATTAGGGGCCCTAAAAATGACCTTTCATGACCGATAAGATGATATGGAAAATAATATGATATGAGCTAAAAGAATGTATTGAAATGATCCGCCTATCTTATAGAGACTCAAACATTCTAGTACAATAAACAAACACACTAAAACCGGTCTAACCCTCTTAGGACCAATGTGTGTGCCGTGAATTCCTTTACCAGATCAAGAGCTCAGTTATGACCTTACTATCATCTAGAACCAATGTGTGCGCAAGTGAGTTCATTACCTCATTTTGACCAAAATGGTTAAACCTATTATGAAAGAAATACAAGGCTAGCCTGCCCATTTGAAACGAACATAGGTCTCACTTTTCAATGAGACATATCACCACGCATGAGCGTACTCCACTACCAGTCAAGCGTCTATAGCCCCGGTGGAGGTTAACCCCATAGTCCATGATTTTGGCTTTAGATTACTTGAATCTTGGGGATGACTACCCATCCATCTGAGGGACAAGTAGTACAAATCCTTACAATCCAATAGTGAATGATGTGTTTGGATTTTGATTTCTTGAACCTTGGGGATGACTACCCTTCCTTCTGACGGACGAGTAGTACGAATCCTTATGACCCAATAGTCGGTGGTATGTGATGTAAATAGACTCAGAGCTTTGGGGAATTGGATTCTCAACTGAAGTATGATGAGAATTTAACCCTATCCTTACTACTCTGATTTTGTTTAGAGCTTTTAAATATTTGTGGTAATAATGAGTTTTATGGACTATGTTGCATGATAGGACTGACAAGGATGCCCCTTTTCACCCTATATTTTCTTCCAATGATGGTTTTGACCATTTTACCCAAAATATTTTTAATATGTGTAACTGTGTTTGGTTCCAGACAATTTCAACATCAGTCCCCAATATCAAGATCCTTTTAGTGTATATTTTGTAATGATCCTAAGAGAATATGACATGTTTTTTGGTGGTTGCCTACCACACTAGAAATGGCTGAGTGACCGAAGATATTTTAGGAATTATGAAACAATGGTGTGTAAACATGAAGCTTTGTATTTTACAGTTTTTTACAAAATGCCTTTGTGAAAGTGCCCCTGATTAAAGCAACCTGACTTTTGATGAACCAATTAGGATCTTTGAATTTTGTAAATGATCTTTCTATGGAATATGAAATGTGGAACACGAGGGGGATGTACACAATGTTATGAAATGTGTTATGAAATGCGGGTGTATGTAAGTGTATTCATGGTACTTGTGGAGCTTTTGCAATACAATTCCAATTTTTCATATCCGCCTTATCTTAGTTCACATTCATGAGGACCTAAACCAATATCTTACTTTTCTTTTTTCTAGGTTTCACAGGTTTTCAAACTAGGTAACTTCATCCTATTCAATCCAGGATCAAAGACCAAACACCACCAACAAATGACCAGGGACTCAACCACAAATACCTTACTTCTGACACATCCACCTTAAAAATTGATCAATTTGAATCACATCAATGTCATGAAACTCTAGCAAGTTTTGGCAAAGTCAATATGTCCTTAAGCTCAACAACAACATACGAGATATGACAACAACACACAACACTAACACATCACATGACAAAACAACACAACAAACACACAATCCAAAAACTATTTACAACAATGTATATAATATACAAGACACTACAAAATGTATACCATTATTTTCCTGGATCCCATACACGATAGACACACCTTAAAAGACATATCTCATGATTTGCATTCCAAGCTTCACATAAATCCAACAAAATCAAGATTAAATCGAACCATGCAACATTCATTTTGCCTTTCACACCCCATTGATTTGATTCAAACTTATAAGAAATTCTATGTTTAAGTTTTGATTTATTAACCTTACGGGCAAATATATGATCTTCGATTATCCTTTGCTTATTCAAAAAGGTGTAAATTTCACATTCTGATTCATAATTTAGAACTAGGCTCCTCTTTAGAAATGGGAAATCTTGTAAGTGAGAACCTATTTCTAAAAATTTCAAATTCAAGTCACTTTCAAAGTTTTTAAAGCAATCACAATCATTCAAGAATTGACAAGCATCTAGGACATTTGGTATAAGAAGATCATAAAAAATTTGCACCCTAGATTCACTAGTTGATTGCTCATGAATTTGATTAAGCATCTCCAACATATTTTCCTTCATTTCATTTATGGCAAAAATTTCGAAAGTTATCTCCCACTTTTTGTTAACAACATTTAACATCTCATCATTGATAGCCTTAGCATCCAAAAACTTATCATGCATCCCATTACCTGAAAATTTTGTAACCAATGAGAAAGGTGAAGATTTTACCTCGTCATCTATACTCAACACATCATTATTAGCATTTACCAAGATTTGATGAGCATTTGTCACTTTTTCCTTTTCTTCATGGTCTCCATCATGATCACCTTGCAGTTCTTCATCTTCATCAAATACCTATTTGTTAAAGACACCAAAATTAGGCACCCAATTAAATGTATGCCCATCCTTTTCAAACCACAAATCTGACTGATCATAAAATAACAAATTTTCTTGATCAACCACCTGAGTTACTTCAGATAGATCAACATTTTCCTTTAGGTCATCACCAACATTAAATCCAAACCATTCATGTGAATTTGTACTCAAATTTTTATTTACTAGTCATGGGTAAAAGAGATGACTTTACCTCGTCCTCATTATTAACAAATGAGTCATAAGAAACATTTACCATTTCTTCATTTTCAATTTCAGAAATGTGTTCAATAAATTCATCTTCAAAGTGATTCAATTTTGGAACCTTCTCTATTTCTACAATTGGCATGTCATTTTCTGATTGTGTAGAAATTATGAAATCTTCTTTTGAAATAGAAGTTTCAACATCCTTGCATATCAAGTGAAACCAAAATTTTATCAGTAGAAGTATGAGAAAACAATGATTCACTATACATACCCCATCCATAATAATAATTATCTTCTAAAGCTAAGGGATGAGATTTTATCGTGGCTTTAGAAAACATGTGATTCTTTGATTGTACAGGAGTTGTAGACTCTTCATGTAAGATATCAATTTTAGCATCCTGCATATCAGATGAAGAAAAATTCTTATCAATAGGCATAAAAGAAAAACATTCATCATACCCTCCCCAACCATTATAAAAATTATCTTCTATTGTTAAAGGGTGAGGTTCCACCATATCTTTTGTGCAAACTTCGGATAGGTCTATAATTTCCTTTTCAAATTCACCTTTATCAATCACCTGAGATGAAGACCTACTGATTTCTTGTTGTATGAGCATTGTAGAATCCTTAAGTGACACAAGACTTTCAATTTCCTGCACATCATCTGAGATAAGAACTTCTTTGGAAATTGTGAATAAAGTGAATAATTCTTCTTCATGATCTGAAATAACAAAATCATTATCTTTCTGAAGCACTTGGTGACATTCCATATTTTCTTTCATAGCATCTTTATATTCATTTTCAGATTCACTTTCTTCAATAAAGAATTCATATTCAATTTCAAACAATTCATCTTCCTCAAGCAATAAGCTTTTAGAATCAGTCATTTGAACCATCATCATCGAGGTATTATTTTCTTGTAATCCCTTGCAATATTCAATGAAATCACATCTATGATCATTCAATTCTTTAACTTTACCTGTTTGAACATCACACTCATTATCCTCCTAAAACAAATGATGAAAATCTATCATTTCTTCTATATATTCTTCAGATTCACTTTCAAATTCATTTTCTTTAATTTCAAAAAAATTCATCTTTTTTAGATTCATCCTCCTCAATTTCAAAGAATTCATCTTCCTTAGATTCATCCTTTGGTAAGACAAGAGTTTCTTCAATGGGATCAATTTCTGCATTTTGTTTCATAAAATCATCCCAATCCTCCTTTGTGAATAATGGCTCTAAATCAGTTTCTACATTTTGATCAACTTGATCATCACAATGTTCATTCTCAACATCTAAGGTAGTTGTGACATCTAAACTATCAATCTCAACCTGACTCATTTGTGATCTTTGATTATGAGTTTTAGGTCTAAGTCTGTATAGTTGTTCCATATTAACACCTTGAGATATCAACTGTTGTTCAAATGTTACTACCTCATTGTAAGCTCTAGGCAATGATGTAATTTTAAGACCTTTCCCCAAAAACATAGATGTGACGTGATCTAAGGCTCCCATGTATATTTGAGTAGCTCTTTCTTCTGAAATGATATAATGCATCCCCACCTCAGTATACAACCTATGAAATTTATCATTAAATGATCTCATGGGTTCATTAATTTTTTTACGGATGGAGACAAATTGATTTAACATCATAACTGAATCATCCAACCTTCCAAAATGTTCGAGAAATGCTTTCTCTAGTTTAACCCAAGAAGTAGCATACCTTACAGGTAATTGTATGTACCACTTAAGCGCAACCTCATCCAATGGGTATGAAAATAATCTGCAAGGAACATCTCCCTGCATAAGCTGTAAATGACGTAACACACTCTTGTATCTTTGAATATGGTCCTTGGCTTGATCCACATCATGCCTAAATCTGGGTAAACAAACTTCTACACCTTCAAGAATTTGATGAATAGGCATGTTTAAACTGCTATAATAATCACCTATCCAAGAAGCCATCATTTCCTTTACTGAATAAAGTGATGCCATTAGTGAACTTCAAAGAACACAAAATTTAATGCCAATCTTATTAGTCAAAGAAATATATCTTGCAACTAAGCATGAAATGACTAATCAATTGATAAAAGATATGCATCAATTAAACTTTGGCATTAAATAACACCCTTCAATTTGTAATTTTTTTTTTAAATTGAGATTTGAATGATTTCAAATGAAAATCAAATATTTACCTTTCAAGCCCTCCTTCTAGCGCCAATTTGTTGAGGGACGATTTTGTCAGGTCACAAAACCACTCGACAATTTAGAACATTCAAGTTCTCTCTTGCAAAGAATGGTATATATCTCCAAGGTTCTTATTTTTGAGTTTCAGTATGTCTCATATGTACGTATAAACAGTGCTTGGATAACTCGTTTGGTTTGCAAATGTTGTTAACAAGGGGCCTGGGAAACTAGATAAATGATTTCAGATTTTATCATATATAACATGATTTTCTCCAAATTCTACTACTCCAATGATAGAATGAATTTGTCTTATGATTTGAAGGATTATTAATGCAAATTTAACAATACTACTAATTAAAATGCCTTTCTTTAAAATCAACAAATTTATCATAGCATTTTAATAAATATGAAATTTCAATTACCTTAGAAATAAAGTATGTGAAATTTCATAAGAAAAACAACATTATGATATAAACCCAAATTTATAAATATTCACCTTTTAAAATTGAGGTCTAATCAATAAACAAATTTTATTCATTTCAGATATGAAATCAACATTGAGATATCTCAGAAAATGAATAAAACATAAAAATGTTTAACCCAACAATTATAAGGTTCTAAAACCTTATTAATCATTTGCTCATAGGGTTTGCTATAAAGACTTATTTATGAACTATGAGTTCTATGATTTAAAATCAAGTTCATAAATGGGCTTCTTTATTATATGTATTTATTAAATATTCATGAAATCAAATATTTAATAAATAATATAATCTTCCAATGTAATGTTTGGACCTGTAAATAAATGAACAGTATTTGGAGCAAGAAATCCAAACAACTCTCAATAAAGGACAATAATTCTCATTCTCAACTTTATTGAATCAAAGTTGAAACCAGAGATTTATTTAGCCTCTATGATTTATTTATTTAAATATTAAAATGATTTTAATATTTAAATAAATTATTAATAACCTAGTATAAAGTTTAATCTTTATGAAATTGAACTAGGTTATATAAGAATAATTTAATATAAAATAAATAATCAAAAGTTTTACGATAAGAAAATAATTATTTATCTCGGACAAATAACACAGATAAAACCAATCACAGAAACTTTAACCATATTATTGCTTACCAACACAACAAAACAACAACATGATGCAATCTTCAGGGAACATTAACTATTGAACATTTATATTAAACATTTTTAAAATTTCAAATACAGATTGCACACATATTTGAATCCAAATATTTAATATAAATTTATTGATCTTACAATAAGCTTGATTTTTTGCAAACTGGACCTCTCTGTATCTTCTTCAAAAACCTGGCTTTGGCTCCTCCAATTCCTTTCTCCACTTCTCTGCACAAAATGTCCGACCATTTCCATGAATCTCAATGATTTATTTATAATTTGAAAAGTTTAGTTATTCCGTTTCATCACTGGGAACGGATTTTATAACGATCTTCTTCAAACCCTTGCCCTTGTATTACCTGCATAATGAAACAATAATCATAATATCAAAACAAAACCAAACTTTACTTTCCCGTAACTTTCCTTTTTTTCAAAAGTATTTCAAAGTTCTCATATTGCTAAATTAACCCGCTATTTTTTTTGGTGAAATTGACATCTGGAATCTTGCAAGTTTGGTATCATTAGAAAGAGAAAATCCATATCTTTTTACCAAGTTTTGAATGAGATCAAACGGAGTTCTCTGCCTCAAGATATGTCCATTTCAATTTTGCACTAATTTTAGGGTTAACCCTAAAATAAAATTTAATTATTTAAATGAAAATTAATCATTTAAACCTTTGAAAATGATTTTAATCAAATTATTTGATTTGAAATAATGCAATTAATATGCAAATAATCAAAATATTCAGTTTTGAAGCATTGCAACTACATTCAAACCTTCAAAATGCAAATATGTCAGCAATTCCAAAGTGAAAGCAAATTTTCCAAGACCTTGATGCGAGCAAAATCGGATAAACAAAAATTTCCGAAATCACAAAATTTAAGGTGGGTCCCCAATTTTGGGGTCGTTGTGAAGGACGTCACAAAAGGAAAAAACCTTGAATTTTCCTTTGTTAATCATCACATAATGTCATCCAGGCATGTGCCATCCTTTTGGATTTGACAGTTTTTAGGGAATATCTTTGGTGAATCCTGGATTCTCTGCCGCCAGTTTTTTATCCATAGCTAGTTTACCATATGCATGTACATGGAAAATAAAGAAAGTGACTTATAAAAAAATCATATGTATATATTTGCAAAATATAATCTAGTATTATGTATGCTAACCAATTTTCACCATGTACATGATATCTAAAAAATAATAATTCATCCGAATCCTTTCAAGGTATATTATTTAACTATTGAGATCACTTTTGGATCAAATACTAGCATATAAGATCATAATTATTTTAATAGTTAGTACCAATTGAGGTAAGACCTTTAAGGGTATTATAATGAACTATTACTTTTGGATCAAATATAGTAAATAACATTTTGGAAATTTTTGAACATTAATATTAAAGTAAAAAATATATATACATTTAAATGTTTATTGCTTTAAAATATTTATTAGGATTATAGTTATTCAACTTTGATTTTGCTTTTCCTTTTCCATATTTTGTACACTACACAACACATTTTACTATTTTTTTATCAATCAATAGTGCACATATTATTTGTGTGGGTTCTAATAAGTATTCTTAAATAACAATTTCATTTGGTTTGCTTGGCTGGTTTTAGTGACCCTTAATTCCAATAATTATTATTTGTCATTCAACTTATATTATAAGTCATATTGCATACTTTTATTTCTAATTTTGAGAAGGCTAACTGTAGCCATGCACATTTACCTCTATTTTCTTTGAACTTCTCGTAGGAAGACCATGATAGACCATGATATGGAAACCTTCTATTTGCGCCTCAATATCCAATATAATCGTAATATGTTCTTGAGAAAAAATAATTTCATCAGATGTTTGAGTCAACTCATTGAGTTATTTCTTCCTCATCCTGCCTGGCCCCTTGATAACACTACGAATGAATGTGAGCAATTTCACAAAGAAGTATTAAGAATGATAGGGGTGTTGGCATGTATAGTTCTTAGTGACTTGAGTGCATTTATTATTTATGAATTTTTGGGAAAGTGTGATGTCCACCAAAGTAAAATATCTTAACAATAATATGAATAGGTAAGAAGCTATTCATTACAAGTGTGAAACTCACCAAATAGGTTTGACATGGTTTCAAGCCTTTGGTCAAAAAATAATTTTGGCAATGTTTTATAGCTATTGAACTATCCATAGGTATCACCACCTTTTTTGTTGGATCCTAGATGACCTATTTCTAATAGATCATTAGTGCACCAATTAATATTTTCACTCCCTTTGGTGAGGTCATGCATTCCATTTATGTGGAGGAAAAATTTTCTTCTATGGATCTTGTCTACTATAAACCTAGTTTTTATCCATATGAATGGATCATCTTCTTAACTCAAATACACCATGTGATGTGATGATTAGTGACCCGCATAACATATATAATATGCTCAATATATAATGGATATTTTCACTTGCCTTGAAGAGAGGAAGAACCATTTCATTTTTATTTTTTTTATTATTTATGATATGGTAGATCTCTAAATTAAATTTTAGCATGGTAGGTGGAAAGTTGTGTTGTGCACATAAGGTTCAGGTTTTGATTCAAATTTCTCCTTTTTTTTCCTTCTAAAGAGTGTGATGTTTCCTCTTTGTAGACACCAAAACAACACCAATCCGATTATGTGACAAAAAGCACCGATCGCATTGACACACACAGCCCCCAGGGCAGCCCCTAGAGGTTAAACAGTGGTCCTAACCACTCATACAATAGTTTGGAAGGTTAGAGGTCAATTTGGCACAATTTTTGGAACTTTTCTCCCTACTCATCCCACCCTGGGACGATTAAAAATTGGTATTCGTCTCACCTAGGGACGATTAGCAGCATTCGCTCCAGGGTGGGGTGAATAGCAAGTTTGACTAGAAAAAGTCAAACCTCGACAAGTCCGCTAGTTAACTGTAGCTTCAGGCCATGCAATTGTGAGGAACGACTTCAAATCAAGGAGAGAGACTTCAGTCATGCATGTCTTTGATTTTGGAGGCCTCATGCAAGGAGAATCTAAATCAGGGAATAATAGTTTCTCTCAAAATAGGACAAGCAACTCAAGTGGTGCCCTCGCATGCATATTCAAAGAGAGAGACCCTAGGTCTATAAATTGGTGAGTCTTCTCACCCAAAAAAAAGGGGGGAATAGAGAGGAGCATTTGGAGCAACGAAGTTCTACCAAATTATATCCTCACCCATTGATTGTGCTTTTACATCCTTGATCTCTCTTTTGGAGGGAGGTTATTGGGTGATTATTGGAAGTGCAATCCGGACCCAAACATGAACATTTGGCCACAATATCCCAAAAAAATTGCCAAAAACACCACATAAGAGGTTTTGGACCCATACCAAGTGGATTGGTGTCAAAACAGAGTCCAAAATGATGGGCGTCCTGCCCCCGGGTGCCCCCTAAACTGTCACAGTCCTAATCGCCCCACCCCGGAGTGATTATAAATATTTGGTATATTTCCCTAATTTTTATTTTGCATATGATTCTAGGTTGTTTACATATGCTGTCATTTAAATTTCATGTGATTATAACAAGTTTTGATCATGCTTTTATCATTTCCCGCCTTTACTAACATGCAGGTAGCATCATCCAATTCCCGATGATAGAGGCCAAATTGGGAAAATATGACCTTCTGGGTCTTCCCAAAATACCCCCAATTAGCTAACATCCAACTTTGTAGGTGATTTGGAGCTTCCCATATGTGAAATTTGGGACAGTGTTTTTTGGCACTTTGTTGCAGGTCTATTCGTCCCACCCCGGAGCAGATACAAATCTATTTCAATTATCATTTTATTTATAGTTTGCATGTGCTAATCGCAGGCATGCGGATTGCATGTTTCATTTTATCTACAAGTTCTATTGACTATTTTCTATTTCCTTAAATGTAGTATCTAGACATTAGAGGAGTAGAAAGGAGTCAAGACTCATCAACACAAGTGGTGGTGATGTTTGGTCCGCCCATCTTACATGTGGGCACGCGGAAGAAGGAATGGCATCCATGGGTGTAAAAATAACACATTCAATGCTCCTAGCCCCTGAAAATGGAGGAAGTGAATTGTAACCGAGTTCTAAAACATATTAATAAAAATGGTTGTCTTCCATATTGGTTTTTTATGTGGTTTCGAGTGGTTCATGCCTCTTTTCTTTCATGCACTTTCAATTCATAGGATCTAGCGTTATCTTTTGTTTCATTTGCATCGCATGCTTTGGCTTCTCCTTTTTGTTTTTGTATCTTCATGCTTTCAGTGGCGATCATGGTGGGACCCCTGTCCCTTGATTTTAAGATTAAATTTTTGATCAAAAGTTACTTGTTTTTTCTTACAGGTATCAATCTTTCAAGCACTGAACTGTTGCTCATTCCATCCTGTAATGAATACAAAGCTAGAATTCATGCCATCTTGAAATGAATAGGAATTCCTCTCACCTTGGAATGAATACAGAGTTGTTATTCATCTCACCCCAAGATGAATAGCTCTCTATGCAATTTTAGGGCAGAAATTTAGAGGCATACGAGTTGGGCAAAGAAGAGGTAGGGGTCCTAAACACCTTCTATCATTTTTAGCTTTCTATTTTCTATTTTCTGGTTATTTTCTTGCATAGGAGAGTTTGAATGCTTGTTTTCTTCATTTATGCAAATTAAAAATAACCCCACACACCACGTGGTAATCAAGACAACAAGGAATTGGTCGTAAAACCCCAACCCTTGATCAAGACCAATGGTGGATTTCATCACCACCTTGGCTTGAAATATTGCATACATAACCCCGATCGTGACTATTGCTAGACGTAAATCCTGATGAAAGCTGACCAAGTGTAGCGGGGGTGATTCCTAGTGCATGATGATAAGTCTTCTATGGTAGGTGTCATAAACAGAGCGATTCCCCTTCCGTACCACCTATGTTCCATGTACCATCTGCTATCACGTACCAATAGTTTCCCTCACATAAGGGCGCGTATATAGATAGGTTGGTATATCAGCCTAGAAATGGTATATCGAAGGGGCGACCATTTTTGGGAGACATAAGAGCCATCATATTGCATTTAAATGTTCTTTACAAACACTTTCAAAACAAACACCAAAACACATTGAACCATATTTAGGGCACACTTTTAATCTTTAAACGAGATAAACATTGCTTTGTGTGTGTGATATTTTCTGTTCAGTGTAGCATAAAAATCATAAAAAGAAATAAAAATCTATGCATCTTGTAGGAAAACATCACCATGGTGTACACCCGTAGCCGAGCCCAATCACGGGTAGGAGCTATAGAGAGTGCACAAAGGGGGACAAGTCACCTCCGATATAGTCCTAAGGACTTGGTCATCCCACCTTGGCAGCCTGACATGCAAGATAGTCCACATCATGCCATTATAAAACAAGACTATAGAGCACCCCCACTCAGTATATATCTTTTCAAGAAGAGGACCTACGCGTGGAACTCAACATAGATAGGAGGGCTCCCTTAGATGCTCGTTATGAGTGGCCTAGTGATGAAGCGCTAGAGAAACATAGGGTCCATAAGGAGGGGCCACATGATTTTGTCATCCCTCCTTTACCCCTTATTACTGTTAGAAACACTAGACAAAATCTAGAGCACAAGGCTCTCCAGACAGGGCAAGCCAATTCTACCTACCCCTTTCACACATACGAAATGGAGTATGAGGAATACCACTACCTTCCTTAAGAGCAACACATAATGCGGGGGCAATGCACCTCCACACCTGCTATGTATCAAGATCACCCAATGAGGCCAGAGCCCCGGGTGAATGTCACTAACCTCGATAGAGGAAAGCAACCCATAGGGATCTCGGATCACCATGATCAAGATAGACATGTAGGAGAGGCATCTAGGCTTCCTAAACACAAGACGACAAAACAAATTGACTTGGAATTTGCCAAACATGCCACCCACCAAGCACAAATCATGCAGCTCAAGCAAGACCAACAATAGTTAGAGCATCTATATCACCTTAAAAGAGTGCATCCGATGCCAAATAGATGAGCTACTCCATAACACTAAGCCTGAGAGTGTTCCAACCCCTCAAAAATAAAGGGTAGAAAGGCATAACCCCCTAGTGCAAGATAGGTATCCAAGACCTTACCTACTGCTACCTCTGAGACCCCCTAGACCTGAACAAGAGGCCACTCCCAGAACCAAATATGGGCACCCTCCGCGAGAACCAACCCATGGTCATAGGTCTCACCTGGGAACTCCTCAAGAAGCTTATTAGGAGTATGAGCAAGAAGAAGAGTGGGTGGAAATGCCCTACCAAGGCAGAGGGGGAGATATTCGGTCACCCCTCTATAGGCCTCAAGTTCCCCACAACCCACAACGGAAGAAAACTAAGGAGGAAAAGATCAAATCCTCTGATGCATATAAAGTGCTATTAGAGCGCTTAGAATCTATGGAGACCAAGACTTTTGGGCCCCAAAATCCCACTTTACGCCAGCTCCACAGTCACCTTGTGCATCCGTCAATGTCGGCACTCCCATACCATGAACACTTTAAACTGCCCTAGTTGGCACTCTTTAGAGGGGAGGAGGATGCCCAAGAGCACATGACTAGATTCCTGAGCTAATGCTTTGGAATTTAGGACAATGATGCTTTGTTACTAAGAACATTTATAACCACGTTCATATGCCCTACCTCGGATTGGTTCACTCAATTACCAAAACACAGCATCAGTAACTTAGATCAGTTAGTGGACGCATTCCTCGAATGCTTCACCTTCAACACCAAGAATAAGGTGTCACTAAGAGACCTAGCTAGCCTTAGGCAGTATGAGGAAGAACAGGCAGGTTGCTATAAATGTCCCTAAGCCTGCACAATAAACATAGCACCAAAAGGACAACTATCAAGCAGTGCCTCTTAAAAGTTATGATAGAGAAAATAAAAGGCAAGAACAAAATCAGCAGTGTCACCCTAGGCGACAGTTCACACCTTACACAGAGTCCAGGGACTCCCTGTTTGATCGCTTGTCAGTGGTAAACTTGATCAACCTGCCCGAGATTCAAACCATAGACCCCAATGCACCAAATACTAAGGGGTACATGGAGGACTTGTACTGTAGGTTCCACAGATGGAAGGGACATGACCTTAATGCATGTTGGAAGTTTAAAGGCTTGGTGCAAGACCTAATCGACAACAAGACGTTGGTGGTGGACAACCCCGTAGCGCCAAACAACCAACAGATGGGAGTCTTTAGAGACCCCCTACCTACCCATGATGCGCAGGAAAAACCCCTTCAAGTCAATGAGGTGCAATAGAATTACCCCATGCAGGGGTATGTAGGGATGATAAGCATAGTGACTAGGAACAAGAGGTACCCAAGAGCTATGCCCGTGGTGGCCACCAGAGAAGTTCCATCGATGTCACAACCTCAACAACACTCTACGCAACCTCCCCCGCCTAGACCAGTGGCCATGATTCGGACTAGACTTACCCAAAGTCTAAGGACCACGTCGGCTAGGCTCTCCATATACGAGCTCATTCAACAATCATCACCCCATCGGGAGGCTCTAATGGAGATATTAAAAGCCATCGAGCTATAGCCCCACGAAGCAAAATCTTTCAACAAATTTGTGGGACATGTAAAACAATGTACATAACCAGTCATCACCTTTAGAGAAGATGAATTGAAATCATTGACTGGTGATGTGGTGGATCCACCCCTGCACGTCATTGCGCGGGTCAACGAGATTCCATATAAGAGGGTGTTGGTGGACACTGGCTCGTCCAGTAATATAATTACAATAGCAGCATTGAAACATCTGAAGTTGTCGACATCTCACATCGTGGCCTCCACCTATACTCTTCGAGCATTCAATGATGCAATATGCTCGACGGTTGGCACAATTGTCCTACCCATCCAAGTGGGGCAAAAGACTATTCATACATTGTGCCACATCTTGGAAGGTGAGATGGCCTATAATATCTTGTTGGGGCGGCCTTGGATCAGGGACATGAAGTGTGTCCCTTCAATAGCTCATCAATGCCTAAAGTATACATTTGAAGGACAGGTGCATGTAGTCCCGGTAGACTTAGAGCCCTTCAAGTACTGCAATACGGTGCAACTAATTCTACAATCGACCCTTCCATCAACGCATTTGGATTTTTAGTTGAATCCATCTAAACAGGGTCCGATTCTGCAGGCGTCCCCATTGACAAGTCCATAAAATCCCTAGTCGGGTCCATATTCCTCATCTGGTCCTTCACCAACGATGCCACCCACGGTGGCCACACCAAAGGACAAGGGAAAGAAACCCCTAGAAGAGGAACCACCCCTAGTCTCAACCATCTCTATCAAAGAGATGCCTAGCCAAATGGAAGTCGAGATGCCTAGTTCACCCTACATGGAGTGGACTCCAGAAGAACTCCCATTTGCTCCCCCTCAACCACCAATGATCACCATTGAAATGGCCAGTACGGGCCTAGGGGAATATCTAGTGCGGAACATTGTAGCAACACCCGCACTTGAGTCCATGCAGGACATGGGGAGACCTCGACTCCCCATCGGCTCTGTGGTTCCTCTAGGTTACCCACCCAATCAGACAAACTTTGTTTATGGGGGCCTGGATAATGGCATTGAACCTTACATGCAAGAAGACGAAGATGAAGAGCCTTTTGCTGAGGACGTCAACTATTTGTCCAACCCAGATTTTGCTTTGAGATATCTTGGCCAATGTAATTGGCATGGATATGGGTTAGGCAGATATGAGCAAGGAGTGCGTGTCCTTTGCCAACCAAGATACCAAATGTCATACGACAAGTCAGGAGTCGGGTTCAACCACCCCCTGCCCCTGGACATCTTGGTAGAGAACATGCAAGGCCTAGGGATAGGCAACAAGGATGGGTTGGCATTAGGTCCATATGCCAATCCTAACACAACATATACATTGGGGGATTATCTCCCATTGCTAACAACCAACCTTGTTGACCTTAACAACCCTTTCCCTTTGGTCAAAAAGGGAGAAAGTTCGAGGACTCACCTACCAGAGGGATATGGACAAGACCAAGAAGGGTCTTCAGAAGATGAGTCAGAATACGAGGTAGCACCTTGGGATCCCTTTGATTCTGATAGAAATCATTCACAAGTGACTCCCATGGATGATTATCAGGAGAGCTTCCTGACAATGTTCCCTTTGGATGCTCCAATTGAGCATATGCCACCTCAAGAGAATCAGGTCCCCCTGCAGAGAGTGGCACAACCTCGATGGGACCACATTAATTTGCTCGAGCAAGATGAGCCTCATATGTCACAAACAACTATTGGAGCCAACGAAGGCCTTTGGATCTTCGACAGTGATTATGAATATGAAACTGAGATGGCCTATCTCAATCATATGCGATAGCAACAATATCCCTTGGACATAGACGACATGTTTGAACAACTACACATAGGGCCAAGGCATAGGTGGCACCTAAACCAGGTGCAATTGGACCAATTACTGCACCCGCCACTCCAGGTATATAGAGAACATCTTCCGCTTGGAGACCCTATAGAGCCATCAGTGCCTAGGGTGGACCCTATCCTCTTATCCGCACATAGGGCCGATCCATTTGTGCCAGTACCCACAGAGCCGGATCCTGAGCACAAAGATCACCTAGGATGTCCGAGTAACCACACCCACAGTAATGGAGACCAAAATAATTTCATTAACATGATCTCCATTGATTTAACTACCCCCATCCATAATCCAGTCGACCCCACATGGTCATTGCATCTAGACCTAGATGCTATAGACTGGGATCACGTTGACACACCGCCATCCCCATCAGAGTACTGGCCTTGCGGTGGGATGTTCCATTTCACCCCAGGACAGACTCAAGATGTCTTCCATGCTAAAGAGGAACCCGACATTCTGAACGATGATCTAAATTCAGCAAATGATATCCACCTGATCCCAACTCCACACCAGTTGGAGGATGGGTCCCACATGTCAGTCGAGGAGATGACTGACGTAGACATCGGCTCTGATCCAATGAATTTGCAAATCATCAAGCTAGGGGTAAGTTTATCCCCCGAAGAGCAAGCCGACTACATTGCCCTTCTCAAAGAGAAGAAGGAGGTTTTTGCATGGTCCTACAAAGACATGTCGGGGCTAGACCCGCAACTAGTCACGCATAATCTTATGCTTGATCCGAAAGTCAAGCCAGTAAAGCAAAAACTACGTAAGATGCATCCAATAGTAGCCTTAATGGTCAAATATGAGCTACAAAAGCTGTTGGATGCACAGTTTGTCATCTGCATGGATTACCCACCATGGTTGTCTAACATGGTGCCCATCAAAAATCCCGACGGGAGGATTCGCATATGCACCAATTTTCGAGATCTAAACAAAGCGAGTCCTAAGGATGATTTCCCATTGCCTAGCATCGACGCATTGGTAGATGCTACAGCAGGCCATGAAATGCTTTCCCTCATGGATGGTTTCTCGGGATACAATCAGATTCATATTAATCCCGAGGACCAACTAAAAATGGTGTTCACAATGCCTTGGGGGACATTTTGTTATAAGGTCATGCCCTTTGGCCTTAAAAATGCTGGCGCCACCTACCAACGTGCCATGACGTACATCTTCCATGATCACATGCATAAAACTTTGGAAGATTACATGGATGATTTGTTGGCCAAATCTCTTTTGTGCCCGGATCATCTCGATGACTTGAGCAAGATCCTCGATCGCCTCATTGAACATAAAGTCAGACTAAACCCCAAGAAGTGTGTATTTGGCATCACATACGGGAAAGCTCTTGGGTTACATAGTCTCCAAACGAGGAATCGAGGTAGACCCACACAAAGTCAAGGCAATCCTTGAAATGCTTCCCCCAACTACCATCAAGCAGCTCAGAAGTCTGCAGGGAAAGGTCACGTCGATCAAGCGCTTCATAGCACAACTATCTGACAAGTGCCGACCCATGAATAAATTATTGCACAAAGGGGTAGCATTTCACTGGGATGACGAGTGCTAGTTAGCCTTTGATGATATTAAACAATACTTGGCTTCGCCGCTAGTATTGGCACCACCTAGACCAGGAGTGTCATTCTACTTATACATCTCAGCTACTGAGGTGGCACTGGGTGCCATGTTGTCCCAGAAAAATGAACTACACAAAGAACAGGCTACTTACTATCTTAGCCGCACCCTGGTCAGTTATGAACTTAACTATGCATACGTTGAGAAGCTCTGCTTGGCAGTGGTGTTTGCTACCAAAAAGCTATGCCACTACATGCTCAACAATATGACGTATGTTGTGTCTAAGGAGAATCCATTGCGATACATGATGAGTCATACTTATCATAGTAGCCGCACGGTGAAATGGATCATGTTGTTGATGGAATTTGACATAGAATTCATTGGACAGAAATCCATAAAAGGTCAAGTCATCGCCGATCAACTAGCAGAGGCTCCTCTTGAAGACGATCAGCCTCTGACCGTAGAACTACCAGATGATGGGGTCTTCCATGTTTCAGAATCGCCAGATTCTAATGAGCCTGAGTCATAGGCCGACATGACCCTATTCTTCGATGGTTCTAAATGTGAGCAAGGAGGTGGCACAAGAATTGTATTCTTCACACCACAAGGGGCTCCAATGCCTCTATCATTTAAATTAGACTTCCCATGCACTAACAACAATGCAGAATATGAAGCCTTGCTCATAGGTCTTTAGACAACCATCACCATGAACATCAAACGTTTAAACATCTTTGGTGATTCGCTGTTAATTGTCAATCAAGTCAAAGGGGTATTCCAATGTAAATGCCCAGTTTTGTAGGCCTACAAAGCCCTTGTGGACAAATTCTTGGCACAACTTGAATGGTACGACATCGAGGCACTCCCTCGATCATCGAATCATTTTGTGGACACTATGGCCTCCTTGGGGTCACTAATCCCGCAAGACCCTTCCGGTGAGATGACAACCATTCAGGTCAAAACATTATCGCAATCCATGATGGAGCATGCACGCTCTGACCTAACGCCAGGAATCCACCTGATCCAGATTGAACCATCTCAGGATAGGTTCTCTCGAATCCATGATTGTCTGACTCAAGCCAACTGGGGGTCCTTGTTCTCCTTGACCCCTCTTAATAGCAACACAACGCTATTTTTACAAGTTCTTTCCCGCTCAGCTTTTGCTAGGGATGAACTTCAAGAGGGATTGGTCGTTCATACCATCGAGGTTTTTGATCAGCAGGATTGGTACACACCCATCAGGGATTACCTCAAGTTAGGTAACCTCCCACTTGGATTGACACAAGCCACAAAAAGATCATTTAAATAGAAAGCGGCAAAACATGTCTTGCTAGGAGACATTTTGTATCGTCGGAGCTATGAAGGAATCCTCCTCCATTGCTTGGACCAGCAAGAGTCCGCTTGGGCGATCACCCAAGCCCACGATGGTACATGTGGTGGCCACTTCAGCGGTATGGCCATCGCAAAGCGCATTCTTTGCATGGGCTATTATTGGCCATCTTTAGAGCGAGATTGTTGCGCATATGTAAAGAAGTGTGTGAAGTGTCAACACCATGCTAATTTGACACACGTACCTTCTCAGGCCTTGCAACCGATCCAATCGGCTTGGCCTTTTTCATAGTGGGGCTTCGATCTAATCGAAAAGATCTCCCCTGCGTCGTCGGGTCATCACACGTTCATCATAACGGCCACAGAGTACTTCACCAAGTGGGTGGAAGCAATTCCGCTAACCTCTACGACTGGAACCCGCATTGCGGAGTTTATTTTACATAACATCATATGTCATTTTGGTATTCCATCCAAGATCATCTCAGATAATGGGACGTCATTCAAGAATAAATATGTGCATGCTTTGACCACAAAGTACAAAATTTAGCATAGTTTTTCAACACCCTATTATCCGCAGGCAAATGGGCAAGCAGAGGCATCAAACAAAATGCTAGTCGCCATCCTCAAAAATACCATCGTAGATAGTCATAAGGATTGGCACATTCAAATCCCGCTTGCCCTATGGGCTTATCGCACTAGCATTCGGACGCCCACTAGGGCAACTCCATTTTCGCTGGTGTATGGCTCCGAGGCTGTCATGCCTCTCGAGTTGGAAATCCCTTCCCTATGCATTTCAATGCAAGAGTTCATCGATGATGACACTGCACGGTAGGCCCAGTTAGACCAACTTACGTTGCTCGATGAACGACGCGTCAATGCTCTCGAGCATTTACATATCTATCAAGAGCGCCTGAAGAAAGCATACAACATGAAGGTTCACTTGAGGGACTTTTAGGTTGGTGACTTGGTCTTAAAAGAGAACCAACAAAATTCTAATTTGTCAGCCCCATCTACGGGACAAGTTCATGGTAAACTGGTTAGGTCCTTATGTGATTGATAGTAAAATAGGACCTGGAACATACCGGCTCGCCTCTCTTGAAGGAATCAAGGAACTAGAACCCTTGAACATCAGTCATTTGAGGCCATTCCACATTTAGAGAGAGCCATAGTCCACCCAAAAGCTCCAAGGATTCCCACAATCGCTTGGTCAAACCCAAAATGCCCCAAAGGTATCCATAAACCCTTTGGTCAAACCAAAATCTCCAAGGATTCCCACAATCGCTTGGTCAACCCCAAAATGCCCCAAAGGTATCCATAAACCCTTTGGTCAAACCAAAAGCTCCAAGGGTTTCCATAACCGCTTGGTCAAAATAAATATTCAAAAACAAACAAAAACAATAAAATCATCAAAAATAACAAAAAAATTGCATCTCAATTCCATGCATACTCGTAAAAATCAAAATACAAAAATATAAGTTGCATTAGGCATCGCATCCATACATTGCATATTTGTTGGTCATACATGTCACAAACACCATAGACTGTAATTGCTCGGCAATTCCTTCATTTTCCACATTCCATCCATTTTATAAACACATACATCCAGAATAACACCATCCCCATTTTTAGCATAGTCAGTTGTCTCCTAATGTATGTAGGGTTTTCGTCATTCAGCTATCTTTAAATTTCTAGCCAAAAACTGTACAAAGTTAAACGGATTTTACAAGGGAAAGTTTTACTTGGGTCACGCCTCGTTATGTAACATCCCTACACAAGTTAAAACACATAAAATAATTCCTAAGTTGTGTGAACGCAAGAAAAACCTACAAAGCAGTCTAGGATACCATAGGTGAAAGATTAGCCTACTCATCCCCCTGTGCGAATGGTTCAAGAGTGCTGAGAATTGACAAAAGGACAAGCTCTTCCCCATCAATTCCCCCTAATAAATAGTGGTTTTCACCACTAGCAAAAATCCCAATCACCGTTGGTCCCCAAAGTTGTAAGGATTCGTACTACACACCCCTGACAAGGATGGGTAGTCATCCCCAAGGCCTAAAAGGATCAATGCCATTCAAAAGCAAAATCCCAACAAGCCATCATCACGACCATCTCCAATCACCTTTGGTCTCCAAAGTCGTAAGGATTCATACTACACACCCCTGACAAGGATGGGTAGTCATCCCCAAGGCCTAAAAGATCAATGCCCTTACTTCATAATATCCCTAATCCCCTTTGGTTCCCAAAGTCATAAGGATTCATACTACACGTCCCTGAACAGGATGGGTAGTCATCCCCAAGGCCAAAAGGATCAATGCCATTCACAAGCCACAAACCTACAAGCTCAACCTTACGAAGCTCAAAATGCACAATCAAATAACAGTGGTTATCACCACTATTCAAAATCCTTGCTCAAAAAGAAAAACAAAAAAAAAGAAAAATAAACAGTGATTTTCATCACTATGTATACGAGCAAGTATCCTAACATGTTGAGCAAATACAAACAAAAATCCTGAACTTGAATCCCTGGAATTCTCAACATTCAAAAACCATCTAGGTGATCCTCATTACGGGTTTGGTGGACAACCTACCTAGCAATGGCGGTATCCTAAATGCATGACGATATGTCTATCACATTAGCTTTGCATGTGAGCAGACCAATGTTTGCATGTGGATGAGCTAGCTTATGGTCCCTTAGATTGTCCCATGGATTAATCTTACTAAATACAACAATGGAGTTAGTGGAGCTAATTAGGTGATCCTCAATACAAGTTTGGTTGATAGCCTATCTGGCACTGGCGGTATCCTGAAAAATACCACATAAACGAACTCAATTGCACACACAAGGATGTGAAATAACTTGGTCAAACTCAAGTCTGATTTATACCTTGTTCAAAAGTCTCGTGAGATAAATGTATAATTTTGGCTAGTTAGTTAAAATATCTGAATCCCAGAAAAGCTTAACTACATTTTAAAACAACTAGTACATTTCATTACGTACATCACCATCCGATAATACAAAAAATACAAAAACAAAGTTATCACATGCAAAGTCATTCCACAAAGCCATCCCATAAGTACAACAAGCCAATAAATCTTGTACAGTCTATGGTGCCATCGACAAGTTATCAACGACTCATTTCATTCATTCCATATGCATACATCATATAATTAGAAGCATCGCATTCATAAAACCACATGCATACATCATCATAAATAAATATGCATAAACAAAAAAAATAAATCATGACAAGTGTTTAAACACAAAGAACGTCATCTGTATATATATCATCAAAAATTCCCATAGGCTACAATAAATCGGTCCTCTGACCTCGCAACAAAGCCAAAAACTCAAAAACCCCCAAGCCTAGGGCATCGGCCACCATGATCACGTAGGATCGGTGCGACGGGAACTACCCCCCATGGTGTGGGTCCTATGGGACCCCTCAGGGCGGTTGTTGCTCGCCCCCGCATCATGACCACTAGCGCCCCCCTCATCCAATCACCTACGATGAGATGATGCTGACTACTCAGTATCACTGCCCCTCATCCGATGCGAAGACCCACCTCCAGAGGGCTCAGGTATCCACCCCCCGAGGTGGATAATCTCTCCCTCCAAATCCATCCGATGCCAAAACCACTCTGCCTCCCATCGATGGTAAAAAGCTACTACATCATCACGCTGCGCCAATGCTTGTTCCTTCTCCAATAGCTATGTCCACAGAAGATCCCTCTCCGCTGTAGCATCTATGTCCCCATCCTACCGGTGGTACACAACAAATGCGTTCTCTCGCTCTACCAGCTAAGTTCGTAGGAGATCCCTCTCCCATAGAGCATCCCCGAGCTCCTCATCCCACCTCCGAAGTAGCCCCTCCAATCATGCATTCTCAGCGTGCAACCCTACCTCCATGTCCTCCAAAACTGCCTGAGGCATTGGCATCTCCAAAATAGCAGCCTGCTTTGGCTCCCACTACTCCGAGACATCCTACATCTCTGACTGATCTAAAACCCCAAAATCCCCCCAAAATCATCCACCTCTACCATGTTCGCATCCTCGAGCGAAACCCCCCAGCCCTCTCCTAATGCCTCTGCATCATCACCCCCTATTGTTGCCACCTCTGCACCCCCTAGAGGCCCCTCGCCTCGCCATCACCACAAAGTCCACCACTGGTCATACTCAATGGTAACCCCGACGTCATCCACATCTAGGACATCAATCATTGTATCTGAATCCTCACCCAACGGTGCAATGACCAGCCAGACTAGAGTCCTCTCGTCCCCCGATGCATCGATAGATCAAGGGCTCACCAAGCAACCCTTGGCGCACCCCAAACTATCATGTCACCCGACAATAAGGAAAGAACTCCTGCTCGGTCCCATGCCGCCCAATCAGCCACCGCCCCCTATGAACCCACCGAAGCCACTCTCCAGCCTCAGGCCAGGCTGGACAGTCCCGGTAGGGGCGCCAGAACACCTCCCCTAGAGTAAGCCGAGTGAAGGCATCAGCATAGTGCCCTACGACACCTGCCCATCACTGACTCTGCCCCTGCTCCTCAGACCACCGCCATAGAGCCGCATAACCTATATCCCTATCCACCATCTCTACCCGAGTAGTCCATGGCAACCCAACCGACCTCTCCACCACTATGTGCTGCCAAGCCCAACACTACAATAGATAGCTACATCCAATACCCTTCCACCTCCGACAATGGACCTCGTACAACTCATCATAGAGCTATGCCAATAGAGTCTGTCCCCATATCATGATCATCGGTGCCTCCGTAGGACACTCCACCAACCTGAACACCACCTCCAGCAGGTTCCACGAGAACCTCGCACCCGAAGAGTCAGGTAGCAGCATGTTGGAAATGAGGCCCATCAGTATGGCGTGCCTCACTCCCAACACACCCATCTCTAACCACCATCGAACCAAAATGCCACCAATCTGGCAGTCACCCTCTACCCTCTCCACTGGGCTATCTACACCCAACTCCTCCCCATGCCCAAAGCAGTGGGTCAGCACTGCTGTCCTTTGATCCCGTGGCGTCATCCTGATCGGCAATCCATCTATCAGAATCCGTAGAATCCGGTAGACGTCCTCCAAGGTCACTGTCATCTCCCCTATTGGGAGATGGAAGGTATTGGTCCGGGGTTCCCACAAGTTGATAAGGGCCATCAGATAGGCCCGATCCCCGACCACAGGCTCTAGTCGAGTCACCTGCTTGAGCCCAAGGGCATCAAGCCACTCCTAGTCCACCAAAGTCAGCGCCTCCCGTGCTTCAGTGAAAATCATGGGCACACGGTACCGGCTCTTCACAACCTGCAAAAGAAAACCAAACAAAAACATTAAAAACCATGAAAAATTATACAACAAAAACATGAATATACAACAATGCACAAAACTATGTACAACTAAAAATAGCTAAATAACGACCTACACAATTCACACAAATTCAAAAAAAAAAATTCAAAAATAATTTTTCAGTGCCTAGGGTTTTAACTCTAGGTCAAACTGATAAATTAAACACCAAAATACAAAAACATTCAAAAATAATTTTTCAGTTCCTAGGGTTTTTAACTCTAAGTCTAAACTAATAAATTAAACAAACAAAAACTTCAAAAATAAATTTTCAGTCCTAGGGTTTTTAACTCTAAGTCAAACTGATAAATTAAACAAAATACAAAAACATTCAAAAATAATTTTTCAGTTCCTAGGGTTTTTAACTCTAAGTTAACTGATAAATTAAAAACAAACAATACAAAAAAAATCAAAAAAATAATTTCTCAGTCCTAGGGTTTTTAACTCTAAACTGATAAATTAAAAACAAACAAAACAATTCAAAAAAATAATTTGTCAATTCTAGGGTTTTTAACTCTACACTGATAAATTAAAAACAAACAATACAAAAAACATTCAAAAAAATAATTTCTCAGTCCTAGGGTTTTTAACTCTAAACTGATAAATTAAAAACAAACAAAACAATTCAAAAAAATTTGTTAGTACCTAGGGTTTCACTCTAAAGGTCAACTGATAAATTAAAAACACAAACAAAAACAACATAACATAACTAGGGTTGAGTTACATTTTTAAGCTCAGTTTTACCCTACGTTTCTAACCTAAGTTTTGATCTTTGTTAAATTAGGGTTAAGCGAAGTTTTAAGTTACGTTCTAAACTAAGTTTTTAAGCTAAGTTTTAAACTAAATTTTGATCTTTGTTTAACTAGGGTTAAACTAAGTTTTAAGCTAAGTTTTAATTTTTGATAGACTAGGGTTTCTTTTAGTTTACAACAAATACAAAAACAACATGGTTTCCACTAGGGTTTCAACCTAAGTTTTAATGAAGCCATAACACAAAAATTCACACATAATAACAAAACAACTTCTATTTAGGGTTTCATTTTTAATTTGAAAAACAAAATACAAAAGGACAAAAGCAAATTGCGGTTTTCAAATTGTAACACAAACAAACAATAAAGAGGAAGAGCACTCACTGGTCTCGCTTCGGCTCCACCACTTGATGATCCGGTTCATGAACTCATGGTGGCGGGAAAATTTTGGCAGCGCTTCGCTTCGCAGAATTGACCTCCTCCTCCTCAGAGCTCCAAATCGCCAGGAAAAACAAATGCAAATGAGCCCAAAACCCAGTTTTGGCCCTTAAATAGGCTTTTTGAGCCTGTATTCATTCCTCCCTGAGATGAGCACTCTAGTTAGCACTCGTCCCACCCTGGGATGATTACTAAACTGGTATTCGTCCCACCCAGGGATGATTACAGAGCAAAAATTTCAAAAACATAAAAAACTGCACAAAATGCACCAAAAACAAGCAATAAAATTGTCCAATAAGAGTGCTTTTGCACTTGACATTTAGGGCATGCAAAACAGACGTCGGGGTCACAAATCCTCACTATCCTACTCCCTAAGAAGGCTACCATAGCTGGACCGCTCCATGGGAAGATGGATTTTCGAGAATTTCATCCCCAAACGACGTCACAAAAAGGGTCAAAACCCAACCAAAAATAGCAATAACATTGCCGAACGAAGGCGCCTTTGTGCCTGACATTCTTGGCATCCAAAATAGACATTGGGGTCACAAATTCTCACTATCCTACTCCCTAAGAAGGCTACCATAGCCGGACCGCTCCATGGGAGGACGGATTTTTGACAATTTCACCTCCAAAATGCGTCACAAAAAGGGTTCAAACCCACCAAAAATAGGTCATAATGTTCGAAAACTGCGTAAGCATTCAACGGAAAACAACTGAAGGCACCCTTACCTAAGTCATCTTGGGTCAAGTGACTCATCGCTTTTCTCATGTCGGTCATTCCCTCATCGATTCGTCGCTTGAGGGGGTAGTCACACTTAGTCACCAATCAACAAATACACACCCAATCAAGGAAATGGCACGCATTCAAAGAATCATTGACAAAGACAATCACGCTCCTGCTTGGGGCAGCAAACAAGCAATAATCACAAGTTGATCAAACACTTGGCATTCGTGAATCATGAACTCAAGGTTCCCATAGACAAAAGGTTGCGCCCTTTGCCTATTCATGACTGATCAATGTCCAAGATCAAGTAACACCTCACCAAAAAAGGTTAATACTTGAATTAAGCTCCTTAGCTCGTCAGAAGCAAGGATTCAAGAATGCATGCCCTTTCCATACTTGGGGCATCAAGAGTTGGTTAGGTTACTAAGAAACCCTAATCATTAGTGCTTTGGTTATCTATTTTTGCTCAGCGCTATGCCTTGCACAGCGTTTCCCAAAAAGGGGCATCTATAGACACCAAAACAACACCAATCCGATTATGTGACAACAAGCACCGATCGCATTGACACACACAGCCCCCAGGGCAGCCCCTAGAGGTTAAACAGTGGTCCTAACCACTCCCATAGCAGTTTGGAAGGTCAGAGGTCAATTTGGCACCTTTTTGGCACTTTGCTCCCTACTCGTCCCACCCTGGGATGATTACAAACTGGTATTCGTCTCACCCAGGGACGATTAGCAGCATTCACTCTAGGGTGGGGCAAATAGCAAGTTTGACTAGAAAAAAGTCAAACCTCGACAAGTCCGCCAGTTAACTACAACTTCAGGCCATGCAATTGTGAGGAACGACTTCAAATCAAGGAGAGAGACTTCAGTCATGCATGTCTTTGATTTTGGAGGCCTCATGCAAGGAGACTCTAAATCAGGGAATAATATTTTCTCTCAAAATAGGACAAGCAACTCAAGTGGCGCCCTCGCATGCGCATTCAAAGAGAGAGACCCTAGGTCTATAAATTGGTGAGTCTTCTCACCCAAAAAAAGGAGGAATAGAGAGGAGCCTTTGGAGCAACGAAGTGCTACCAAATTATATCCTCACCCATCGATTGTGCTTTTACATCCTTGATCTCTCTTTTGGAGGGAGGTTATTGGGTGATTATTGGAAGTGCAATCCGGACCCAAACCCAAAAATTTGGCCACAATATCCCACCAAATTTTTTGACAACACCCCATAAGAGGTTTTGGACCCATCCCAAGTGGATTGGTGCCGAAAAAGAGTCCCAAACGGTGGGCGTCCTGCCCCCGGGCACCCCCCAAACTGTTGTAGTCCTAATCGCCCCACCCCGGAGCGATTAGAAATATATGGTAGATTTCCCTGATTTTTCTTTTGCATCTGATTCTAGGTTGTTTACATATGTTGTCATTTAAATTTCATGTGATTCTGACAAGTTTTGATCATGCTTTTATCATTTCCCGCCTTTACTAACATGCAGGTAGCATCATCAAATTCCTGGTGATAGAGGCCAAATTGGGAAAATCTGACCTTCTGGGTCTTCCCAAAATACCCCCAATTAGCTAACCCCCAACTTTGTAGGTGATTTGGAGCTTCCCGGATGTGACATTTGGGACAATGCTTTTTGGCGCTTTGTTGCAGGTCTATTCGTCCCACCCCGGAGCGAATACAAATATGTGGTGAATTTTTTGACTGTTCTTTTTGCAGTGTCTCCCTTGTGATGTTTTGATGCCCCTATCAAGTTTTTAGTTCATTTGGATCTATTTTAGTTATCATTTTATTTATATTTTGCATGTGCTAATCGCAGGCGTGGGGATTGCATGTTTCATTTTATCTACAGGTGCTACTGACTATTTTCTATTTCCTTGAACGTAGGATCTGGACATTAGAGGAGCAGAAAGGAGTCAAGACTCATCAATGCAAGCGACGATGACGTTTGGTCCGCCCATTTTACATGTGGGCACGCGGAAGAAGGAATAGCATCCATGGGTGTAACAAGAACACATTTAACGCTCCTAGCCCCTGAAAAGGGAGGAGGCGAATTGTAACCGAGTTCTAAAACATATTAATAAAAAGGGTTGTCTTCCATATTGGCTTTTTATGTGGTTTTGAGTGGTTCATGCCTCTTTCCTTTCATGCACTTTCAATTCATAGGATTTAGCGTTATCTTTTGTTTCATTCGCATCGCATCTTGGCTTTTCCTTTTTGTTTCCGTATCCTCGTGCTTTCAATGGCGATCATGGTGGAACCTCTGTCCCTTGATTTTAAGATTAAATTTTTGATCAAAATTTGCTTGTTTTTTCTTACAGGTATCAATCTTTCAAGCACTGGACTGCTGCTCATTCCATCTTGTAATGAATACAGAGCTAGAATTCATGCCACCCTAAAATGAATAGGAATTCCTCTCACCCTGGAAAAAATACAGAGTTGTTATTCATCTCACCCCAAGATGAATAGCTCTCTATGCAATTTTAGGGCAGAAATTCAGAGGCATCCGAGTTGGGCAGAGAAGAGGTAGGGGTCCTAAACACCTTATGTCATTTTTAGATTTCTATTTTCTATTTTCTGGTTATTTGCTTGCATAGGAGATTTTGAATGCTTGTTTTCTTCATTTATGCAAATTAAAAAGAACCCCACACACCACGTGGTAATCAAGACAACAAGGAGTTGGTCGTAAAACCCCAACCCTTGATCAAGACCAACGATGGATTTCATCACCACCTTGGCTTGAAATATTGCATACATAACCCCGATCGCGACTATTGCTAGACGTAAATCTTGATGAAAGATGACCAAGTGTAGTCGAGGTGATTCCCAGTGCATGAGGATAAGTCTTCTATGGTAGGTGTCATAAACAGAATGATTCCCCTTCCGTACCGCCTATGTTCCATGTACCATCTACTCTCATGTACCAATAGTTTCCCTTACATAAGGACGGGTATATAGAGAGGTTGGTATATCGGCCTGGTAATGGTATATCGAAGGGGCGACCATTTTTGGGAGTCATAAGAGCCATCATGTTGCATTTAAACGTTATTTACAAATGCTTTCAAAACAAACACCAAAACACACTAAACCAGATTTAGGGAACACTTTTAATCTTTAAACAAGATAATCATTGATTTGTGTGTGTGATATTTTCTATTTAGTGTAGCATAAAAATCATAAAAATAAAAATCTATGCATCTTGTAGGAAGGCATCACCATGGTGTACACCCGTAGCCAAGCCCAGTCACGATCAGGAGCTACAGAGAGTGCAAAAAGGGGGACAAGTCACCTCTGATATAGTCCTGAGGACTTGGTCATCCCACCTTGGTGGCCTGACATGCAAGATAGTCCACATCATGCCTTTACAAAATAGGACTATAGAGGCACCTCTTTGAGGGGCACCCCCACTCAGCATAGATATTTTCAATAAGAGGACCTACGCATGGCACTCAACATAGATAGGAGGGCTCCCTTAGACGCTCATTATGAGTGGCCTAGTGATGAAGTGCTAGAGCAACATAGGGTCCATAAGGAGGGGCCACATGATTTCATCATCCCTCCTTTACCACTTATTACTGTTAGAAACACTAGACAAAATCCAGAGCACAAGGCTCTCCAGACAAGGCAAACCAATTCTGCCTGCTCCTTTCACACATACGAAAGGGAGTACAAGGAAGACCACTACCTTCCTCAAGAGAAACACACAATGTGGGGGCAATGCGCCTCCACACCTGCTATGTATCAGGATCACACAATGAGGCCAGAGCCCCAGGTGAATACCGCTAACCTCGATAGAGGAAAGCAACCCATAGGGATATCGGATCACCATGATCAAGATATACATGTAGGAGAGGCATCTAGGCTTCCTAAACACAAGACGGTGAAACAAATTAACTTGGAATTTTCCAAACATGCCGCCCACGAAGTGCAAATTACGTAGCTTAGGCAAGACCAACAACAGTTAGTGCATCTATACCACCTTAACAAAGAGCGCATTCAATGCCAAACAGATGAGCTGCTATACAACACTATGCCTGAGAGTTCCAACCCGTCGAACATAGGGAAGAAAGGCATAACCCCCTAGTGCAAGACAGGTCTCCAAGACCTTACCAAGTGCTACCTTCGAGACCCCCTAGATCTGAGCAGGAGGCCAATCCCAGAAACAACATTGGGCAACCTCCGCGAGAACCCACCCATGGTCATATGTCTCACCCGAGAACTCCTCAAGAAGCTTATGAGGAGTATGAGCAAGAAGAAGAGTAGGCAAAAATGCCCTACCAAGGCAGAGGGGGAGATATTCAGCCACCCCTCTATAGGCCTCAAGTTCCCCGCAACCCACAACGGGAGCAAACTAAGGAGGAAGAGATAAAATCCTTTGATGCATATAAAGCATTGTTAGAGCACTTAGAATCTATGGATACCAAGACTTTTGGACCCCAAAATCCCACTTTACACCAACTTCGTAGTCACCCTGTGCATCCATCAGTGCCAGCGCCTTCATACCTTGAACACTTTAAACTACCCCAGTTGGTACTCTTTAGAGGGGAGGAGGATGCCCAAGAGCACGTGACTAGATTCTTGAGCCAATGCTTTGGCATTCAAGACAATGATGCTTTATTACTAAGAACATTTATAACCACGTTCATAGGCCCTGCCTCGGATTGGTTCACTCAATTACCAAAGCACAACATCAATAACTTAGATCAGCTAGTGGACGCATTCCTCGAATGCTTCACCTTGAAAACCAAGAAGAATGTGTCACTAAGTGATCTAGCTAGACTCAGGTAGTATGAGGAAGAAACCATGGTGGCATATGGAAACTGGTGGAGGAGGTTGCTTTCAAAGCTACCCTACCTCCCTCCCATGTCCGACCTGACCCAAATGTTCTCAAAGAGCTATTTGAGATCGATCTCCGTGCTATTGTAGTTGTAGAAATATACCACTTTAGAGGAAGCTCTGGTGCAAGCCATAATCATTGAGGATATCAAGATATAGGATGGCAAGATTTCCAATACAAAGAAGAAATAATGGTCTAATAACACCAAAACAGGGACCATGCAACAGAAACCTGCTATGGTCAATTAGGTTGCTGTAAATGTTCCTAAGCCTGTACAAGAAACATAGCCCCAAAATGCTAACTATCAAGCAGTTTCTCTTAATAGTTATGACAGAGAAAATTAGAGGCAAGAACAAAATCAGCAGCGTCACCCTAGGCGACAGTTCACACCCGACACAGAGTCTAGGGACTCCCTGTTTGATTGCTTGTCAGCGGTAAACTTGATCAACCTGCCAAAGATTCAAACCATAGACCCCAATGCACCAAAGCTTAAGGGGTACATGGAGGACTTGTATTGTATGTTCCACAGATGAAAGGGACATGACCTTAATGCATGTTGGAAGTTTAAAGGCTTGGTGTAAGACCTAATCGACAACAAGACGTTGGTGGTGGACAACCCTGTAGCACCAAACAACCAACAGATGGAATTCTTCAGAGACCCCCTGCCTACCCATGATGTGCAGTCAAAACCCCTTCAAGTCAATGAGGTGCAACAAAATTTCCTCATGCACAGGTATGTAGGGATGATAAGCATAGTGACTAGGAATAGGAGGTACCCAGGAGCTGTGCCCGTGGTGGCCACCGAAGAAGTTCCATTGACGTCACAACCTCAAAAAAACCCTATGCATCCTCCCCCGCCTAGACAAGTGGCCACGATTCATACTAGACTTACCCAAATTCTAAGGACCACGTCGGCTAGGCTCCCCATTTATGAGCTCATTAAAAAATCAGTGCCCCATCAGGAAGCTCTAATGGAGATATTAAAAGCCATCGATCTGTAGCCCCATGAAGCAAACTCTTTCAACAACTTTGTGGGACACGTAAAATAATGTACAGAACTAGTCATCACCTTTAGAAAAGATGAATTGAAATTTGTGATTGGTGATGTGGAAAATCCACCCCTGCACGTCATTGCATGGGATTCTATATAAAAGGGTGTTGGTGGACACTGGCTCATCCAGTAATATAATTACAATAGTATAATTGAAACAACTGAAGTTGTCGGCATCTCACATCATGGCCTCCACCTATACTCTTCAAGCATTCAATGATGCAATATGCTCGACGGTTGGCACAATTGTCATACCCATCCAAGTGGGGCAAAAGACTATTCATACATTGGGCCACATCTTGGAATGTGATATGGTGTATAATATCTTTTTGGGGCGGCCTTGGATCAGGAACATGAAGTGTGTCCCTTCAATAGCTCATCAGTGCCTAAAGTATACATTTGAAGGACAGGTGCATCTAGTCCTAGTAGACTTAGAGCCCTTCAAGTACTACAATATGATGCAGCTAATTCCATAGTCAACCCTTCCATAAATGCATTTGGATTTTTAGTTGAATCCATCTAAATAGGGTCTGATTTCATAGGCGTCCCCATTGACAAGTCCATCCAATCCCCAGTCGGGTCCATATTCCTTATCTGGTCCTTCATCAATGATGCCACCCATGGTGGCCACACCAAAGGACAAGGGAAAGAAACCCCTAGAAGAGGAACCACCCCTAGTCTCAATCATCTCTACCGAAGAGATGTCTAGCTGAATGGAAGTCGAGATGCCTAGTTCACCCTACATGGAGTGGACTCTGGAAGAACTCCCATTCACTCTCCCTCAACTGCAAATGATCACCATTGAAATGGCCAGTACGGGCCTGGGGGAATATCTAGTGTGGAACATTGTAGCAACACCCACACTTGATTCCATGCAGGACATGGGGATACCTCAACTTCCCATTGGCTCTATGGATTTTCGAGAATTTCATCCCCAAACAACATCACAAAAAGGGTCAAAACCCACCAAAAATAGCAATAACATTGCCGAACGAAGGCGCCTTTGTGCCTGAAATTCTTGGCATCCAAAATAGACATTGGGATCACAAATTGTCACTATCCTACTCCCTAAGGAGGCTACCATAGCCGGACCGCTCCATAGGTGGACGGGTTTTTGACAATTTCACCTCCATAATGCATCACAAAAAGGGTTCAAACCCACAAAAAATAGGTCATAATGTTCAAAAAATGCGTAAGCATTCAATGGAAAACAACTGAAGGCACCCTTACCTAAGTCATCTTGGGTCAAGTGACTCGTCACTTTTCTCATGTCGGTCATTCCCTCATCGATTCGTCGCTTGAGGGGGTAGTCACACTTAGTTACCAATCAACAAATACACACCCAATCAAGGAAATGGCACGCATTCAAAGAATCATTGACAAAGATAATCACGCTCCTGCTTTGGGCAACAAACAAGCAAAAATCACAAGCTAATCAAACACTTGGCATTCGTGAATCATGAACTCAAGCTTCCCATAGACAAAAGGTTGCACCCTTTGCCTATTTATGACTGATCAATGTCCAAGATCAAGTAACACCTCACCAAAAAAGGTTAATACTTGAATTAAACTCCTTAGCTCGTTAGAAGCAAGGATTCAAGAATGCGTGCCCTTTCCATACTTGGGGGCATCAAGAGTTGGTTAGATTATTGAGAAACCCTAATCATTAGTGCTTTGGTTATGTATTTTTTCTTAGTGCTGTGCCTTCCACAATGTTTCCCAAAAAGGGGCATCTATAGACACCAAAACAACACCAATCTGATTATGTGACAACAAGCCCCGATCGCATTGACACACACAGCCCCCAAGGCAGCCCCCAGAGGTTAAACAGTGGTCCTAACCACTCACACAGTAGTTTATAAGGTTAGAGATCAATTTGGCACTTTTCTCCCTACTCGTCCCACCCTGGGACGATTACAAACTGGTATTCGTCTCACCCAGGGATGATTAGCAGCATTCGCTCTAGGGTGGGGCGAATAGCAGGTTTAACTGGAAAAAATTAAAACCTCAACAAGTCCGCCAGTTAACTGCAGCTTCAGGCCATGCAATTGCGAAGAACAAATTCAAATAAAGGAGAGAGACTTCAGTCATGCATGTCTTTGATTTTGGAGACCTCATGCAAGGAGAATCTAAATCAGGGAATAATCTTCTCTCAAAATAGGACAAGCAACTCAAGTGGCGCCCTCACATGTGCATTCAAAGAGAGACCCTAGGTCTATAAATTTGTGAGTCTTCTCACCCAAATAAAAGGGGGGAACAAAGAGGAGCCTTTGGATCAACGAAGTGCTGCCAAATTATATCCTCACCCATCGATTGTGCTTTTACATCCTTGATCTCTCTTTTGGAGGGAGGTTATTGGGTGATTATTGGAAGTGCAATCCGGACCCAAACCTGAACATTTGGCCAAAATATCCCACCAATTTTTTTGAAAACACCCCATAAGAGGTTTTGGACCCATCCCAAGTGGATTGGTGCTGAAACAGAGTCCCAAACGGTGGGCGTCCTGCCCCCGGGTGCCCCCCAAACTATGGCAGTCCTAATTGCCCCACCCCGGAGTGATTAGAAATCTATGGAATATTTCCTTGATTTTTCTTTTGCATCTGATTCTAGGTTGTTTACATATGTTGTCATATAAATTTCATGTGATTCTGACAAGTTTTGTTCATTCTTTTATCATTTTCCGCATTTACTAACATGCAGGTAGCATCATCCAATTCCTGGTGATAGAGGCCAAATTGGGAAAATCTGACCTTCTGGGTCTTCCCAAAATACCCCCAATTAGCTAATACCCAAATTTGCAGGTGATTTGGATCTTCCCAGATGTGACATTTGGGACAGTACTTTTTGGTGCTTTGTTACAGGTCTATTCGTCCCACCCCGGAGCGAATACAAATCTGTGGTGAATTTTTTTATTGTTCTTTTTTGCAGTGTCTCCCTTGTGATGTTTTGATGTCCCTGTCAATTTTTTAGTTCATTTGGATCTATTTTAGTTATCATTTTATTTATAGTTTACATGTGCTAATCGCAGGCATGGGGATTGCATGTTTCATTTTATCTACAGGTGCTACTGACTATTTTCTATTTCCTTGAACATAGGATCTAGACATTAGAGGAGCATCAAGGAGTCAATATTCATCAACGCAAGCATCGGTGATGTTTGGTCCACCCATTTTACATGTGGGCATGCGGAATAAGGAATGGCATCCATGGGTGTAACAAGAACACATATAACGCTCCTAGCCCCTGAAAATGGAGGAGGCGAATTGTAACCGAGTTCTGAAACATATTAATAAAAATGGATGTCTTCCATATTGGATTTTTATGTGGTTTCGAGTGGTTCATGCCTCTTTCCTTTCATGCACTTTCAATTCATAGGATTTAGCGTTATCTTTTGTTTCGTTCGCATCGCATCTTGGCTTTTCCTTTTTGTTTTCGTATCCTCGTGATTTCAATATTCAAGGTCAAGGTATTATGATTTTATTTCAAATTATATGTGAATAAACTTGGATAGACTACAAAACCTTTGATACTTCCCATATATATCTCAAGTTTGAATTCAATCACCTAGGTGTTGTAGGTGAGTTGGATAGAAGAGAGCAATCCTACAAGGCCATGCATGACTCCCGGGTGACTTTGATGGTGTATAAAACCTTGTTTGTGGTCTCTCAAACCAAGGAGATCCTACAAGAGGTTTTTGTCTTTAAAAAAAAAAAATTGAATTCAATTCTCTCTTGTTTTATGGCATAGTGGCCAACATTGAACTCATGTGGAATTTTTTTTTTTTTAAACTTTATATAGACAACCAATCACATTTTTCCATATGCCAATTTTGTATTCCTCTATCCAATATAGTTGTTAGTCTAGTTAGAATGATAATATTATCATAGCATATGTGGTACCTTTTATATGTGAGACATGCAAACTCCCAATTGGTGAACTTCTCCTTAAGGTATGAATTTTAATTTTTCTAATTTTTCAATGTTAAAATATACAAACTTTGAAAGGCCATAAATTTTGCATATAATAGCCTTATGAGTGCCTAATTTTAGATGCCATAATTTTTTGAGCTTTGTACATTGGTTATAGCAATTCAAGGACTCATTATAATGTTATAGGTGACATCTTAGATATTTCATATGACTTGTTCATATGGGTCTATTTCTAACCACTTAGGGCTAATTATTTAAAGATATATTTATTGCTTAATAATATAATTACTTTCTTTTGATTTTGGAGTATAAATAGTGGTTTTCATATTGTATATTAAGGAAATTTTATGGAAGCTCAATATATTAGATCTAAAATATGGATTCATGACTTCATGTCTAAGGGATGATCCACTTCACATATATTTGGTATGATAAGATAATAGGATTCCTAATGAATAATTATTAGCCTATTCAAAATTTCATTATATGGGAGATGTATCATCTATATTATATCCTACCCTTGTACCCTCAACTCATATTATGGGGGAGTGTTAGAATATCTATAATATTAATTTAGTGACCAAGGACAATGATGATGAAGTACCTACGGGTATGCTAGATGTTAGCTTAAGGGTAAGTGCAGCCAAATCCTATAGGTATTCTATGTATACCTATAGGTACTATTGATATAAACCTATTATAATCAAGTGTATAATCATACAATCATCATTTATCTAATCCTATAAATTATAATAATTAGTAAGCAATGATATAATTTTTTTAAATCTTTTATTTAGAATTTTATGTCAAATTTTGTAAGATATATGATGGAGAATTATGATATGCCCATATATTGTTAAAAATCATCTAATAAATCTATATTAAATGTGATCTTATCTTGTAAGATTTAATTATATCTTGAAAATTATATCTTCTTGCCTATATAAACAAGAGATTATGTATACAAAACTCAACTCTACCATAGCCACATCAGCTAGTATCAAAGCATTCTAATATATCAGTGAAATGGATTTGTTATGATAATATAGGCTTATATTAAGAATTTTGAATCAGGATACTTTCTCTTTGTTATGTCCTTATGATATTTACAAAGAAGGAAACAAAAAAATAGTGTTTAACCAAGATAATATCAAGAATATCTCTACGTAGGAGATAATGTAGTTGGCCAAGAAGTTACACACAAAGATTATTTCAGACATGTAAAAAATGGAAGGTCACTTGGGTACAAACCTTATTGTTGAGGACCCCAAGCATATAGTCAAACATGATGACTCTAACCCTAGAAACCTCTACATGGAAAAAATTCTAGAACCCAATACCATGGTTGATAAGATCATTGTTTGTGACCAAAGGATCACCCCCTTGGTCACCAAGATGACTATCAAGAAGGCTACAAGAGGCATTAGAAGGATTCTCACCAACACTAATTACAATGATAAATATTTCATCATTGAATACCACCTAATTATAGCCTTCATAGTCAACAAAACATCATCTTTCATGTTGTGATGTGGTTTGATCTTCCACTCTCTCTAATAACAAATCTAGGTGATTTTTCCAAGCTATCGAAGGTGATTACCATCCACACAACACCTTAATAATATATTTTTCTTTCATGTAGCCATCAAGATTCTAAAAACCATGCTCATAGTGTTTCTTTCCACTTATTACTTAATAGAATGCATCTAAAGGGTCATTATGTCTTGCTATCATGGATTCTAATAAAATTGATGAGCTTTCCGAAGAGAAAGTAAAGAAGAAAAGATGGCATACTTTTCCTATTCTATTGGCCAATCATGAGGCTCTAATCATTGAATTTGTACCACTAGGGGTTGACATCCTAATATTCATCATATTTTTCCTATAATTTAGTAGGGTGTGAAGCCATAGTACCATATCAAATGACCTCATGGTATGGAGGCTATAAATATTTATCTATAGAGAACTTAAGATCACCATGGTCTCCTTCGATAGTTTGGCCAAGATAAGCAAGTGTGGATTCAATTTAATATACAAGGGAGTCCTATATAATATCAAGTAATATGGTTATAAAAAATTTAATATCTCATCTATATACAAAAAAAGTGAATTCCAAAAAGAGATGTTTGGTAGAGCTAGGATGCACTCTCTCTTTATCATGATCCTGTAAAAGGTCTTATTTGATATTGACAATGAACTACCCATTAATATGGAATGCGATAAGATATTCAACATCATCATTGATATTGCTTAAACCCTATCCTTTCTCCGCCTCCAATGCAACCCATCCATCATCCATGGAGATGTGAATCCCAATAATCTATTTTTGATAGCAATTTTAAGGCCCATATTCCAAATTTTGGGCTTGCAAGGTGTAAGTGTGACATATTTTTTGACATGTTCAACTAAGATCCTAGAGAAAGAATCCAAGAGTTGTGGAAGATCTAGGAACTCATTTTGAATATCGAAGAGCTTGAGAGAAGAGACTACAAGTTTGAGGAGACCTCCAATTATAAGAATAAGATGAAATAAAAACATAAGGACCAATTTGGCATGGACATCAACAAGCCCACAAGGGAATTCTCCATGGATGAAAATAAATTACATGGCAATTAAAAGTTTTGCTTCCCACATTAGCACATGGTTTTTATTATATATTGCACAACATATGCATTGTTATTCATCACCTACATGATCTACCTGTTCAACACTACATCCTTCTCATGAGGTTATGGTGTTGCATGATGATAAGGTGAAACTATGGTGTGGTGAGATAATTTATTGAAGGTGATGTGTATGGTTATAGATTGTAAATAGTCAAAGAGGCTATACATATCATACTCAAGGATTCCATTGTAATAAAAAAACCGATGAAACTGGTCTTAAATCCTAGGGGAATGTGGTTACCTGAGGTACTGATATTGTAATAGGGCATGTACCATAATATAGAGGTTAGTTTGGTGTAGTTGAGGTATCATGGTCTATCATCCAGCTTAATAAATATGTTCTTTGCCATTACCCCCTAGTAAGGATCAAATCTAGAATTGATAACAATTGTTAGATTATCAGTTCCTACCCAAATTACTAGAGGAAAACTAAGAATTTTCTTGTAAAAGCACATGGAATAATTAGTGTAAGTACTCGCTAGTGAGGACAAGCTATATAGGTGTTCTATCATCATGGATTATACTCATTGTTTCCCTAAAGGTTACAATCTAGTAAAGCATATTTATCAAATAAATAAGTTGCAATTTGCTTTTCCTATGAAGTCAATCATAATTATTGCTACCTTTATAAAAGGGTCTACTTCAATAACTCTTACATATTATATATTTGTTTTGTATGATTTCATTCCTTATTTCAATTTATTGTATGGTTTTTTGTTATATGTGGGCATAGGGGTTACATCTCCACATGCTTAGATTAATATTATGATGTTATCAAATGTAGAGGATGCACCAAATAATTAGTCACTAGAGGCAAATGTGGCATCATAGGATGGTCAACATATGGTTTGGTCCATTTTAGACCATTGATGTGGAGATACGTATACGGTTCCTTGTTAATACTTTTCTCCTATTGTAAAATGTCCTCTAAGCTATGGTCTACTTTTTCTTCATAGGCTAAAGCCTTAGAAGAATTGGTATTTCTTCCAATATTATTCCTTATTGGTCTCCATTATTTATTTACTTTAATTTTTTTGGACTTATTTTTTGTAAGTTGAAAACCATCCTTGTCCATATCCATTTGTTAGTTTCTCTTATGGTTTTCTACATATATTTTTGTTCAACTTTTCTTAGGGTATGATCTCTTAGTATTATCCACCTCATGAAATATTCTAAATATAAAATATATGTTTTCATAATCTATGGTTTGGATCCACAACTTACCCACATACTTAAGAATTATTGATTCTAGTAAATGTTTACTGATATCAATCATGACCAATATCTGAGCATAAATACCTAATAATCCATATTATATAGTTTTTGAAATCTCAAGAAATTCTCCCAGAGTGTTTTCTATTTTCTTGAAGGCATTAATTTCCTAGAATTCAATGTTAAACCCATACATCTTGACTTAGATTGCTAATAGGGATAGATTTATATTTTTAGGTATAAATATTTCGTACCAATGGGTAAGGAAGAGTCATGTTATTCTCATAAACAAGAAATATCTTTTAGGATTCTATATATACTTCCTATAATAGATAATGGATAGGAAAAATCATTTGGGAAGAAAGGATATACCTACTCCTAAATACTTCTATCACCTATCAATCTATTTTTTCAAAACCAAATCCCTTGGCCAAGACCCATTAAGATTATCAATGACTACATTATATTTAAGCAACAAGGATAATATATCTATGAGGTCCTCTTTAACCTTTAATACTAGGAATTATTATAATTATTTAGCTAGATATTAATCCATGGGAAGGAAAATATAACTCGATGTCTACAAAAACTTATAAATATATTGTATAACAATTATATTGTTTGAAAATAAACCTACAATAATTTACATGCAGAACTTCTAAGAAAAGAAAATAACAAATGAAATTTAGCTTTAAAATTCTATTCTTAGATATAATATCTTATCTTTACAATTCCATATCTCTCCATTGCCCCTCCCATAATCCAAAATTTGGTTGATAGATATCTACAATTTTGTTTTTTGCAACTTGAAAAATTGCACTACCCTTATTATAGATAGCTAAAATCATATGGTTCTATCTCCCTCAATACCACTTAGATTCACTTATATGACCACTCATTCTAAATATCTTCAAATTTCACACAAATTGTTTTAAAAATCATCTAAATTTGATAACTCTTCACAAATATATGGATCCAAAAAGATGAGATATTTTTCTAGAAAATATGTACTAACCCTACTCTAGTTCTAGATAGTTGTATTCATATGGTTATATATCCACCAATACTACTGGGATTCTTTTATATGACCACTCATTTTAAATATATTCAAATTTCATAAAAAATGGAACAAGAATAATCTAAATCAGATAAATCTATGCAAATATATGGCTCTTAAAAGTGTTTATTTTTTAAAGAAATTTGCTCAAAATCTATTAATTTATTCAAGTATCACTACTACTATTTATAATAATTGAATCTAATATAGATTTCTTTTAGGGATAATTTATACTGATGATATTTTATGATATTATCTTAGTTCTTTCATGTTATTTGTGGTATTTTAAAATATTTATTTTATAAAATGTTTGTAATTTGTTCTTGATTTTATTTCATTATGGTGTTCAATTTCTTGTTTAGTTTTATCTTAGGCAATAAAAAGGTTTTATTCGTATTACTTTGGGAATATTTTTATCTTTAAGTTCTCTTGTATAATATTTTTTTTTTGAACTTTGTAATTCTTTGATATTTTCTTATTTCAAAAATCATTATCAGGGATAGTAGGAACATAATCATTGTTTATATCTTTATATAAGTCTTGTTATTTCCCTTAATTATCCTAATTAGTACTTCTATGTCCACTTTTTTTATCTAAGTAATTTTTTCTCACACTTCCATTCAAGTGAAGTAGATGATGGTTGATTATTTTTTTCATTATTTTACCATGAAATATAAGTTCTTCGTTTACTCTTCTATCCTTTTTGCAAGTATAATTTTCAACTTATTTTATTTCCACTTTCTCATACTTATACTCATCATACTTTTTTGGAGTTATGAAGGGTTTATACTTTGCTTTCATAGGTGGTGAGAAAATTTTATTTTTATTTTTTCTAATTTAATCATGAATAATTTTAAAATAGGTTTAAATAGGTTTAATCATGACTTATGGAAAATAATATATTACACATAAACATGAAGAGCAAAAGGCCCCACTAAAATAAATCTAGGAAAACAGTATATAAAAAATCAAAAGAAAAAATAAATAAGAAGAGAACAAATACATACTATCTAAATCAACTCTATATCATGTTTTTGAGGGTGCAATAGCCTATAACATATTGATAGGTAGACCTTGGATTAAATATATGAAGTGTATCCCATCAATTACTCATAAATATATCAAATATACTTATGAATGGTAGGTGCACATAGTTTCTATAGATCTATAGCCCTTTAAGTATTGTAACATGGTGCAACAATTGCTCGAGTTGACGTTACCATTGAATCATATGGAATTCTAACTGAAAACATCAATTCATATTCCAGTTTTCCCTCCATCACCTTCCATTACACCAATACCATATTCACTCATACCATCATCATCATTGGCAACATCAATGATGCTTTAATCATCATCCAATCATTCATAGAGTAACAGTTGAAGAGGCTAATCAATGAAATACCTCCAATTATTTCCACCATATCTATGAAAGAGATTACTTGTCTAGTAGGCAAGGAATAATATTAGAAGGTTCAAATTGATTAATCTCAAGCCTCAACTCCATCCCATACACCTTAACCATACCAAGTTACAGTCCATATTTCAAATTGAGTACTTGGTGAGAAACATCACAACAATTCCATCTATTGAGATAGTGCAAGATATGGGAAGACCTAGACTCCCATAGGTAGCATTATACCTCTAGGTATACAACCCAACCAAATTAATTTTTTTTATGGGGATATCGAGTATGGAATGTGGTCAGTTCCTCAACAAGAAACATATGATGAAATTTTCTCTAAGGACATAAACTACATGTCAAATACTGACTTTGCCATGTGATGTCTTCATCGTTGTCACTATCACGGTTATGGGTTAGGGGTATATAAGTAAGGTACTTATGTTCTATTTCAGCCCCAATATCAGCTACCATATGATAAATATGGGTTGGGACACAATAATCTAGTACCTTTAGATATCCTCACAGAAATTCGAGAATGTATAGGTTTGAATTGCAAGGATGATCCCTATGCCAATCCACATCATGTACATTCATTGGGAGATTATTTTCCCATAAATGTGGTGGATCAAGGGTTATGTAGTGATGTCACTCAATATCACAAAGTGGTTTGCATACCTTGCAATATGATAGTGGGGAAGAGGATCAAGGTCCTCCTCATGAATATACCATAGATGATGACAAGGACTATGACATGGCACCCATAAATTATACTAGTTCATATGATAAATATGAGTGAGTTATCCCTTTGGATTATAAATTATAGTTCTATATTTGCATGACCATAGTACAATATCCCATTTGGTGATAGATTTTTCCACTTGAATAGCAAGATCATCTCCTTACCCATCGACCACCACCAGTAATTCCACTGCCACCACAACCACCCATGTGAGTTAAGAGACAACACCATATCTCTAATACCACTCACCCATGGAAGGAATATCATACATAATTTCCATATATCTAAGTACACCATTGAGATATATGAATAACCCATAAAATTCATTGCACCTCGACGTTGATAAAATTGACTTTGATCAAGAAGATTCTCCCCTATCTCCATTAGAGTTTTGGCCTTGTGAGGTAATGTTACAACTATTTTATTTTTCTATAGGGACTACTCAAAATATCTATCACACTAAGTTCAAGAAAGATATACTAATTGAAGTCATAAACCTAGTTTATGACATTCACGTAATCCCTATTCCACATAAGTTGGAATATGGATCATTTATATAAATTGAAACAATAGTTGACAGGGATATCGACACAGATCCTGATAATTCCTATAACATAAAATTAGGGGAAGGTCTATCCCTTGAAGAATAAACTAAGTATATAAAGTTTTTAACAGAGAAAACATAAGCTTTTGATTAGTCCTATAAACATATGCCAAGACTAGATCCTAATTTAGTCACACATAATCTTATATTGAACCCAAGTTTCAAACTAGTTAATAAAAAGTTGCATAAGATGCATTCAACATTTGCCTTGATGGTAAAATATGAATTGTAAAAATTATTGGATGCTGAATTTATTATATTAGTAGATTATCCACCATGGGTTTCCAACATAGTACCAATAAAGAAACCTAATGGGAGGATTTAGATTAACACTAATTTTAGATATATCAACAAAGAAAGTCCTAAGAATGAATTTCCTTTACCAAACATTGATGTGTTGGTATATGGTATAACAAGAAACGAAATGTTATCCCTTATGGGTGATTTTTTGGATACAATCAAATTTGTATTAATACAGAAGACCGAATCAAAACAACATTTACAATACCTTGGGAAAAATTATGTTACAAGGTCATACATTTTGGTCTTAAGAATGCTAGCGACACCTACAAATGAGCCATGACATATATCTTCCATAACTACATGTATTAAATTCTAGAATATTACATGGATGACTTATTGGCCAAATCTCTATTATGCCATGATCATATCAATGTATTGTGAAAGGTTTTAGACCACCTCATTGAGTATAATGTTAGGATAAATCACATGAAGTTGAGTGTCACATATGATAAACTCTTGGGATTCATAGTCTCTAAGTGAGGCATATAAGTATAACCAAATAAAGTCAAGGAAATTATAGAAATACCTCCCCCTAGAACTATAAAGCAACTATGTAGCTTGTAATGAAATTTGACATCCATAAAGTGCTTCATAGCACAATTTTTAGATAAGTTTTGATCCATGAACAAGTTATTACACAAGGGGGTATCATTTCATTGGGATGAAGAATATCAATATGCCTTTGATGAGAGTAAACAATACATGGATTTGTCGCTAGTATTGGCTCCTCCATGAGTAGGAGTGTCATTCTATATTTACATCTCAACTACTGAGCTTGCATTGGGTACCATGTTGACCCAAAAGAATGAATTACATAAAGAACATACTACATATTACATTAGTTACATCTTGGTCAGATATGAGGTAAAATATGCATATTTTGAGAAGCTATGGTTAGAGGTGGTCTTCGCCACTAAAAATTTATGCCATTACATGCTCAATCAAACCATGTATGTAGTATCAAAATATAATCCATTGCATTACATGATGAGTCAAACTTATCATAGTAGTCATACGGTGAAACGGATCTTGTTGTTGATGGAATTTGATTAAGAGATCATTGGATAGAAATCAATTAAAGGATAGGTTATAGTCGATCAACTAGGAGAGGCTCCTCTATAGGATGACCAACCTATCACTATATATCTTTGTTATGATGGAGTTTTTTATGTCTCAGAAACACCAGATCCTAAAGAGCCTAAGTCACAGGTTGATAAAACTTTGCTTTTCAATGGTTCTAAGTGCGAGCAAGGGGTGTCACATGTATTATTTTTTCCACACCATAAGAGGCTCCAATACCCATTTCATTTAAACTTGATTTCCTATGCACCAATAACAATGTTGTCTATGAAGCCCTTCTCATAGGCCTTCAAACGATAATCGCCATGAAAATAACAAAGCTAAATATTTTTGATGATTCCTTGCTCATAGTTAATCAGGTCAAAGGAATATTCCAGTATAGGTGCCCAGTATTGCAAGCCTATATATCCCTAGTGGATAAAATTTTGGTAAAGTTTTAATGGTATAATATTGAGGCACTCCCACATTCATATAACCATTTCATAGACATAATGGTCTCCTTAGGGTCATTAAGACCATAGGACCCGTCTAATGATATCATGACTATTCAAGTGAAAATACTATCACAATATATGATGAATATTAATGAGCTTAAATCCATGCCTAGAGTCCACATGATTCAGATTGAGCATTCACATAAAATATTCTATCAAATAAATAGTTATTTGAATCAAGAAGGTCTCTGTTCTCTCAAAATCCTTTTGATATTAGCACATCGCTATATCTAAAAGTTCTATCTCAATCAGAAATTGCACGAGAGGAATTTAAAAAGGATTGCATAGTTCATATAATTGAGGCTTATGTAAAACAAGGTTGGGCCATACAAATCAAATATTATTTAAAATTGGTAAGTATTCCCTATGGATTGTCGCATACTGCAAAACATGCATTTGAGAAAAAGGTAAAAAAGTATATCTTATTAGGAGATATAAGTATTATCAAAGCTATAAGCACATACTCCTTCATTGCTTAGACTCTCAAGAGTCATCTTGGGATATTTCCCAAGCACACAACAATACGTGTGGTGGTCATTTTAGCGGCGTGGTCATCGCTAAGCATATTATTTGCATGGGCTATTATTGACCCACTTTAGAGCAATATTGTTGTGCTTATGTAAATAAATGTTCAATGTGACAACATCATGCAAATTTGACACATGTACCTTCATATGCCTTACAATAAATTCAATCGGTTTAGCCATTTGCACAATGGGGGTTTTATTTAATTGGGAAAATATCAACTGCCTCCTCAAGCCATCACACATTTATCATAACAGCTACTGAGTACTTCACAAAATGGGTGGAAGCAATTCCCCTTACTACAAATATTGGACCTTGCATTGTGGAGTTCATGTTGCATAATATCATATATCATTTTGGTATTCCATCCAAGATAATTTTAGATAATGGGACACCCTTCAAGAATAAGGATGTGCGTGCTTTAAATACAAAATATAATATACAACATAACTTTTATACACCCTATTATCCACAAGCTAATGGGTAAGCAAATGCATCTAATAAGTCAGTAGTTACAATATTAAAGAAAACCATTCAGGAAAATCATAATTGTTGGCATAATCAATTACCTCTTGCCTTTTAAGTCTATCACACTAGTATTCAGACTCCCATTGGGGTAACTTTGTTTTTACTAGTGTATGATTTTGAGGCTATCATGCCTTTAGACTTATAAATCTCATCACTACACATACCTATGCAAGAGTTCATTGATGATGATACTACGTAGTAAGCTCATCTAGATCAACTAACTCTACTTGATGAATGATGCATCAACGCTCTCAAACATCTACATGTTTATCAAGAGCACCTCAAGAGATATTACAACATGAAATTACATCCTAGAGACTTTCAAGTTGGTGATTTAGTTTTGAAAGAGAAACAAAACAACTCAAATTTTCCACCCCATCTACGAGATAAATTTACGGTAAACGGGTTAGGTACATACATTATTACTAGTCATATTGAACCTAGAAATTATTTCTTAGCATCTATTGAAGGAAATGAAGAGCCTCAACTATTGAATATCAATCACTTGTAGCATTTTCATGCTTAGAGCACCATGCCCTACCTAAAAAGACCCCTAGGTGGTGTAGGACAATCTAGGTTACCCACCCCTAGGTAGTCTATGGCCATCTAGGTCACCCATAAATTCTCCAAAGGTATCTATAAGCTCTTTGGTAAACCTGAAAAGCCCCTAGGCTATTTACGACCATCTAGGTCATCCCAAAATTCCTCAAAGGCATTTATAAGCCCTTTGGTCAAGCTAAAAATCTCCTAGGTAGTCTAAAACCATATAGGTCACCCCAAAATGCCCCCAATACATGTATAAACCCTTTGGTCACCCTAAAATACTCCTAGGCAATCTACGACCATCTAGGTTACCCCAAAATTTTCCAAAGGTTTCTATAAGACCTTTGGTCATCCTAAAAAATCCCTAGGTGGTCTACAACCATCTAGGTCACCCCAAAATGCCCTAAAGGTCTCTATAAACCCTTTGGTTACTCTCAAATGCTCCTAGGTGGTCTATGGCCATCTAGGTCACCCAAAAAACCCCAATGGTATCCATTAAGCCCATTGGTCAACCTTTATATACATATATATTTATCAAAAATAGAAAAACATCATTAAAATATCATAAACACAAAAATATTTCTTCATTCCACTTCACATCATTTGCACCACAATATCACTTGCATTAGGCATACACCATTACATTATGCATTTTTAAAAATTAATCATACATGTCTAGCACCAAGTATGTCTTATAGGAATCAATTAAATTCATTGTTATCATATGCTAATGTTACCACTTGTTTACATTACATGTATAATTTACATTTACACTCCATATTGTATGTATGTTTCTCATCACTTAGCCATTTTTTATAAGATATAGTTAGGCTTTTTGATCACTCAGCCAGATCTAGTTTTCTTTTTAGATTTTGTATAAAGTTATCATAATTTTTAGAAAGTAGAATATTTCTTATATTACACCTTGTATACATCAAAATCCCAACATATTTTCACATTAGCAAATCCAATTTTAGCCCAAGGAAATATGAAACCTAAAAAGTAGTATAGGTTACCCTAAGCAAATATTTTATCTCGCTCATTCCCCTATGGTTCAAAGATACCATGAATTGAGAAAAGGACAAGTTACTCCTTACCCACCAAATCAAAATCCCTTGCCTCACACCAATTTGGGGTAAGTATCCAAAATGAAAAATAAACACAGATTATCATCACTTCACAATATGCAAAATAATCAGTGGTTTTTACCATTAGCAAAAGCTAAATAAATAGTGGTTTTCACCACTATCAAAATCCCTTGCTCACCATAAAAAAATTAGTAACTCCCTTGAAAAATTTAAATTAAATCTCGCTTGGCAATGACAGTATCCTTATGCATGATAATATATTTGACACATAAGCAAATTTCTTTTGTATAGAACAATGTTTGTATGCGAATGAGCTAGCTTTTGGTAGCCTGTATTGCCTAGTGGTCTAATCCAACTAAATACAAAAATTAGGATCATGATACTCGTAGGGTGATATCTAGTACATATGGGCTCCATAAATCCTATTTGGCACTAGGGTAACTTTATGCATTATCATAGTAATAACATCACATGTACAAATAGGGATATTGAATATCGTGGTTATCTTAGCATATTTATACTTTGTTAAAAAATCTGGCATAGTTACTATACAACTTTTGATTAGGTAACTAGACTATTTGAGTTTCCTAAAAATACCAAATACATCATAAAAAATTATAATATTCATTACAATTCATATCATGCCATCACATATTTGTTAGTATACATTTTCACAAGCCATTACATAGTGTCATGATAACATTAAAATAATGAGATAAATTTTATATAGTCTATGGTGCTAACATGTAATGTGTCAACTAGTAATCATAGTACATCATACAAATTCAAAATATCATCCATTACATCATGCATATACCTATCTACATATCATAAATTCACATCATATTACAAGTACATGTATACATGTTAGAAATCCGTCATAACATCATAAAGAAAATATAAGTATTACATATATCTCATAAAGTAGTAAAGCATCACATGATGATAATAGAAAACACACACACACACACACACACACACACACACACACACACACACACACACACACGCACACACACACACATATATATATATATATATATGAAACCAAAAGCTACATCATCATCGATATATCGCACGTAGGCTACAATAAATTGGGTCCTCAAACCTCATAAGTCCTAAAAAAAATAAAAATAAAATAACAATCAGATTCTTAAATACCATGGTCATGTAGGATCAATACTATGACTCTCATCCCCACCCTAATTTGGTGTCCATAGAGAATTCCCTGATTGGCTACTAGCTACCCTATATACCCTCCATGTAGAGCTAGGAGGCTCCATCCATGCAAAATATTGTCATTTACCACTCCTTCGACTCTCATGTGATCCACTGGAATATAGATGGTCTGGTAAGTGCCCCCTAAGATGCACTACCTCATCCTCCAACTCATCAGTATAAATCTACTCCTATTAGTAATGAGTATGGTATGTCCCCAATAATGAGTTAAGTTGTGCAACCTCCTATCATAGCCTACCCACATCACCACTGCTAGATCCGTCATGGATAGAGCTCTATATCCCACCCTATGCTCGAAGGGTAGCTATCAATGTTACTTGCCTCTCCATAATAGCCTATGTGCTCTACACATGCATGTAGGATAGTTATCTCCTCTATGTGCTCCCATTGAACTCTAACAAGATCACCCTATAGATCAGTAATCATAGCATATTGTATCGCTAGTTATACCTACATATCATTATCCTCAAATTTAGCCTCACCAAGGTCACCTTGTAGACCTCCTAATTCTAGGATATCCACCCACTCGTCTTCTACACAGTGATGCACATGATGCTCACCCATGTATATATCCTCATCCTCTAGAGAGTCATCCTGATCCTCATCCTTTAGAGTATCCCTAGGTGCATCCTCTACCATAGATGCATCCCATCATAATGTCCCCTATCCTCACCACTATCATATCACTCACCAAGTGTTATACTCCTCTATCATCCTGACATCATCTACCTTAGAAATATCTACTATAGGATCTAACTCCTCTAGCAAGGCCTCCACTGTATACCAACTAAGAGTCTTCTTAGCCTCATGATGATGATAGATCATAGACCCACTAGGAAACCCTTAGTTTATCCTAAATTATCATAGAAATTGAGCATAAGGGAAGTACTCTCGCTCAATCCCATGTTTCCCAACTAACCATATAGCTCACCTCACCTGATGCAGTTGTATCTTAGTGTAGACACCAAAAAAACACCAATCTAATTATGTGATGACAACCACTAATCGAATTGACATACATAGCCCCTAGGGCAGCCCCCAGAGGTTAAACAGTGGTCCTAACCACTCCCACAGTAGTTTTGGAAGGTCAGAGGTCAATTTGGCACATTTCAAGCATTCTGATCCCTACTCGTTCCACCCTGGGATGATTACAAACTGGTATTCATCCCACCCCGAGATGATTAGCAGTATTGTCTCTAGGGTGAGGCAAATAGCAGGTTTGACGGGAAAAAGGTCAAACCTTGACAAATAACAGCTCAAATCTGCCACTCAACTCCACATTCAATGCATGGGAGTGCGAGTGAGCATTTTTGAGCTCAAAGAGGTAGTCATAGAGGCATTCATGGAGCCCTTAATCAGGGAGGAATCTCCTCTCCCTTGGGAAGGCATGATGGCCAAGTGGCGCCTCTGCATGCTCATTCACAAGAGACCCTCAGGTCTATAAAATGGTGAGTCTTCTCACCCCAAAAAAATATAGAGCAGGAGCATTTGGAGCAATGGAGTGCTACCGAATTACATCCTCACCCATCACTTGTGCTTCTTACATCCTTGATCTCTCTTTTGGAAGGGAGGTTATTGGGTGATCATTGGAAGCACAATCTGGACCCAAAACCTAAACATTTAGCCACAATACCCCACCCAATTTTTTGACACAACCCCCTAGGAGGTTTTGGACCCATCCCAAGTGGATTGGTGCCGAGAAAATTAATAAAATAAAGGGTTGCACTTTACATTTTCTTTACATATCGTTTCATTTTGCTTTTTTTCCCATTTTCATGCATTTTCGTTTGTAGGACTTAGCGTTACATTTTGATTTTGTTTGCATCGCATCCGATATGCCCATTTTTCTTCTGTATCCTCGTGCTTTCACTTAGCCTTAGTCCATACTGGATAATATATATATGGTCTCCAAGGAATATAATTTACTCTAAATCATGCAAAGGACTCTGCATAGTTCTCAACATCACCTACAAAGTGATGACTCTGGCCTATCTCCTGTGCCCTCTTCCATATCCATAGCCAATGTCCCTATCAGCAAGTTGTTCTCGAGTCATTCAAGGTAGTCCCTACAGTCGATCCATTGCAATATGCTGTCACACCCAAATATACATTAGAAACCACAATCCAATCCCTTCCATCCGTAGGATCAGATCTCATATAGCTCATCATAGAGTTGTGCCAATAATGTAAGAGCCCAAGCCATTACTATATGCTCCTCCTTAGTGCACTCCAAAAGTGTGAAAACTAACTCTTTAAGGTTCCAGGGGAACCTAGATCCTAATGAGTATGAAAGTAACATGTTAGATATTAAAGTCATCAACAAGGAATGTCTAATACCCAGTATATCAACTACAAATAAAGACTCCACTAATATCCCTCCATTGAGTAGATTGCCCACTGCGTCCTCCCAAAATCCCCTAAATTATCTCTATAGCACTACATCTCGTCATCGTTGGTGAGTGGATATTATAGGATGCCCCTCTATTATAATATGTAATATATGATAGACATCCTCCAAGATCACTATCATATCTCCTGTAGGTAAATGGAAAGTATTAGTGCAAGGATACTGAAGGTCTATCAAAGTAGTAAAGTAGGTGCAATCGCCCATGACAGGATCTAACCCGTCACATGCTTAAGGCCAATTTCATCAAGCCATTGCTATTAATTCTCTATCAACACGTCCCTAGTGACCTAAAAGAGAGTTAAAACTTGGTATCAAATCTTCACTGCCTGAAAAAACTAAGTGTCAAAAATGCCATAAAATGCATTAAAAGAGTCCAAAAATATCAAAAAAATTACTAAAAATGGCCCTATTTTGCCCTATTTTTTTGCTGTCCCACCTAGGTATGGCCCCCATTTTGGTAGCCTTTCCATCCAAGGATGAACACCAATGGCCATCCCACCCAGGGATGGCCCCAAAAAATGGCTAAAATAGGGTCATTTTGACCCCTAAAATAGCCCTAAAAATGAAATAAAATAGCTAAAAATAAAAAAATTAATCCATCTACAAATAAATGATTGCATTTCTACATTTCACTATTATTATGGTTTTTTAACTAGAATTTAGTTTTTTTTATGGAAAAAGAAAAATAAATTAACATTTCAAATTATATAAAGAAATAGAAGAAAATGCAATCCATACATGTCTCGCACCGGCTCCACAACTTGATGAGTAATGTTTCTATATCATCCTTATTATGGGGTACTCTTAGTAGTGCTCCACTTCAAAAAAAAATATCGCTTTTCACCTCTAAATATTTCCATGTTGAGAATGCAAAATGATCTCATTTGCCTAATTTTGGGCTTATATATCCTTCAAATAAGCATGGCTGCCCCTTGGTGGGGCGGTCAGATAATTGGCTGAATGTACCACCTTGGGACATCCATAAACTATGCATCCTTACCACCTAGGGAAGGCCACCAAAAAACCCTACAAAAATAGGGCCAAAAACACACCAAAAATAGATCTAAAATTGTTAAAATTAATATGGGATCAATATTAAATGAAACATATTCATGGAAACTCTAAAGAGACTTTATTTCACTCCCCAATAAGGCTATTATGTCTGTACCGCTCAATAGGAATGAAGTATTTAGGCTCTTGCTTCCATAAATCATCAATAAAATGATCAAAATCCTAGGAAAATTGATAAGGTTTGCAATGGGTAAAACTGATGGTTATCCCAATTAAGTCATATATGGCAAGCGACTCATTGATTTAATAATTATTCATGCCCTAATTGAATTATCACTTTACGTGGTAGTCATAGAAAATATTTCATAATAAAATCAACACTTAAACACTCAAACGTGTAATTTTTCATACTTTCAAAATAATCATTGCCAAAGGCAATTTTGTAAACTCATTTTGGGGCAAACAATCAACAAATGCAACAAAATAAAGACTTGGCCTCCTTGAATCCTTGGAAACTCTCCCTTGAAAAGGATTATAATTAAACAAGGAACCAATATGAAGTATACCCTAAGCACACACAAATGTCGCTACAGTGTGGCTAAAAGGTATACCAATATCAATCCTTCATTTATATCAAAAGCAAGGATTCTAAGAATGTATGCTCTTTCAACAATGGAGGCATAAAAATTTGGTTAGGTTAATTAATATACTAAATTATTTAATGTTTTAGTCATCTATTTTTGCTCAAATATCTGTTGCACATAGTGTGTTTCAAAAAGGGGCATCTGTAGACACTAAAATCATGTAAATCGGATAATACTGCCATGCACCATTCTTATCAACATCATATGACCCCATTGGAAAATCCACAAGGGTTATTTAGGTCTCCCAAACACTTTCGATAATGTTTCCCCTAATTTTAGTAAGTTTTTGGTCATGTACCCATGACCGTAACACGTAGGGATAATCACAGTTTGTGACCGTCCCACCCATGGATGACAACAAAAATCTGTCCTTGGGTGGGACGACCATGAACTAAACCATCCAAAAGTCAAAGTGCAAGAAAATTTATAGTCAATTCATGCCAATTCCCCACCCAATCACTCAAAATTTATTTGGATACTATCATAGACATCAGGACCTACAAATTGGAGGCCCCAAATGGGCATCCTCTTTTAACCTATACATGGTAAAGGAATGGACATGTCGCAACACTCACCTTGCATGCCAAAAAATTTCCCTTTGACATTTCTACCATATTTTAGCTATAAATTAAGGTTATCTCACCCAATTTAAGAGGAGGCAATTACAAAAATTGCTCATGAAGTGCTGCTCATATTCGTCATCACATTTCCCTAAATATTTTCCTTGAAATCCTCTTCATTCAAAGGTGCTTTCAGGGTCATCCTAAAATATGGCTAATTAATTCCAAAACCTATAAAATTGCAGAGTAATTTGACAACATTTTCTAACAAGATATTCAAGAGGGTTCTAAACCATATCCCTTTGAAATTGGTGATAAAAACCACCTAGTTTTATAACTGTCCCACCCGAGGATGGATAACAGTCCTAGTTGCACCTTCTAGGGATGGTCATAAAATGACTAAAATTTTTGATGCAATTCCATCGTAGATAATTTCTAAATCATTGGAATAGGCTTGCATTAAATTTTTGTTAAGTTTTGAGAAGTTTTTATGGATCAATTTAGGTTTTTGTGATTGCAATATTAGTTGTTCCTGCCAGGAATGGCCATGCCTTTTCATCCCAATTGCACTTAAATTTATTCTCATATCTTCCAAAAATTATTTTAATAACATCATACTAAATTTACAAGTCATTTGGAGTTATTTTTATTTGTCACAAATTAGTTTTATATTCATTATTGCATGATTTTCAAGTTTCTCTATATAAAACGCATATGCTATTAACAATTTTCAATATCTTGTGTGTAGATGCAAGTATTCTAGGCATGAGGTAGGAGATAATAGGTAGACCAAAATAATTCCAATATTAGATATTAATTATGGTTTGTGAGAAGAACATTAAAAAAACCATTAATCTCTTGAAGGGATTTGATCCCTTGTAATTTGTAATTCAAAATGTATCAAAATAAGAAGTCCTCAAAGGGGATGCATTGGAACCTATTGGGTTTATTGATTTGTAAATACTAGGAGAAACATAATTTTTTCTTTACTTAAAATTGATTTAGGGGAAAAATGTGCACCTAATGAAGCTAAACAATATGCATCTATCGCTAATGAGTGACTAGCATCAAAATGGAAGCATTCAAGTAAGCATGGAAAGACAACCAAAATGCACAAAATGAAGTGAAATGAAGCTTTATTATATTATTTTAATTGATAAAAACTACAGTTACGTAAAATTCCCCTTGAGAGCTCTATTTATACAATTGTTACAAAGTGGGGTGCCCAAGGATCAAGTCCTTTCAAACAAGCTTGTGTGCACTTCCAATGTTCTTCCTCGTACCCACAATTGAGGTGGGTAAACCTATGATGCCACCACTTTTTCCTTTGATTTTATGATTTTGTATTCCTTCCTTATGTGCTGTAATACGTACTCCTACACACAAGGAAACCATATTTGTTAAATAGCAAGTGCGTAATGTGAAATATGCAAAAACCCCACATGCATGAAAAGACTAGAAAATATAAATATACAATATGCCTATCTAAAACAACTCCAAATGATATTAAATTGAATATATATGTATAATAGATGATTTTAGGAAGGTCTAATCACAAACAGAACATACATTGCATCCGATGGCATGGTGCATTTGCATTTTACCTACAAAGCCCGCAAAAATCAAAACAAGCAATTTATGGATAAAAACACATACAAATCAAATGAAACTTGTACATTATGCATAAAACATGTTTTTAAGATAATCCATATAATTATATTATAAAAATTAGTCACACATCCATGTGCATATTCAAATGGTCCTCGAAAGCCTACAACACACTAAAAATGCAATTCTTGCTCAATATGACTCCAAATTACATGAAATTGGAAAAGAGGTTTATGTAATACTCTAGAATATTCCTAAAAAATAATAGAAACATAATGCATAGATCTATCACCATCCTTTGTAGGGATAATGGTGACTGTCATAGAATGCGGACCATCCTGGGGTGGGATGGTCAACACTTTTTCTCATAATTTACCACTAATTCCTCTATGAATTGGTCAAAATCCCTCCTACTAGTGTTGTAATAAAATTTGGTTATGATATTCACTCAATTGATCTAGTTTTGCAAAAAAATTGTGCCTCTTGAATCACTCACAAAACTCCTTCTCTAGGTAGATATTTCGAGAGAAAAAGGCACAAAAGGGTGAGGGGAGCTCTTGCAAGCACTTCATTTCTATGTCTCAAAAATCCTCTCTATATATTGTGTGGAAAATGGATCCACTTTATAGCCAAAGGGGGCCTTTGGGAAAATGGTCATGCGAGGGCATGTAGGGCAGGAGGTGCCACTTGTCTAAAATTGAGCATGCATTGGAAGGGGAAGAGAATATCCCATTTTGGTATCCATTCTATAGAATTTCATAAGTATTTTGTACCCTCAGGTCTTGCATGATCAGATAGGTGGGATAAATATCAGTTTTTGGGTGCCATTTATCCAAATTTGACTTTTTGGGAGTCAAACCTTATGGCCATCCCACCCAGGAATGACCACTTTGCCAACATATTTGGGTGTGATGGTGGTGATCTTACCTCATCCCAAGGTGGCACGGTCATGCCTATGTGACCCAAAACCTCACAAAAGTGGGGTAGAGCCTTCCAAGAGTGTTTAGGACCACTGTAAAACCTTTGAGGGTTGCCCAAGGGGGGCATATGATGCCAATTAGTCAATAATTTTGATTGCCTAATTGTATTTACATGATTTTAGTATCTACATAAATAATCCATCTTTCAAAATAGATTACAAAGTTTAAATATTTTGCACCTTTTCCATTGAATGCTAGCTTAGAACTACAACTGCATTTCAGTACAATCATTTAATTCATGCCATTTTTTTTGCTTCTTCAATTTTCATTAACAACCTCCTTGTGTATATTCATGATTTTTATAAGGTATGGATTTCAAGGTATGTTGTGTTCTTTTATGTGAATTTTTTAAATGATTTTTATTTTTCCTCTTTTTATTCGCTTGTATCATATTGCTCTCTTGTACCTACGCTCTTGTTTTTTGCTTCTATTATGCACACTCCCATCCAAATAACCAAATCGTATATTTGCTATTAGGTGAATTTATTAGATCATATCCAACTTTCCAATGAAATTTGACAAAGAGACTAAAAACTCCCATTGATCTCTAACAACTGAGAATACCACCATTTTATTTTAAAGAAGATAAAATCATGTTGAAGTATCTCAATAAAAAGGTAGGTCCTTCAACTCTATCATAAAGAGTAATTACATTATGAGAATATACATTTACGACTAATTTTCAAACTATTTATAATTTTACTTACCATTTTCAGGTTTGTGTTGCTTTGGAGAACCTACAGTGCAAGAGATGACCTCAAAAATATTTTATTTTTTTATATTGCCTTAACAATGTTGAAGTGAAAGGGGTATCATCTATAGTACTTGATTCTTTAAGTTGCCTTATAAATCTTAAATAGCAATGGATATACTCAATAATAATTTCTTTATCAAATTACCTTGTAATCTCTAAATTGCAACGAAGCAACTCTATACTCTCACTTTTATTGTAGGGGGATGATTTAACCTCGATCAAATTTGACATATTTTTTATTATTTGATTTAAAATTTTATTCCATATATTCATTTATTGTTTTAATTCCTTTCAGCCATAAACTTATAAACTGGAATTACTCATCCTATGCATCCTTCTTAGCTTATTTTAATAATTGCTTCAAGTAAATTTTTACAACCTTAACCATTTATTGAGGAAAAGGGATTACCTTTGGCATATTTATGAGTATATTTTATGTATGTTAGTACCTACTCCAACATGATCTACTTGTTTAATATTAGAATTTGTATTATAACCAAAATATTTTATTCATTTCTAAATAGTTTTCACTTTCTAACACGTTGCCATGTGCTTATTCTCGTAATATTTGAGGTATCAAAATGTAATTTTTCATTATCCATTTACCAATCATATTATTTTGATTTAGATATAACCTAAATATATTTTGAAAAAGGTTTTCGAATATCTATTACAACACATATTAGTATATATATGACATACTTTTTTTCCTTAGTAGTTTCTCCTCTTGGATGAACTCACCTATAGTATTACCAAAATTGTTCATAATCTTCTTATTTTTTGCAATTGATGACCTTAATATCAGTATTGATAAGTGTTATAATTAACACTATTTTTCAAAAAAGAATCCATCCACTCAAACCTTATATATAAATCATAAAAGGATAAAATAAAGAAAAAAAGAGAGAGATTTAGGGTTACCTATAGGCACGATAGGTAATAATTATATTATCCATAGATAAGATTCATGATACTTCCATAATAGTATGAGGAATGGTGGGGGTATTTATACCAATAGGCAAATACCAAATACATAAAAGAACATAACCTTCAATTAACATAATTGAAAATGTTTTAAAATTAATTATAAGTTATGTGGTCTATTTAACAATAACAAGGGTAATTGTGGTCCATAGAGATTATATAATAAAAAATTACAATAAATTTAATAAATTATACAATGAATATCCTTCAACCTATCTAATAGTACATTGTATAATGTCAATTTTAACCATTAATTATTTTTACACTTCTAATATACTCATATAATTTAAATTGAGAGGCCAAGGAGAGAATGCACAACGATGCACCAAAAGAAAGGTATAAGAGAGAGAATTGTGAAAAAGAATTTATAAAAATATTGTTGAAGAATCAAAGGGAACAAAATGTCAAGTTAAGTTTGTAACATATGAGCACCCACACCACCCTAATAAAAAATAAGCTTGGAGATATGGCTTAACGCATCAATATATTATATATACATGAAGACCAAAAGGTATCAAGTATGGTGACTTTTTTGTAGAAAAAGTATAATATTTCTAGTTTTTAAATAGGTGTAGTAGCATCAAGGAACAATAGGACCAATCATTCAAAATATCAGAGCAAAGTAACAAAATCATGGAGGCAATAAAACAATTATAAACAATAAAGTGGTATAATGATGACTTGGCATAATAAAAAATCATCACTAATCAATATTTCACATGGATGGATAGATGAACGAGATTGGAAATTTTAATGAAAAAAGGATATAAAATATTTTTATTTAAAAAAAATAAAGAATATCTAAAAAATGAATATCAAACTTTCAGATTTTATGTGGCAAAATATGTAGGTATCTAGTTATAGAATCTCAATTGAGATGAGAATTAAATATTTTTGCAAACCCTCAAGCTTTACAAAAGAGAGTTGTGATTTATCAAGCATATGGGACCCAAGAAGAAACCCTTTTTATCCCAAAAAAAAAATAGTGGCAAACATATTAAATCTATATTCAAAAGCACAAGTAGATGCTAATGGAGTTTCAATGTTAGAAACAAAGTGGTTTACCTCCTTTATTTTTGCACATCAAAAGGAATATCTCCTTTCGTGATAGTCATTTTAGGATAAACACAAAAAAGAAAAAAACTTGGTAGTGAAATTTTTTTATGGACACAATCTAAATAGAAGATGGCTAAAAACTAGAAATAGTAGCTATTGGACATTTTGAGTCAAAGTTATCATTGATGTCAAGGAACAGAGTTGTAATTGATGTTAATGAGTAAGCTACCGTTGATGCCAAAATATCAACAAGGAGCAATGCAAGAGGTTTATGAGCTCCATAAAGTTTATTTATAAATATTATGTGGAGCATGATTTTAAAGGTTTTTATTAAAACCTTTTATGGCAAAAATAAATGGTTTTTATTTAAAACCAATGGACAAACCTAAGGTAATTAAATAAATTATAATTAATTATTATAATTTCATTATATATTAATTTGTAAGTTAATTTAAGTAACCTATGGTTATTAAATTAATTATAAGTTAATTATAACAATTTTATTATTTAATAAATTATAATATATTTTAATTTACCCTAAATTTAGGGTTGCAAAGAAAAAGGAATCCACAAATGTTTGAAAGTGTGGTGGCATATTGGTATAAAAACCATATGCCTAAGTGGTAAAAGAATTATCCCTTGTTCAATTTACCAAAGGCCTACGAGTTGTGTGTTTCGTGCGATTTTGTGCAAGGAAGAAGACAAAGTTTTGTCTTAAGTGCGCCGATGAAGAAATAATGCAAAATAAGCCCTAAACCTCATAACCATATAGTGTGGTGGTCTGGTGGCAATTTGGAGTGAGCTAGGGTGCTTGTGAGCAGGAGGACCCATGTTCGAATCTCGAAAGGTAGCATTTTGAGTGGACTTGGTTAGGCACCAAAGGAAGCAGTGCAAATACTTTTTGGATGAGGCACCAAGAGGGAGAAGATAGATCATGTGGTTCTCTTCCCTAAAGAACACAAGATTATACTAAGAGGGGGGGGTGAACAATATAACACCCACTTTTTACTTTCTTTTCAAACCAATATCAATTAATACCCTTAATTGCAATAACCAAATGTAGGAGTGTGCATTAATAACTCAAATAACAATAGTAAGCAAGAGCACAAGTCACCATACACAATTGAGACACAATATTTAATGTGGTTCCTCCAATGTGGGGTACTCCACAAGATAATATCCTTATAATATTTTGCATAGATCCTTATCCAATACAATGATTTCTTTGATCTACTCAAAGCTAGGCAATAACAAGTTCACACAGAACTTGTTCAAATCTAAATAACAAGCTGACACAAAAATTGTCCAGAATTGAATAACAAGTTCACACAAAACTTTTCCAAATTTTAATAACAAGCTCACATAGAACTTTCCCAAAATTGAATAACAAGCTCACACAAAACTTGTCCAAAATTGAATAACAAGATCACACAAAACTTTTTTTGGAGGACTGCCCAAACTTCCGAACTCGTTTCGGTCATATCTCACTCATCCGGACTCGGATTGAGCTGAAATTTTGAGGGTAGATGCCTAAAAAACCCTAGAACGTCTCCACAAATTTTCATATCATTTGGAGCAACACAGATCCTAGCGCATCCCTATGTGTGAACGACATATTTGGCAAGCGGCTATGCGAGGGTTTCATCTGGGTTGAGTGCAAGCAGCTCCAGAGGTTGGTTTTTAGGGCCTTCGGGCCCTAGCGGCCAATATTTTTGTGGTTTATTCTCAATATTTTAGCAGGAAATGTTGTAGGGGATACAATATGGGTTAGAAATTTGTCTTTCAACAGATCATACTATGAACTTGAGTGACAACGGCTTCCAATTTGCTGCACAAAAGAAAAGTGAAAACCATACCTTTCCACGACGTCTAGGGCAAGGATTAAAGAGATCACGAAACAAGTTTCAAGTAGTTGATCAAAAAATGGCTCATATCTCAAGTGAATCTGGTGCTAAGGTGCACCCACAAAATAATTCTACTGTGAAAACCCCTATCAAGGGTAAGAATTTTGAAGACTCAGTCCCAAAAATGAATTTTAGGGATGCCCTTCATGGTGGACAGCCTCATCCCAATGCTAATATCAATATTAGGGCTTCCCATAAACCTCTAAGAATGCCTAAGATTGATCCCAGGAAAACGGAGTCAGGATGTCTTAAAGCAGCTGATGGAACTCCTATTGTTAAGCTTGATATGGATAACATTCAGACTGGCATTGAAGATTTGGAAAAAAGAGGACTAATTTGTCGGTTCGTGGGTTTTCGTCCGAGTCTATCTCCTTTCAAAGTCTGGGCTGCAAAAAGCTGGAAAACTAAAGGTGAGTTACAAATCTCTATTTATCCAAATGGTTATTTTCTTGTTTTATTTGCTAATAATGAAGATAGAGAGAAAACTTTTCAAGGGGGTCCTTGGTTTTTTGGAAGGGCAGGGCTTTTCATGAAGCCCTGGCATACTAAATTTAAAGTCGAAGAAGAGATGCCTTCTATTGCTCCCGTGTGGGTTAGACTCTTTGGCCTCCCTATTGAATTTTGGAATCCTACTATTTTTTCTTCAATTGGAAACTCTTTAGGAACTTTTATGATGACTGCTGATTGTACTCAAAATTTTGGAACATATTATTTATGCTCGGATTTGTGTTTTAATGGATTTTGACAAACCCCTACCTAAAAAGATCACATTACAATTTGGGGAAGACACTTGGGAGCAAGTAGTGGACTATGAGAACATTCCTTTTCATTGTAGAATTTGCCATGAATATGGTCATTTGGCCAGTGCTTGCCCAAATAAAATTCCTGATCAAAAGAAAGAAGATATAAACTTAGCAGGTTTCCAAATACCTAAGAAGAAGAACACTCAGAAAAAACCAGTTATGAAGGATCAATCAAAGTCATCTGCTAATATGTTTGAAATCCTTTCCACAAATGATGTCCCAAGTGAGGAAGAGGAAATAATGGAAACTGAAATCTTAGAAACACAATTTAAATATGAAGGGAAGAACTCAGAGACAAACCAACAAATCAAAGGTTTTCAACAGAAAAAAAAGGAGAAAATTTACACAAGAAAAACAATATTTCAAATGTCAAAACTTCAAATAATGCAGGTCCCAATATAGACTCTATTGAACCATCTAGTAAAATTTTGGTTGTGTACGAGCATTCTTCAAGGTTAGAAGCCATCTCAGATTCAATTGGAATAAGTCAAGAAACAGGGAAAAAAAAATTGAAGATGGATTCTAATCAAAAAGTAGGTCGCAAGACCAATCAATATCATATGGTAAAAGAAGGTGAAAAGCTTGTAGAGGAAGGTAAGATTAATGCCCTTCCCAAATTTTTTAGCCCTGGTATTAATGAAGATCATCACTTGGAATATTAGAGGACTCAAAGGGAGTCTTTCAAAACAAAATGAAATTAGAAGAATGATTCAGTAAATCATCCACATCTTGTTTTCCTTCAAGAAACTAAGATGTCAATGGAGGATATGGACTTAATTGCCAGTAAAATTTGGCCAGCTAGAAAAGTGGTTTCCCTCGGTTCCCAAGGGACTTCGGGTGGCATTGCTTGTCTTTGGGATCCAAAAGAGGTAGTTATTCACCATATGGTTGGCAGTTGGGGTTTGTTGGCTATAGCTATTCAAAGTAGACATTCCAACCAGATTATGCTCTGCATTACTGTTTATGCTCCGACTTCTTTGGAGGAAAAAAGAAGACAGTGGAAGGATATTACTCATATTATCTCTCATTTTCCTAAAGCTTGGATCTTGATCGGAGGAGATTTCAATACCATCCTCTCTCTGGATGAGAAAAGGGGGGAAATAGAAATTTGGACAAAAGCACCGACCTCATGAGCGAATATATTGCAAACCTCCATCTTGTGGATATCCAACCAGATAATGGCCTTATGACTTGGTCTAATAGAAGGCAAGGCTTAGCTTGTATAATGGAGAGATTGGATAGGTTTTTGCTCTCTGAAAATTTCTTAATCCATGGTCACATTCCTAAAGTGAAGACTCTTAATAATGTTGGTTCGGATCATTGGCCAATCATGGTGGAAATGTGGAAAACCAATGTGAGTTTCTCTCCTTTTCGTTTTCAATTAATGTGGCTTAGAGACATTTCCTTCAGACCTCATGTGCAACAATGGTGGAAGGAAGGTAAACCTAGGCATGGGACTAAGATGTTCTGTTTTGTCAAAATATTGCAATACATTAAATCCAAAATCAAGACTTGGAACTGGAAAGAGTTTGGGGATGTTCATAAAAAAAAACATGAAGTTATTGCTCATCTTGAAAATTTGAATAAGAAAATCCGTTTAGATGGCCTCACAGAGAAGAGAAGTGCAGATGAAATTAAACTCACAACTCAGCTTGAGGAATGGGAAAAAAGAGAAGAAATCTTATGGAAGCAAAAATCTAGAATTCAATGGCTCAAAGAAGGAGATCGAAACACAAATTTTTTCCACAAATCTCTTCTAGCTCGAAGATCTCACAACTTTATTTCTTCCTTAAAATCAGATTCTGGAGATGTTGTTTATACTTGGGATGGCATGAACTCTATTGTTGTTGATTACTTTTCCAATATTTTTGTTGCTACTCCCCTTGACTCAACTTCACAATATAATGTTCTTCAAGCAATCCCTTCTCTTATCACTTCTGAGGAGAACTCTATTTTGACTGCTCCTGTTACTATCAATGAGCTTCAACAAGTAGTTTTTAAAATGCAAAAAGGGAAAACCCCAGGTCCTGATGGTTTTCCTATTGAGTTCTACCAAGAGTTCTGGGATATCCTTCATGTTGATTTATTAGAGGTGGTGGAAGAAGCCAGGAAAGCCAAAGAAATTTTGAAGGTTATCAATAAAACTTATATTACTCTTGTTCCAAAAGCTCAAGAGGTTGATCATATCTCAGCTTTTAGACCTATTGCTTTATGTAATGTTCTTCTCAAAATCATTACTAAAATCATGGCAGAAAGGTTGAAGCCTCTTTTGCATAAGATTATTTCCCCGGAGCAAGGGGGTTATGTGGAAGGACGTCAAATAGTAGATGAGATAGTTCTTGCTCAGGAAGCCATCCATTCCATGGATATGCAAAATTCTCCTTCCATGTTCATTCGGTTAGACTTATCCAAAGCTTATGACAGAGTGGATTGGCACTTCCTTATCAAAGTTTTGAGGCAATTTGGTTTCTCTAAGGATTGGATGGATTGGATTATGGGATGTATCTCTTCAGTTTCCTACTTAGTTCTTATCAATGGCAGGCCTTCTCAGTCTTTCCCAGCTTCTAGAGGTATTAGGCAAGGTGACCCGCTATCCCCTTATTTATTCATCATTCTTGCTGAATGCTTGGGTAGGACTATAACCAAAAAGAGGGAAAACAAAACCCTTGAGGGAGTTACCATTGCTCATGGAGCTAGACCTATCTCTCATCTTCAATTTGTGGATGACTCTACTATTTTAGGTAAAGCTACAATTAAGGAAGCTTCTAATATTAAGCAAATCATTAGCTATTTTTCTAAGGCTACTGGGCAGTTGATCAATGAAGACAAATCTAAAGTTATTTTCTTTCACTGCTCTGCTAGACAGGAATCCATGGTCTTGGATAAGCTAAGATATAAGAAGACCTCTCTTCCAATCACTTATTTAGGTATTCCCATAAATATTCAAAGGCAGAAAAATAAATATTGGAATTGGTTGTTGGACAAAGTCAAGAAGAAAATTGGAAAGTGGACCAACAAGTGGCTTTCTTATGGGGGTAGAATCACCTTGGTAAAATCAGTCCTTCAAGCTATTCCTATTTATGTTTCTTCCATTTTGAATATTCCAAAGGTTGTTCTTCGAGAATTGGATCAAATCAGTCATCGTTTCCTTTGGAGTGGTACTAAGGAGAAAAGAAAATGGGCCTTGGTGAAATGGGATACTTTATGTCTTCCTAAGAGTGAAGGGGGGTTAGGTTTACGGTCTTCAATTAATAACAACAAAGCTTTAGCTGCTAAATTATATTGGAGGATGTTGCATAACCCCAATGCTCTTTGGGCCAATAATCTTCGTGCTAAATATGCTGAGAACAAAAGTCCTGAAGACCTTGTTCGCTATCAACTTCCTACCAAAGGTTCTCCCATTTTAGCAGCTCTTAAGACTGGTGAGGATTTGATAAAGAAAAAATTATTTTGGATCATTCATAATGGTCAACATGCAAATTTTTGGACAGATTCTTGGGATGGTCACAAGCCTTTGATAACTCAATTTCCCGATTGGAGGCCTTGGATGGAGGAGCTTCACCGAGCTAATTGGATAAAGGTGGCTAATTATTGTCGGTACCATACTGGTAATTCAAAGGTTGGTAGATATTGGATCCCTATTGAGGACTGGCCTATTCAAATCCTAGAAAGGCAAAGACAAGATATCCAAGGCATCCTTCATATGAGATCCCTCTCTTGGTCCCATGAAAAAGATTGTTTTGGATGGAACAACACTACTAAGGGTGAGTATTCAGTTGCTCAAGGTTATTTGACCTTATGCCATAATAATCCCAACCATTCTTCTGACATATTTTCTCAATTGTGGGCTCAAAAGCTCTGGCCTAAGGTGAGGTTCTTTAATTGGCTTTTATTGCATCGTAGGGTGCTTACTGGTGAGCAACTTATGAAGCATGGTTTTCATGGCCCTTTTAGATGTGAAATGTGTGAAGAGAATGTAGAAAATATCAACCATATTTTTATTGAGTGTACTTTAGCCTCTGAGATATGGAGGAGAATGGCCACTTTACTTGGCTTACAGTGGTCCAATTTTTTTACTTTTGAACAACTTTGGAGGGATTGGCCTAATCAAGAGGGTGTTGATCATTTTATTAGGCGGTTAGTTTGGATGGGTTCTACCATTCTTCTTTGGAATATTTGGAATGAAAGGAACAACCAAATTTTTAATCAAGATAGTAAGGATATTCACTATATTTGGCAAAATACCATAGCCAACTTAGTTGAATCAGTCCATCATCTCCTTAATCACCCCCAAAACTCCCACCAAATATGGGATCAAGTGATGCAAAGATTGAATATTAAACCTTCTAAGGGCAACCATCTTAAAGGGAATGTGAGTATTAGTAAATTGGATAGGAATAGAAATTGGCAACCTCCTCCTAAGGATTTTGGAAAAGTCAATACTGATGGAGCCTCTAGAGGGAACCCTGGAAAAGCCAGTGTGGGAGGAATTGGTAGACTTTCAGATGGCTCCCTGGTTTTTACTTTTGCTGAGAATTTGGGTATTCTTTCCAATAACCTTGCTGAGGGGTATGGTATCCTCAGAGGTCTTCAGGAGGCTACTAAGGTTGGATGGGAAAAGGTGATAGTTGAGTCTGACTCTCAACTTATGATTAATCTCTTGAAGAATCCTTCTAAGAATCATAAGGTGGATTGGAGAATAAAAAGAATTATTGAGAAGATTCAGTTAATCCAGATGGGATTTTTGAAAGTTGATTACAATCATGTGGTCAGAGATCAAAACAAGAGTGCTGATGCTTTAGCTAATTGGGCTTTGGACAAAGGTGATCTTACTTGTTATGGCCACCCTCCTATATGGTGGGCTTCTCAAATTAGGGAAGCTCTTCTTTCTATCATTTCTTTGGATGGCTCCAGTTCTGAAGGTACCTAGTTTCTTCTTGTTTTTTTTTTTTTCTTCTCTTTGGTTCATTCAATTTTTTTTTAGTTCCCTAGCTCATTCTATTCTTTATTTTGTTTCCTCTCGTTGATTCTTGCCTTAATAGTCTTCTCGGTCTAGATAGGTCTTTGTTTTGTTCATTTTTTATTTCTTTTTTCCTTTTTGTTTTTTTTGTTTAGTTTTTTAAGGTGGGTGGGTTTTTTTATTTTGTTTTGTTTTTGTGTTCTTTGTGTTGTTTTTTGTTGTTCTTGTGTTTTTGTTGTTTTGTTTTTTTTTATGTTTTTTGTTATTGTTCTTGTGTTTTTTTTCGTTCTTGTTCTTGGGTTTCTCTTTGTTTGTGTTATTTCGTGTTTTTATGGGTGAGTGTTTTCTATATTTTTTGTTTTTTTTATTGTCTCGTTGTTGGTTGTTTTTTATTTTTATTTTTGTTTTATTTTTTAATTTTTTAGGTTTTGGTTGTGTTTATTTTTCTTGTTTTTTTTTGGGTTATGTCTTTGTAGTGTTCTGTTGTTTTTGTCTTGTTTGTGTTTTGTTATGTGTTTCTTGTGTTTTTCTATGTGGTTTGTGTTGTGGTTTCTTTTATCTTATTGTGTGTGTTTGGTTGTGCTTTTGTTTTTGACACACTCAAGGAGCATGTTTTTTATTTTATTTTATTATTTTTGTTGTTATTTGCTTATTTTTAATTGGGTTTGTGTGTTTGTTTGCTCCTTGAGTGTGTCAAAGGTGGTAGGCCAGGTCCGAGTCCTGGGCATTTTTGGTGGAATGGATACCCCTGCCTCCTTGGGTCTTACCCGAAAGTGGCATCCCTTTTGGGATGTTTTCCAAAAAAAAAAAAAAAAATATCACACAAAACTTGTCTAAATATGCTACAACAAGCTCACAAAGAAGTTTTCCAAATATGATCTAGCAAGCTCACCAAGAACTTGCCCAAATTTACTCCAAAAATCTCACCAAGTACTTGTTCAAATATGCTCTAGTAAGCTCACCAAGAACTTGCCCAAATCTGCTCTAGAAAGCTCACCAAGAACTTGCTCAAATATGTCCACAAATGTGTCCCAAAAATTTCCACAAAGTTGTCCACAAAGATTTCCACAAATTTTTCCACAAATATTTCATAAAACTGTCCACAAAGCTATCCCAAAACTATCCACAAAGTCTGTACCAAAACTTTCCACAAAGCTATCCCAAAACTGTCCACAAAGTTGTCCAAAAAGTTGTCCCAAAACTGTCCATAAAGGCCTTATCAAAGGCTCAATCAATCATGCACAAGTAGCACTCAAATATAATCCACAAATCTATCAAGGAAAATCTCAAAGATGAAATCAACAATGAATGGTAATGTACTCTTCAATGGAAGACAACAATGATCCACAATAATCTCAACTCAACTCAACTCAAATCAACTCATAGAAGCATAAAGAGAATTGTTAGAGAGTCAATATGTTCTAAGCTCAATCTCAACTCAACTCAACTCAAATCAATCTCAACTCAAGTCAAGTCAACTAATCACCACAAGGAAGTACTCTTTCTCACAAAAACCTTAGTCCAAGCATGTATCAACCAACTCAAATGTTTCCAACAATGCTCAACCAAAAATCTCACATAACAATGATACTCATGTTATTTTCTAATTCTTTCACAACCAATGGCCTTCAACAACTATGCTTGTAAAGGAAGGTTTAAACACAACCCTCAAACTAGAAAACCTTGAAGCATTCAACCAACCACTTTCAAAAAGGAAACCACAATCAATCCTTTTTAGTCCAATGATATTTCAGAAATCAACCACCATAACCAATCAATAGAAGAATGTGCCCATAAATTTTGATGCCAAGAATTTGTCCACAAAATATGCCACACTAAACACAAATTTCCTTTCCAATATCAATAAGGGTTAGTGGACTTCAAATAATAATCACAAGATAAACATAACTCAATTTACACCTTTTTACTCCAACTTAATAAACACATCCACCAAAGTACTTTTTAATAAAAACCCTTATAAAAAAATAATAATTAATAAGGCTCTCAAAAATATTTTATAACAACTCCTTATTTCTCCTAAATCTTAATTTTCAATTTCATGAATATCAAATTTAAATCAACAACTCATCTCCTCTAAAATAATAATCACAACCCTTATAAAAATAAAGTTTAATTAAAACTTTAATTATTCCTTAACCACCTTATAACTCCTATCCTAGGGCATCAATGAAATTAATTAGAGCAAAACGTAATTACCTCCTCAAGGGGATTTGAAACCCCAACTTGCACACACCATGAGCGCCTTAGTTGTGACTAAGGTTGCCACATGAGCTAGCCGCTCATTCAAAATGAAAAGATACGACATGCCTTAATTCCTTCCTCCATTCCACGCAAACCAAAAGCACTTCGAGTGCTTTCCTTCCAATTCCTTCGACTGTAGTCAGGGAGATTCGAACCTTGACATAAAGCGCTGCAAAACACCTTAACAAAAATCCAATTGCCAATGCATCACTCTACCCTCAATGTCTTGGGATTTCGACCAATCTTGGATTTATTCGTTGTATCCTTTTTCAAAATGATTTTCGCATGAGCTCTCTTAGGATGCTTAGCCAACGATTAACACGAGCAAGGATCAATTTCAAATTAAACTTAGGATCCCCATTTATATAGTCTTCTCCTCATTTTCGATGACGTCGGTGCATTATTGATTTTCCCTCTTTCTTTAGACATCGACGCTAACTTTAATTTTACTTTTAAAATTAAAATTAAAATTTTAAATAATTAAAATTTAAACTAAATATTTGAAATTAAATATCTCCATCACCGGGACACCTTTTTCTATGAAACGAAAGGTCAAACTGGGTTTTAATAAAAACCCATTTCAAATATGCCATCCATGGTTTTAAATAAAACCTTTTATTTTGCCTTCCATGGTTTTCATAGAAACCTTGATTTCATCCATGCGTTCGAAGATATCATTTTACCATCAAAACTTAATGTGATGCATATGACTTCAATGATTCATGTGACATCAATGAAAATATAAAATAACTAAAATTGCTAACATTCCCTCCCAATGTGAGTGCATATCTCATGAGATGGTTGGAGTTGCGACAAGGGCGCACTAGGAGACGACGTCGTGAGTTTGAATCCCACCAAGGTAAAGGTAATAAATTTTAATATATTTTGTGATGCCTAATATTTTGACATAAGGTCCTAGGTAGTTAAAAGGGGTAGATAAAATGTATTTTTTATTGGTCATTATTTTGGAATAAGGAGTCAAATTTATTTTTAATAAAGTATTTTTTTGACATATTGGCTTATTGGAGAAATAAGTGGATTAAAGTGTTGGTTAAATTTTAAGAGGACTTCTTGGCATTGAGTTGTTTCGAGAAGGTGATCATATTGACATTATTTGGTGTTGGACATTATTTTAACTAGGAATATTAGAAGGTGTATTTGATCAATTATTTTTGTATATGTTGATGGATGCTTTCTTCAAGATGGAGTGACAAGGTGTATGTATGTTTTGATATTTTCATTGTAATTTTGAAAGAGTTTATCATATTCTAACTCCTTTGATCTTGGCAAAGAATTTTTTGTGGTTGTTGTGGATTTTTGAGGTTCCTTCATCATGAATAAAAAATGTATGGGCATATTATTCCATAGTTGAGTTGATTGGTTGGTTTTATGGAAAACAACTTTGGAGTGAAAATGACTTAATTTGGTTTCCTTATTGGTTTGTTGAGCTATTATGAAATGAATACTATTCACCTTATTTTATAAGCATTGTTGTTAAAGTGAATGATTCAGTGAAGAAAGTGAGTGTTCATATGATTGGACTAGGGTTGTGAGTAAGAATTATTTCATTGAGTGATTGATTGAATAGAGTTGGTTAAGCCTATTCAAGTGGATGTGTGAAGTGATAGCTCAAGTTCTATAAAACAAATTATTCTATATTCTAAATTGAGTTGAGAAAGTGTTTGAGTATTGATATGAGTGTGAAGCATATTGAGTCTCTAAAAATTCTCTATATGTTTCTAAAAGAGTGACTAAATGTAATTGAGTATTGAAGTGTATGTGAAGCATATTGAGTCTCTAACAATTCTCTTCATATTTCTATAGGAGTGGAGAAGTTCTAGTGTGGACTTGTTGAACATATTTGAGGTAAGTCTTTGAGAAGACTTGTGGATAGATTTGTGTGAGCTTTCATGGAAGCTTACAATACATATTGAGAGAAGATTTGGATAAGTCCTAGTGAGGACTTATTGAGTAAATTTGGTTAAGTCCTAGTGAGGACTTATTGAGAAAATTTGGACAAGTTCTATAGAGGACCTGTGGATAGATTAGTGTGAGATTTTATGGAAGCTTACAAGGTAGATTTGAAATAAGTATTTAAGAATACTTGTGAGCAGAGTTGATTGTTTGATTTTTTTAAACCTTGAGTTAAGATTTGGGACAAACCCAGTAGAATTAATTTATTATTGAGTCAAGATTTGAGTTAAGGTTTGAGGACATATATTGAGAATAAATTTGTGCTATATCAAAGGACTATGTTTAGTACATATTTGAGAATAGATTTTGGTGCATATTTGAGGATAGGTTTGTACTAGACCAGAGAAAGAGATTGAGGATAGATTTGTGCTAGATCGAAGGACTATGTTTAGTGTATATTTGAGATAGAGCTTTGGAGGTTATATATTTGAGGACAAAGATCTCCAGCCAGAGTAGGTAGGACAAGTATATTTCATGGATAGAGTTCCATTTGCTAAGGGTAGTGGAGGTAGAGGTCTTCTAGATAATCACTATCTAGAGAAGAGTTAAGAAGAAAGGATTTATCCTATGGTTAGAGATACATGAACTTGATTAAGGGATTGGTGTCTCCTTTGGATAGAGATCCATAAACATTGTAATAGGGAAAGGATTCCCAAGAGATTGATTGAGAAAATTTTAACGAAAGGTTTTATCCATTGAGTATCCCACATTGGGTGAACCACATCAAATTGGTGTCTCTATTATGTGTCATTATTTGTGCATTAATTTGATTACCGTTGATATTGTTATATTTATACTGCATAATATTGATTGGAAAGAAAAGTAAAAAGTGATCTTATACTTTTCACCCCCCTTTAGTATAAGCTTGTGTTCTTCAATTGGTATCAAAGCTAGTTCCTTTGGAAGAGTTTAATAGCTTGAAGGAAAAACTTTCAAGAACACAATGTATTCTAGGAATGTGTCCTTAGATAATACCACACCCATATTTTATGGAAGTGATTATATATATTAGAGTTTTAGAATGAAGATTCATTTGATGGCTCTTGGAAAAAGAATTTGGAAAGCAATGGAAAATGGATACATCTCCCCAATTGATCCACCTACAGATAAGTAAGGTGAGATTCTACAACACTACAATTCAAAAGCAATGAATGCAATTTTGAGAGGTTTATATATAACAGAGTCCATAAAAGTTATGCATTGTCAAGATGCAAAAGGAATTTGGAATAAGTTGAAAAGTATATATGAAAGAGATAAAGGTGTCAAGAAAGCAAAGATACAAAATCTCAAAGCACAATTTGAAGAGTTAAGAATGAAGGATGAGGAAAACATTAGTACTTATCTACTTTGAGTCGATTAGGTTGTTAATGCTATGCAAGGACTTGGACATAAGGTTGAAGAATCAGATGTTTCTGATAAGGTATTAATATCTCTTCCAAAGATATTTAGTGAAAAGAGTTTTGCCATAGAAGAATCAAATGATGGTGATTCTTTGACAAGAGATATTTTTCTTGGTATTCTTACAACTTTTGAGTTAAGAATAAAAGAACCTAATCCCCATAAGGAAGAAACCTTCAAATAAATCATTAAGACAAAGGGTAAGAAGTCAGAATCAAGAAATGAGTCATACAGTGATGAAGAGGACTTTTAAAAATATTTCTCCTTCACCTTAAAGTATTTCTAGGACTTTTAAAAATATTTTTCTTTCATATACCTACTTCCAACTGATATATTTAGCATAAAAATTTATATTGAACAATATGTTAGTGTTATCATTTGGTTTGTTTTTTTTTATCAAGTCACATTCTCACCAAGTTACCCACCATTCCATTTTATATTCCTCCCTTACCTTATCATATTTAATTTTTTTTGTGTGGTCTGGATTGAGCAATTAATCCTAATTTATTTATAGGCTGAAGACCTAATCAAAATTATAGTATTTTATCCATGGTGGTATTTCTTGCATATCCATATAGTCAAATGGTGCCAATTGATCTTCAACTAGGTTCCTAAAATTCTTAATGTCACTGTGTACAACATATTTAAATATGGGTACATTTTTGTTTATTTTATATAGTCTCTAAAATAGGATATCACTTGGATTATAGTGCCACATATGTGGCACTACTAGTAGCTTCACGAAAGTGAGATTGTATTCCAAGTCCTTATACTATTGTAGTCCTCTTTTGATATATTGATGCATTTAAACTTGATGGATATTTTAAAATTGTAGTTTTATTTGCTCCTGGACCAAGACTCTACTTTATCACATATATTTACCTACAATATTTGGGGTCAAATACCCAATTGGAGATATAATATGACAAAATATAAGGGTACTTTTAGAAGATAAAATATTTTATTATAGTGCCTTGATCCAAGAAATACCAGTCCCCTTGCTCTCACATTTTCCCTCTCAACACGTCTTCAACTTTCAATGTGATACAAGGGCATTTCCCATAGATTTTTTCCAAGACTAATCCTAGAAACTGCGTATTGAATTTTAGGTATGAGTTACTATATCTCAAAAAATTGGTCTAGTCTACTACCAGTCTGACTAAACCATAATAACCTATCTTTTATACTTTAATATTATGTTTGCCTACTAAGGTCATATATAATAGAAATAGCTAGGCTAAATAGGATGGGTATGTGAATATATCGCAACATATATTCTCCATAGAGTTCAAATTTTCATGTATGTTGATGGAAAAAATTCATCCCAATCTAGTGTATCATAGAAGAAGTGGCTATAACTGCATTTGCCATACCCATATGATATGGGTAAATCATCGCATAATTCCTTAGGTCAAAAATTATTGCCAACATGGAGTAGATATGTTGCACTTCATCAATGAATTCTCTAATATTTCTATCTCAATGAGCCATTTTTGAAATGAATTATTTTGTAGGTGCACTATTTAATATTTCAATACTATTTTCTTTACCTTGATGTTTAGAGAATATTTTATAACAAATGCCTTCATTATGAATTCCCTATTGATAGTAAATAGTGGCTCAAAATTTGAATTGCACACAATGGTTGTACTAGGGTCATAGAAATTTACCACTATATCGATAAGCTATGGATATGGGTGAACCTTCACATGCATAAATATTCTAAGTGTTGAGTGATAAGATGCTCCGATCGAGTGAATTTTAGAAATATTTATCCATTTTTTCTAAGGCTACCCAAAAATTTCTTAGCCTGTATTTGATTGTAAATATTATTTCATGGATGACTTCCATATCATCTTGTAGCTTATTTGTATATTTTTTTATAGAAATGTTCTTATTTGCTCAACCCATTTTCCTAATTTTGCCTATATTTCTAGCAACTAATTCCTCTAAATATTTTAAAACTTTCATCTCGAACTTGTATTTAGAACTTCTATAAGGAAATAATATTTGATGGTGGTGTTCAATTTATACTATACGACCATAAGATTCACTGGTTTAAATATACTATCATCTTTATGTGATGGATTATGCATGTCTAGGAAGATTTGCCTTGGGAGTAGTTGCCTTTTTGAGAAATTTGAAACATATGCTTGAAAAGTAAAATGTTACCCAATAACATTCTTTTATGATTTGGAAACTATAGGTTGAATGTAATTTGATTTATTGCTCAAAGCATATTCTAGAATAACTACCTATAATATATTAGTTGAGGTTGCATAAAGTTTTTGACCTGTTAATCAAAGAAAATCTTGTTGGAATTACTAATCATTGTATTATTAAGATTGCATGCTGCATTTAGTAGTTCATATGGCCAATGGTGTTATAGAATTGGCCAATTATGGGTGGCCTACAAACTTAGAAAATTTTTTAGTTGACAACTTTTTGTGAGATGTGCCTAGGAACTTTAATCATTTTCTCAAACTTTTGATTAGTGGTCTAGTTGAAATAAAACAAAGGGGGTGTGCATCCCAAAGTATGATATTGATGGATGATATTTTACCTTCGATTATTAATGATAGAGGCACCTTATTTTTTTCAAAAAATATAAAAATTATATATTTACGATAAGTATATGCATGTTGTATTTGCCTATATACATGGTGGATACCACTTGTCATAAGTATAATGCTTCAGATGCTAGCCTTTAATAAAAATTGGCAAAAGAATATTTTATCTTTCAGGAATTATATCTTTGTATAGAATTGTCTAATTCAAATTATTTTTATGTTATTTTATATAGAGTTTGAATATATTTGAAATGATTGGTCATATAAAAGAATCCAAGTAGTATTGATGGATGTAGGAATATGTGAAGATATTTTTCTAGAACAAGGGTAGTGTTAAGGCAATTTTATAAGAAAAAATATCTCATATTTTAAGAACCATATAATTGTTATAGGATATATTTTTAGATATCAAGTTATAATATCCTTCCCATGGATCAATTTAAAGCTAAATATTTAGAATATTCTTTAGGATTAGAAGTTAGGGAGGATCTCATAGAGCAGTAATCTTTATTGCTTAAATATAAGGTAATCATTGGTAAATATAATGGTCTTAACCAAGGGCTTTAGCTCTAATAAAATGGATTGATAGGACATGGAATTATCTATGAGTGAGTCTATCCTTTATTTCCAAAGGTATATTTCCAACCATATTTTGTTCTAAATATGAAAGAGATAGAATCCTAAAAGGGGATCCTTGGTTTATGGGGAAAAAAAATCTCTTACATACCCATTGGTATTAAGGCTTTGATTCTAAAAATATAAATCTATATCTAATACCAATATGGTTCAATACATATGGATTACCTATTTAATTTTGACAAATGGGTACCTTCAAGGCAATAAGCAACACTCTAAGATAATTTTTTGAGATTTCAAAAGCTACAAGAAAATGAATTCTTGACTATTTATGTTAGAATATTGGTCATGATTTATATCAATAACCAATAATTCTTAAGCATAGAAGTAAGTTTTGAATCCAAATTATGGATTATGAAAATTTATCTTTTAGATCTAGACTATGTCATCAGGTGGGGTATATTGAGAATCATGCTATAAAAAGAGTCCAACAAAAACATATATAGAAAATCACAATAGAAACATAAAAATGGATATAGATGAGGATGGTTTTTAACTTAAAAAATAATAAGTCTAGATATATGAAGGCAAATAAATAATGGAGACTAGTAAGTAAGGATATTGGAAGAAACATCAACTCTTTTGAGACTTTAGCCTATGAAGAAAAAGTAGATTGGAGCTTAGAGGATATGGCACAATAGGATCAAAATATTAATAAGGAGTTGTTTACTAAGTTTGAAATAAATTTAGGGATAAAAATTCTAGTTGAACCTAAGGGATGTGCCTCGTCATATTTTGAAGATGCTTGAAGTACCATGCAACATTTAATACAAGGAAAGTGGTAGAGAAAATGTAATGCTAGATTTTTAACCTCTACCATTAATAATAAAAAACCAAAAAATAATCAAGATAAGTCAAAAGCTTCCATAATAGAGCCAAGAGAGGATAAATATAAATAAAAGTAAAGTGTAGACACCAAAACAGCACCAATCCGATTATGTGACTACAAACACTGATCGCATTGACATACACAACTTTCAGGGCAGCCCTCAGAGGTCAAACAGTGGTCCTAGCCACTTACACAACAGTTTAGAAGGTCGAAAAGTAAATGGAACAAAGATGGTCGTTTTAACAAGCCTTAAATCCAAAGAAAAACTTAAGCAATAACAAGCCTTAAATTCAAAGCAAAACTTAAGAAAGCAAGCCTTAAGCAAAGGGGAACCTTGGCCTTAGGTGTCGCGAAATCGTGACACCTAAGGCCCGAAGGGGAACCTTGGCCTTAGGTGTCGCAAAATCGTGACGTCGCGAAATCGTGACACCTAAGGCCCGAAAGGGAGCTTCGGTCGAGGGTGTCACGATTTCGCGATGTTGTGAAATCGTGACACATAAGGACCAAAAGGGGAGCCTTTCCCGAAGTGTCACGATATCGCGACACTTCGACGCTCAAGAGCAGACGTTAAAACATTCAAAGGCACACATTAAAACATTCAAAGGCAGACATCAAGGCATTTAGAGGCAACATTAAAACGACTTAAAGCGACAGTTAGACAAGTGCAGCCAAGAACAGTTAGTTACTGCCACCTGTTGTGCATGCGCGCGTAGGTGGGCAGATTGGCAGTTAGCAGACTGTTGCGAAGGTGGTCATGTAAGCCCTAGTCAAGGCGGAGTCTCCTCCCTGTTGAGAAGGCATGGCCGCCACGTGGCATCCCTGCGTGCCCTTTTCAAAGAGACCCCGTGGGTCTATAAAATGGTGGATTTTCCCACCCAAAGAAAGAGAGGTTAGCAAGAATTTTCATAATGCAACGAAGTGCTGCAAAACCAGAGACCCATTTGCATTCCTTTTGAATTCATTCTTCTGCACCTATAATCTCTTTCACAAGGGAGGTTATTGGTGGCTATTAGAAGGTGAATCCAAACCTTCAGATCCGACATTGGACACAGTAAACCACCAATTTGCCGACACCACAGTATCTTAGATTTTGGGCCCATTCCTAGTGGATTGGCATCAAAGTCGAGTTTTCAATAGTGGGCGGCCCGCTCGGGCACCCCGCACGCTCTAAGCTACTATTTTTAATTTATCTCGTTATCATGTATTTATCATACGTTGCAGTCTACGCTGCCTATTTTAATTTATTCTATTATGCGTAATAGTTTATCGAATAGATTATCATGCTGTCGCGGCTTTAGACCTCTGTTGAATATTATTATGCTCTCATATATCTCGAATATTATTACATTTTTAGAAGATCTCTGTCGTATTTAATCACATATCTTGAATATTATCCTGCATTACGTTTCTCGAATGTTTACTTGGGTAGCCTGAGTTATTTTATTCACGTATCTAATCAATATTTGCACGTATTTCTTATTGATTTTTAAAGTCAAACGTTCTATCATTTGTTGTAGGTGCTACAAACGTCTCTGTGTTTCTTTGATCGTAGGAGAAACAACAGCAAGAAAGGATTCATCAGCATAAGCGGCGGCAACACTGGCCCGCCCGTTTCAAATGTGGGCATGCAGAAAAGAAGATCACTATTCATGATTGTAACTAAAAATATGTAACTGAGGATATATATTGTAACCGAGTTGGAATCAAATTAATAAAAAGGGCTGTGCTCCTGCTTTTGATTTGATTATATATGTGTTATTTCATGCATCAAGCTAGTTAGTTTATATTGCAGTAATTTGTGTTTCGTTTTCCGAAATCTCATGCTTTCAGTGCTACTAACGTCTCTGTGTTTCTTTGATCGCAGAAGAAGTAGCAAGAAACAAGGATTCATCAGCATAAGCGGTGGCAACATTGGCCCGCCCGTTTCAAATGTGGGCATGCGGAAAAGAAGATCACTATTCATGATTGTAACTAAAAATATGTAACTGAGGAGATGTATTGTAACCGAGTTGGAATCAAATTAATAAAAAGGGTTGTGCTCTTGCTTTTGATTTGATTATATCCGTGTTATTTCATGCATCAAGCTAGTTAGTTTACATTGCAGCAATTAGTGTTTCTTTTTCCGAATCTCATGCTTTCAGTGGCGATCACGGTGGGACCGTTCCCTGATTTTTAATATCACAGAAACTAATCAGATTTTTGTGTTTTGTGCTTAACAGGTACCATTTTTTAAAAAAGCAGACTGTTATTCGTCTTTGCCTGGACGAATTTTTGCCTGTAAATTTTAGAGCCGAAGATCAGAAACAGCAAGTCCGGGCAGAAAAGAGGTAACGGTTTCTAACTGTCCCTGTCATTTTCTGCTGTGATATTTCTGTTTATTTTTATTTGTTTATTTTTTTTACTTTCATTTTTTTTTTTTTAATTGTTAAAGAAGGGTAGAGAAAGTTTCCGTCAATTTTCTTGCTTTATTTATTTATTTAATTGTTAAAAAAAAAAAAAAAAAAATTCTGTCAAATTTCTATTTGTTGTTTTCCGGTTTGTAGTGTTTGTATGGCTTAGGGAAAGTTTCTTTTTTTGTTGCTTGTTTCATTTTTTTAAATAAAAAGAACCACACACACTTCACGTGGTAAAATTAAACCAAGGAGCTGGTCGTAAAACCCCAGCCCTTGAGCAAGACCATCGGTGGATTTCATCACCACCTTGGCTTGGCTTTGCATCCATTTCCCCGATTGTCACTGTTGTTAGGCATAAATCCTGACGAAAGCTGACCGAGTGTTGCTCGGGGTGATTCCCATGCACGCGAGGATAAGTCTTCTATGGTAGGTGTCATTAACAGGACAATCCCCCTTCTGTACCGCCTATGTTCCACGTACCATCCGCTCTCACGTACCTATAGTTTCCCTCTCGTAAGGGCGGGTATATAGAGAGGTTGGTATATCGGTCCGGCAATGGTATATTGAAGGGGCGACCATTTATGGGAGTCATATGAGCCAACATTATGCATTTAAACGTTCTTCAAAACTTGCAAAAACAAAACAAAACATCAAAATGCACTAAACCAGCTTTAGGACACACTATTAATCCTTAAAAGAGATAATCACGGTTTGTGTATGTGTGTGTTCATTTCTCGCTTAGTGTAGACAAAAAGATAAATCATCATAAACAAGATAAAATCTGCTTAGCTAATAGAGAAGCACCACAATGGTGTGCACCCGTAGCCAAGCCCAATCAAGGGCGGATGCTGCGGAAGGTGCACAAAGAGGAGGCACAAGTCACCTCCAGTATAGCCCCAAGGATTTGGTCATACCACCTTGGCGGCCTGACACACAAGGCAGTCCCCTCCAAACCTTAACGGATAGGGACTATAGGGGCACCTCTTCTAGGAGCACTCCTGTTCAAGCATAGCACTCAGCACACACCCTTCCATGAGGGGTACAATCATAGGAGAGCTCCCTTAGATGCTCGCTATGAGCGGTCACCACGCGATGAAGCGCTAGGTCAACATAGGGTTCAACGGGAGGAACCACATCATTACACTATCCCTCCTTCACCCCCTCTAGTTGTCAAGACTACAAGGACAAATCTAGAGAGCAAGGTTCCTCCAGAGCACAAGGCTCTTCAGGCAGGGTAGGCCAACGCCACTCGTCCCTCTTTCACTTATGAAAGGGGGTATGAGGAAGACCCCTACCTTCCTCGAGAGCAATATACAGTGCGAGAGCAAGATGCCTCTGCACCTGCTATCTATCAGGACCACTCACTGAGGCCAGAGCCTCGGGGGAATGCCGCTACCCCCAACAGAGGGAGGCTGCCTATAGAGATCTTGGATCACTACGACCGAGATAGATATCTAGGAGAGGCATCTAGGCCTTCTAGACATGAGGCGGTGAGACCAACTATCTTAGAATCTGTCAAGCATTTCGCACACCGGATGCAACTCACGCAACTTGAGCTAGAACGACAACAGTTAGAGCAATGGTATCTTCTAAATAAAGAGCACCTTCTAGCACCAGAAGGATGAGTTGTTCCAACACACTATGCAGGAGAGGACTCCAACCCCTCACACGCATAAGACAAAACATTTTGAGGGGCACAACCCATGGGGGCGAGACAGGTCATCGCGACCTCATCAAACGCTACCCCCAACACCTCCTAGACAGGAGCGGGAGGCTACTCTCCCGATTCCTGAAGCACCACCCCGACGCCTCCTAGACATGAGCGGGAGGCCGCTCCTATAACCAATGATGGGTGCCTTCCTCGGACATCCACCCAAGTTTATGAGCCACCCTTAGAAATTCATCAAGAAGCCTCTAAGGAATCGGAGCGAGAAGAAGAGCGGGATGAACTGCCCCACCAAGGCATGGGGGGTGCTATCTGGCCACCCCTCCATAGGCCCCAAGTTCCTCAACAAGAACCAACCAAAGAGGAGGAGCTCAAATCTCCCGATACATGCAAAGCGCTAGAGCACTTAGAGTCGGTAGAGACCAAGATTTTGGAGCTCCCAAGGCCCAACTTACATGAGGCTCCTTTCGAAGAGGATCAAACTTTAACCATAGGGCTACCTGATGATGCAGTCCTCCATGTCTCAGAATCTCCAGATTCTGATGAGCTGTACTCACTGGTCGAAGGTGAGGATAAAACAGAGATAGCCCACAACAATCACATGCGACAACATCGACATCCTATAAATATCGATGAAGCATGTCAATAGATAAACATAATACTAGGGCATGAGTGGCGCGTTAACCCACCGCAGTGGGACCAAGCATTACATCCGCCACTTTGGGCACACAAAGATCAATTTCAACCCAGAGACCCCATAGCAACATCAGTACCGAGGGTAGACCCTGTCCTCCTATCCGTGCATAGGGCCGATCCATTCATGCCAATCCCTCCAGAGCCAGATCCAGAGTGCAAAGACCATCAAGCTGGGGGTACCTCTATCCCCTGAAGAGCCATAATCCAAACCAAAAAGCTCCAAGGATTATCACAATCACTTGGTCACCCCAAAATGCTCCAAGGATTATCGCAATCACTTGGTCACCCCAAAATGCTCCAAGGATTATCGCAATCACTTGGTCACCCCAAAAGCTCCAAGGATTATCGCAATCGCTTGGTCACCCCAAAAGCTCCAAGGATTATCGCAATCGCTTGGTCAATCCCAAAAGCTCCAAGGATTATCGCAATCGCTTGGTCATCCCAAAAAGCTCCAAGGATTATCACAATCGCTTGGTCAATCCCAAAATGCTCCAAGGATTATCAAAATCGCTTGGTCAATCCCAAAATGCTCCAAGGATTATCGTAATCGCTTGGTCAAATCCCAAAATGCTCCAAGGATTATCGCAATCGCTTGGTCAACCCAAAAAGCTCCAAGGATTATCGCAATCGCTTGGTCAACCCAAAAGCTCCAAGGATTATCGCAATCGCTTGGTCAACCCAAATGCTCCAAGGATTGTCAAAATCGCTTGGTCAAATCCCAAAAATGCTCCAAGGATCCATAAAATCGCTTGGTCAAATCCCAAAAATGCTCCAAGGATCCTTACAATCGCTTGGTCAATCCCAAAATGCTCCAAGGATTTCCACAATCGCTTGGTCAAAAATCAAGAAAATTCAAAAACAACAAAAATCATCAAAAACAACAAAAATTTTGCATCTCATTTCTAGGCATACTCAAATTCATCAATAGAGAGCTCTTCTCGCACCTCATCTTCATATTCACAAAAATCAATCCATCAAAAATACAAAAATACATAGCTGCATTAAAGCATTGCATCCATACATTGCATATTTGTGGTCGTACAGGTCAAAGGCACCATAGGCTGTAATTGCTCTGCTAGTCCATCTTGTTCCACACTGTTCCATTTTACAAAAACAACAAAAACACCATGCATTGCTTTTTACCACACTAGAGTCAATGGTCTTTTAATGTATCAAGAGTTTTCATGATTCAATCATCATTTTGCTCTTTAGCCATGTAATGTATCAAGTCAGACAGATTTTACGAAGGTAGAGTTACACTTGAAATACACCTTGTTACGTAACATCCCAACACAAATTAAAACACATAAAAATTCCCAAGTTGTGTGAACGAAAGATGAAACCTGCACAGTAATCCAGGTCACCATAAGTGAAACGGTTATCTTGCTCATCCCCCCGTGCGAATGGTCCCAGAATGCTGAGAATTGATAAAAGGACAAGCTCTTTCCTATCCATTCACCTCCATATACAAGTGGTTTTCACCACTACCAAATCCCAATCATAGTTGGTTCCCAAAGTTGTAAGGATTTGTACTACACGTCCCTGCCAAGGATGGGTAGTCATCCCCAAGACCTAAAGGGATCAACACCATTCACAAACAAAATTCCAACAAATCATCATCCTAACACTTTCCATTCACCTTTGGTCTCCAAGTTGTAAGGATTCGTACTATCCACCCCTAACCAGGATGGGTAGTCATCCCCAAGGCCTAACAGATCAATGCCCTTACTCCATAATCTCCATCACCCCCTTGGTCCCCAACGTCGTAAGGATTCGTACTACACGTCCCTGCAAAGGATGGGTAGTCATCCCCAAGGCCACGAGGATCAAAGCCATTCACAAGCTCAAACTCACAATACTCAAAATACAAAATCAAATAACAAGTGGTTATCACCACTATTCAAAATCCTTGCTCAAAAAGAATTAATAGAAAATGATCTTCATCACTATATAGACGAGCAACTTTCTAAATCATTCAGCCAACAAATATCCTGAACTTGAATCCCTGGAATTCTCAACATTCGAAAACCATCTAGGTGATCCTCATTACAGGTTTGGTTGATAGCCTATCCGGCAATGGTGGTATCCTACCCGCATGACGATATGTCCGTCACATTCGCTTTGCATGTGTGTAGACCAATGTTTGCATAAGGATGAGCTAGCTTATGGTATCCTGGATAACACCGTAGATTAATCTAACTAAATACAACAAAGGAGTTAGTGGAGCTAATTAGGTGATCCTCAGTACAGGTTCGGTTGAAAGCCCATCCCGGCACTCGGCGGTATCCCGACAAATACCACATAAATGAACTCAATTGCACACACAGGGATGTGAAATAGCTTGGTCAAAAACAAGTCCGATTCATACCTTGTTCAAAAGTCTTGTAAGATAAAGTACAGTCATGGCTAGTGAGTTAAAACCGTCTCGAGTCTCAGAAAACCTTAGCTACATTTCTAAACCAATTGCGCTACTTTTCATCCTTACAATACCATCAAAAAATACAAAAAAAAGAAAAACCACATGTATACATACAAAGTCATGCCATCATAGCAATCGCCTAAAAGACAAAATAACAGAGTCCTAAACAGTCTATGGTGCCATAGCCAAACATCACAAAGTCCATCCATCCATTTCATTTCTCGCATATCACATATAAATTAAAAACATTTGCATTCATCACAAAATGCATCCATCAAAATAAATCAACATACAACAATCGCATTTATCATACCATATGCATCCATCAATATAAAGTAGCATGCATCCATCAACATCAATCATTATGCATAACATAAAATCATGACATATACACAAAGAAAGAAAATCAAAACAACAAAAACATCCCAAAAATGCAACACAAAAACATAAGCAATAAGCATTGCCGGACACAAGTGCTCTTGCACTTAACCTCTTGGCATAAAAAAATCGATGTCGGGGCTCAAATTGTCACTCTCCTACTTCCCCAAGAAGGCTACCATAGCCGGACCGCTCCACGGGAAGACGGGTTTTTGATGATTTCACCCCATTATGGCATCACCAAAAGGGTTAACACCCACCAAAAATAGGTCCAAATGTCGGGAAATTGCACGTGCTTAAACGGTAAAACATCTAAAGGCACCCTTGCACAAGTCATCTTGGGTCAAGCGACTCGTCGCTTTTCTCATGAAGGTCATTCCCTCATCGATTCGTCGCTTGAGGGGGTAGTCACACTTAGTCACCAATCAACAAGCACACACCCAATCAAGGCAATGACATGCATTCAAAGAATCATTGACAAAGACAATCACGCTCCCGCTTGGGGCAAGTAAACAAGCAATCATCAAATTGATCAAACACTTGGCATTCCCGAAGCATGAACACAAGGTTCCCCTCGTGGACAAAAGGTTACGCCCTTTGCCTAATCATGACCGATCAATGTCCAAGCTCAAGTCACACCTCACCAAAATAGGTTAACACTTGAAATCAAATTCCTTAGCTCGTCGGAAGCAAGGATTCAAGAATGCATGCCCTTTCCATACTTGGGGCATCAAAAGTTGGTTAGGTTACCAAGAAACCCTAATCATTAGTGCTTTGGTTATCTATTTTTGCTCAAGACTGCATCACCCGCAGCGCTTCCCAAAAAGGGGCATCTGTAGACACCAAAACAACACCAATCCGATTATGTGACTACAAACACTGATCGCATTGACACACACAACTTTCAGGGCAGCCCTCAGAGGTCAAACAGTGGTCCTAGCCACTTACAGAAGCAGTTTTGAAGGTCGAAAAGTAAACAAAACAAAGTTGGTCATTTTAACAAGCCTTAAGCAAGAGCAAACCTTAAGCAAAAACAAGCCTTAAATTCAAAGCAAAACTTAAGCAAGCAAGCCTTAAGCAAAGGGGAACCTTGGCCTGAGGTGTCACGAAATCGCGACGTCGTGATTTCGTGACATTGTGAAATCGTGACACCTAAGGCCCAAAGGGGAACCTTGGCCTTAGGTGTCGCGAAATCGCGACGTCGCGATTTCGCGACGTCGCGAAATCGTGACACCTAAGGCCCGAAAGGGAGCTTCGACCGAGGGTGTCACAATTTCATGACATCAAAAAATCGTGACACCTAAGGCCCAAAAGGGAGCCTTGCCCGAAGTGTCGCGATATCGCGACACCTAAGGCCCAAAGGGGAGCCTCGGCCGAAGTGTCGCGATATCGCGACGTCGCGATATCGCGACACTTCGGTGCTCAAGAGCAGACGTTAAAACAATCAAAGGTGCCATTAAATCAATCAAAGGTAAATTTAATCAAGGCATTCAGAGGCAGACATTAAAATGACTTAAAGCAGACGTTAGACAAGTGGCAGCCGAGAACAGTCAGTTACTGCCACCTGTTGTGCATGCGCGCGTAGGTGGGCAGATTGGCAGTTAGCGGACTGTTGCGAGGGCGGTCATGTAAGCCCTAGTCAAGGTGGAGTCTCCTCCCTATTGAGAAGGCATGGCCGCCACGTGGCATCCCTGCATGCCCTTTTCAAAGAGACCCCGTGGGTCTATAAAATGGTGGATTTTCCCACCCAAAAAAAAGAGAGGTTAACAAGCATTTTCTTAACGCAACGAAGTGCTGCAAAACCAGAGACCCATTTGCATTCCTTTTGAATTCATTCTTCTGCACCTGTAATCTCTTTCGCAAGGGAGGTTATTGGTGGCTGTTAGAAGGTGAATCCGAACCTTCAGATCCGACATTGGACACAGTAAACCATCAATTTGCCGACACCACAGTATCTTAGATTTTGGGCCCATCCCTAGTGGATTGGCGTCAAAATCAAGTTTTCAACAATGGGCGGCCCGCTCGGGCGCCCGCACGCTCTCAGCTATTTTTAATTTATCTCGTTATCACGTATTTATCATACGTTACAGTCTATGCTGCTTGTTTTAATTTATTCTGTTATGCGTAATAGTTTATCGAATAGATTATCATGCTATCACGGCTTTAGACCTCTGTTGAATATTATTATGCTCTCACGTATCTCGAATATTATTACATTTTTAGAAGATCTCTGTCGTATTTAATCACGTATCTTGAATGTTATCTTGCATTACGTTCTCGAATGTTTACTTGGGTAGCCTGAGTTATTTTATTCACGTATCTAATCAATCTTTGCACGTATTTCTTATTGATTTTTAAAGTCAAATGTTCTATCCTTTGTTGCAGGTGCTACTAACGTCTTTGTGTTTCTTTGATCGCAGGAGAAAAGGTAGCAAGCAAGGATTCATCAGCATAAGCGGCGGCAACACTGGCCCGCCTGTTTCAAATGTGGGCATGCGGAAAAGAAGATCACTATTCATGATTGTAATAGAAAATATGTAAGTCCCGCCCTTAAAAGGGAGGAGATGTATTGTAACCGAGTTGGAATCAAATTAATAAAAAGGGCTGTGCTCCTACTTTTGATTTGATTATATCCGTGTTATTTCATGCATCAAGCTAGTTAGTTTATATTGCAGCAATTTGTGTTTTTTTTTTTGGAATCTCATGCTTTCAGTGCTACTAACGTCTCTATGTTTCTTTGATCGCAGGAGAAACAACAGCAAGCAAGGATTCATCAACATAAGCGACGACAACACTGGCCCGCCTATTTCAAATGTGGGCATGCGAAAAAGAAGATCACTATTCATGATTGTAACTGAAAATATGTAACTGAGGAGATGTATTGTAACCGAGTTGGAATCAAATTAATAAAAAGGGTTGTGCTCCTACTTTTGATTTGATTATATCCGTGTTATTTCATGCATCAAGCTAGTTAGTTTATATTGCAGCAATTTGTGTTTCTTTTTCCGGAATCTCATGCTTTCATAAAGTTATAAAAGAATATTGAGGAATAAAATAACAAGACCTATCCCAAATACTAGTAAAGAAAAAGGGGGAAAACCATCAAATTATCAAGTGATATCTAGGGAAGCAACATAAAGAAATGAGCATAATATAAGTTGGTTGAACTTTTATTTACCAAATAGCAAAATAATATAGGTAATTAATAAGAGGAGCCAACATCCCCTAATGACACATAATTACATTATCATGGAATATAAAGGGTTATAATTCCCCTCAAATAAAAGGTGTATAAAAGACCTCTATTTAACTAATAATTTAGATATTCTTTATATCTAGGAAACTAACATGACAAAGGAAGAATTTCCAAAAATATGAAAGCAGTATGAATAAAATGTGAATGGGATGCTATAGATTCAAATGGAATGATAGAAGGTATTCTCACATGTTGGACTCTAGTTAGCAAATCCTATGAAACCATTCATAAAAATAGACATTGGATAGCCTCATTAGTCATATGCTATTTTTTATATATTTGTTTCATACTTATCAATATCTATATACCTACAACTCAATCAGGAAGATAAAAAGTATGGAATAGGATTGGAGACTTTATGAAAAGTAAGGACCAAGAAACCCATTTCATGATCATAGGATATTTTAATGTTATAACCAAGATGGATAAAAAATATAGAAGAATTAGGAAAATAACCCAAAGTATGAGATATTTCTCGGATTTTTCCAAAACAATAATATATGGAAATTTGATTTTGAAGAGGAAAACTATACATGGACCAATAATAAGACATGTCAAAACTCGATAGCAAAAAAAAATAGAAATATAAATATTCCCAAATTAATTGCTAGATGAAGGGACTTGTGTTAATTTCAATACATTGACAATGATTTGTTTATATAACTAGCCAATAAGAGTTAAAATGGTGGTATGTGAATTCAAGAAGGATCATATTTTAAATATAAGATTATGCGGGAAGACCATCCTCTATTTGTTTAAATGATAGTGTAGATGTAGGATTATTTGGAAAATAGTGGGTTGTATACACTTTCAAAACAAATTAAATAAATGACATTAAGAATAAATGAACTAAACAAGAATATATTCCAAAATATTTTTAGAAGAAAGAAGAAATAAAAGAAAAATTTTCAAATTTCCAAGAAGGTGAGCACAATAATCCAAAATCGGAGGAAAGGGAATTTCTTATTCAATATCATAATATTTTGAGTAAGATAGAGAAATTTTGGAGATTAAAATCAAGATAGACATGATTAAAATAAGGGTATATAAACACAAAGATTTTCATAGGGTGAAAATGGTATAGATATTAGGATTCATAATTAGTAGAATTAAATCAATAGAAGGGGTTTGAATTAAATACCATAATGAAATTAAAAAAAAAAGGTAAGTTTTTTTATCATAAAATTCTAGGATCGAAGGATATTGAAGTTCTTAATGATAAATTGCTACAAGAAGTATCTTTAGTTATACCAGATAAAGATAATAGCAAATTCAAGGATCCTCTAAATATAGAAGAATTTCAGTCACCTCTTTTCTCTTTTGGTAAGGACAAATCCCTAGATTCGAATGGACTCTAAAACATTCTATAGATACAACAGGGAAATTATGAAGGATTATTTATTGATGGTAGTGGAATTGTATAGGGTAAAATAGTGAATACCTTATAAAATAAATTCAATATATCATACCTTAATTCCAAAAAATAAGGATGTACAATAGTTTAGTTTATTCATGCCTAGAAGCCTATATAATATCATGTAATATAATACAAAGTGATGGAAAATTGGGTAAGGCTACTATTAGACAAAATTAGTTTAGAAGAGCAAGGAGTCTTTGTGAAATGGATACAGATTTTGGATAGGATCATAGTAGCTTATGAATTAATGCATTCAATAGCTTCTAGAAAATATGGAGAAATGGTCTTAAAGAAGGAATCATTATGGTAGAGATATTGCGAAGGAACTTGAAGAAGGCATACAAATATAGGCTAATAATTATAATTGAGTCTAGTAATAACATCGACAAAATCACCTATCAATAGTTTGTGGATGATACAACCCTTTTGGAAGGGGTAGGAAACAATGAGGCCAAGGCTTTGAATAAATTATTGAAGGAATATGAAAGAGCAGTGAGGCAAAAATTTAATAGGAAAACTTCAAAATTTACTTCTTAAACAATCAAGTTAGAATGAGAGTAGGGATATGCAGGCCACTACAAATGGAGGAGGAAAACTTACTAGCAACATATCTAGGGATGCCCTTGTTTGAGAGTAAAATGATGATAGACTTGTAGAATCTAATTATTAGTAAAGTTTAAAATAAACTACCAATATGGAAAGGTAGATGGGTATTGTTTTTAAGAAGATTATATCTAATTAAATAAGTCTTATAGGCCTTTGCAACATATTATATATCCTTGTATATTATTGCAAGATCGATAGAAAAAGTTTACTTCACATTACATGATTATTTTATGGTTAGGATTACATCATAAAAGGATATTTCCTTTGGTGACATGAAGCAAGGTGTGTGATGATAAAACTAGAGGAGGTATTTATTTAAGAGTTCTTATGAATGTAAACATAGCTCTAAGGATAAAGATAATTTGGATATTGTACAAAGAGATTCAAAGACAATAGACAAGAATTCATCCATGTAGGTTGAGCCTAGTGACCTAAGCTTAATCTATACTCCATTCTCAATACCAAATGGTTCTACATTATGGAACCATTTAAAAATTTACTTGACCTAGTGATTAAAGTTATAAAATAAAAGTTGAATTAAAATTTAGATATTTTTTATGAAAATATTTATTAAAAAACTTAACCAATTGAATTTAATTTTTATTTTTTATTTTTTATTTTTTATTTTATTATTATTATTTTATTTTTTGGAAAAATGATGTATTTGCATCCTTTGTCTTTGATAAATTATAACTCTCTAGAGTTTACAAACAAATTAAATTTTTATCTCAACTGGGATGATGTAGGTATACAATATTAAGGGTATAGGACCTTAGTTAATTGAATAGATGGAATTTTATTGATTAAGGCAACGAGACCTTAGTTAACTAAAGAATTTGATTAATTAAAGAAATGGGCCCTTAGTTAATTGAATAGATGGAATTTGATTTTTTAAGGGTATAGGACCTTAGTTAATTAAACGAATGGATTTGACTTTTGCCTTAAATGTTGCTCTAGTATGATTGATAAAATGCTTTTATGATTTTATTGTTCAAAATAAATATATTTATGTATATTGATGATAACTAATTTAAGTTATGAATTGTTAAACTATTCCTAAAATTAAAACTATATTTATCACAATATACCAAATAATATATAATAAAAACTCATAAATAAATGACTAACTGTGATAGAATAATTTTTACCAATTAAATAAAATCTATAATAAAATTGTTGCTATAACAAAATAAAATATTATTTAAACATTTATAATTATTATCACCTAAAATAATAAATATGATAATAATAAAAATCATTAAAATAAAATCAAATTCCATTTACTTAAACCCTCGACTTTCAACAAAAGATACCCATAGTATACTATAGGTAAAAGCAGTTTAAATTGCATGTACCATTCTCAAACCCATATAACATAATATTTTATTGCCTGGATAATAATGGGATTTTAGCGCCTCCAACCAGGTCTTGTCAGACAACCAGGTCATCCTAGTGGGAGGTGAAAATTCCTAGAGTTGCGAATTTGTCCCCAAGCAACCCCGGAGGGGTGCGTTCGTACTCCCTTTTCTTGAGGATTTGAAGATATTGTGGGTGGGCATAAGAATCTCTACCCATTGCGGGTGAGTATAAGAATATCTACCCATTTCTTCACCTCTCCTCGGACGGGAATCTCTTCATCTATGCTAACACGGATTCCATCCTCTTCAATTACAATAAGAACAAGGTGGTCAAGGTGATCAGGATTTCTGTGACCCTGCCAGGCGATCGGAGGAACTACCCTGGCAGTCATGTTTCGGCTGAACTTCGACGACACAGAGAACGACAAATTGGGCCGTGATCTCCATTCTCACACAGGTATTTTAATAATCTTTAATTTTTTCAGCAGTTTTCGAAACTACTGCTAATTCAAAATTATAAAAATACTAGGTAGTACCTCCAATTCTATCCATAAGCCCCCTAAAAATACTAGGTAGTACCTCCAACTCTATAATTTTCTTCTCGAAAACATGCAACATTTCTTGTGCAAACTCTGGCTGTTAGGTGGAGGGTGGGCAGCAATAACAACTGCTGCACAGTGAGGAATTTGTACTTAATGGTTCAAGTGATATCCCTTTGCTTCCTCGAAATTATAACTAAGAAGAAGAAAAACAAGAAGTAAAATATCCAAGCTGGGAAATTACAATCTCTACCTGGACGAGATCTAAAATATATATGACTGTACTACCCTACACTTCATAACACAAAAAAGATAAAAAAGATAAAGCTTGAATGACACCCTCAGATATCCACCTCGCATCCTGCCCTTTGAAGAGGGGCACCTGCCCATTGTTACTATTCTTTGTTCCCACCGGAAGATCACACGTGGCATACAGACCATTACGCACCGATTTCCAAAGAGCAGTTCTCCACCTGAACTTGCCCCTGTAATACAGGATGGAAATCGGTGCGTAATCGTCTGTATGCGACGTGTCATCTTCTGGTGGGAACGAAGAATAGTAACAATGGGCAGGTGCCCCTCTTCAGAGGGTAGAGATGCGACGTAGGGATTGTAATTTCCCAGCTTGGATATTTTACTTCGTGCTTTTTTTACTTTCTTAGTTATAATTTCGAAGAAGCCTAGGGATATCTCTTGAACCATTAAGTACAAATTCCTCGTTATGGCTGAGGAATCTGGATGGTGTCTACAGCGTTAGTGGCGGCGAAACAGAGGCTACATATACCAGGAATCCAACGAGGTCTGATACCAATGTCGGGCAAGAAGAGTCCTCCGGAAACGCACAATGTGCTAAGCTTGGATTGCCTTTTCATGAAAAATATCACTATAGGGTATTTAACAAATGAGCAATGGATCAAGGGTCCAGAGGCCACCAAACATCAATCAATTGACTTTATCGATTTACATTTCCAAACATATCAATTGCATTACCGATTTACACTCCCAAAGCGTTGCCCCAAAATTAAAAAAATGATTTTTAATCGCTAATTCGCTCGTTCTATGAAACATGAACTGGGAAACGACTACACCTCTCATTCTCCAACCCTCTGCTATTGTCGACTCTTTCCACAGGATACGAACCTATTTTTATTCAGTCAAGAAGTTGAATGATGTCAATGGGGACACAATGGTCTTTAAGAAAAAAACTATTATATCATCCTAAAACTAAGAATAAACTTCATAACTAAAATTTGAATCATTGATATTTTAAGGAAATAATGAAGATATTTACAAATGGTCTTACCTTGCTGTTGTCTTCAATTGGATATCAGATAATAATAAAAGAAAACAAATGGAGGGGATTTCAAAATCATAAATGGAGGGGATTTCAAAATCAAAACCATTTTGGATGTGAATACAAGAGCCCCAAGGAAAAGCCTAAATAAATAGAAGGGAAGCAACCTTGAATTGTCCTTTGTTAATCATCACATAATGTCCCAGCTGTCACTAGCTTAGCAGAATCCAGGCATGTGCCATCCTTTTGGATTTGACAGTTTCTAGGGAATATCTTTGGGGAATCCTGGATTCTCTGCCGCCAGATTTTTATCCATAGCTAGTTTGCCATATGCAAGTACATGGCAAACAAAGAAAGTGAATAAAAAAAACACATGTATGTATTTGCAAAAGATAATCTAGTAGTATCATGTATGATAACCAAGTTTCACCACGTACATAATATCCGAAGAAAAATAAAAAAATCAAATATTCATTTTAGTTGAATCCTTACAGGGTATATTATTTAATTATTAGGATTACTTTTGAATCAAATACTAGCAAATAAGATCGTAATTATTTTAATAGTTAGTGCCAAATGAGACAAGACCTTCAAGGGTATTTTAATGAACTATTACTCTTAGATCAAATACAGAACTATTACTTTTAGATCAAATATAGTGGATAACGTCTTGGAATGAAAATTAATATTAAAGTAATTAAATAAATAAATAAGTAGATTTAAATGACGATTACTTTAAAATCTTTATTAAGATTATAGTGATTTAAATTTGATTTTGCTTCTTCTTTGTTATCTTTTGTACATTACACATAGTACACTTATTTTACTGGTTTTTGAACAATCAATAGTGCACGTATCATTTGTTTGGGTTCTAATAAGTATTTTTAAATAAGAATCTGATTTGGTTTGCTTGGCTGGTTTTAGTGACCTTTTATTCTAGTAATTACTATTTTTCATTCAACTTATATTATAAGTCATACCGCATACCTCTATTTTTAATGTTGAGAAGGCTAATTGTAGCCATGCACACACTACCTCTATTTTCTATGAACTTTTTGTAGGAAGACTATGATATGAAAACCTTCTATTTGCGCCTCAATATCTAATATAATCTTAAGAAGTTATTGAGAAAAAATCCTGCTTGGCCCCTTGATAACACTACGGATGAATGCGAGCAATTTCACATAGAAGTATTAAGAATGACAGGGGTGTTGGCATGTATAGTTCTTAGTGACATGAGTGCATTCATTATTTATGAATGTTTGGGAAAGTGTGGTGTCAACCAAAGTAAAATTTCTTAATAATAAGATGAATAGGTAAGAAGCTATTCATTACGAGTGTGAAATTCACAAAATAAGTTTCATATGGTTTCAAGCCTTTGATTAGAAAATAATTTTGGCAATGTTTTATTGCTCTTGAACTATCCATATGTATCTGAAGAACACAAGCTTATACTGAGAGGGGGGGGTGAACAGTATAAGACCTCTTTTGACTTTTTCCTTTATACTTCAACACAATAAAGCAATATATCCAAAGCAATATCAAAACAATGCACAAGATCATCCACAAAGTGACACCAATTTTAAGGTGGTTCACCCAGAAAGCCTAGGCTACGTCCACAAAAATTTTCTCTAAAAGTTATCTCAAAGTTCTTTGGGAAACCTTCCCAATTACAATGTTTATGAGCCTCGGCCCAAAGGAGATACCTTCCCCCAATATGAATTTATGATCCTCTGCTCAAAGGAGATACCTTCCACTAGCTCTGCTCTGGCTGGTGCTCCTCTAAAATACGTCTACCTCCTCTACCCTTAGCAAGTGGAACTCTATCCACATAAGACACCTATCTTCCCTACTCTGGCTAGAGACCTCTATCCTCAACTCTATCACCTCCAAAGCTGGTCCTCGAATTTGCACTAAACACAGTCCTTCGGTCTAGCACAAATCTGTCCTCAGGTCATTCTCATAGAACTAATGCACCTCTGTCCTCAAGTTCTCTGATAGAATTATCAAACTTAGCTTCACAAGTCCTCTGCTAGGACCTATCCAAATCTGCTCACAAATCCCCAACGAAACCTGTCCAAACCTGCTTACAAGTTCCCAACAGAACCTGTCCAAAACCTGTTCACAAGTTCATCAAGAAAACTTGCTTGGCATGAACCCACAAAGAGAATTGTTAGAGACCCAATGTGATTCATCAACCTCATAGAAGCATAAATAGAATTGTTAGAGACTCAATATGTTCTATACTTAACTCCCAATCTTAATCTCAAATCTCATAGAAACATAAATAGAATTGTAAGAGACTTAATATGTTCTATACTTAACTCCCAATCTCAATCTCAAATCAATCTCAACTCAATCTCAAATCTCAAAAGAATAAGATAGATGTAGTATGCTTTTCTCAAGAACATGAAACACAACCCAACAATTGCCAAACATGCAATATCTCATATAACAATGCTACTCATGTTCTTTCCACAACCAATATCTTTTCTCAACCAATTAGGGCTTCAACAACAATGCTCAAAGACAAGGTTTAACCAACATCATTCAACTCAACATTAACCTTGAAGCATTCAACCAATCATCACAAGAAAAAGAAACAAGTAGAAATCCTTTTCCCTCCAAATATATTTGAAAAAAATAGCCACCAACACAATATCACTAAATGCAAAGAAAACTTGCTCAAATCAACTCAATGGAGTAAGCCCAAATCATGTATCAAGTAAAGCACTAACTTGATCAAAACAACCTCTATGGAAGCAACTCATCCATTAATATCAAAACATCCAACTAAGGGTTTCACCATCTCAATGCAAGTAGCAAGACTTACAAACATAAACCCTAGTGCACAATGCTTCCACTACCTCAAACCAGAATTATGCATTCACCAAAACTCTCATCAAGGATAACAATGCATAAGTAGTCTTCAACAAACCAGAAAATAGGATTTACACCCAACCAAAGGAAACCTAGTTGATTACCTTTTCACTCCAATCTTATTTTAGGAAAACATACACCAATCATACTCATAAGAAGAAAGTGCCCATACCTTATTGAATATGAATAAGATCTCACAAATTTTTCATAACCATAACCACCTTTTTTCCAAACTCAAGAAGGTTAGTAGACAACATACTTCTTTAATATTTTCTCAAGAATATTCCTTGGTTCAAATATAATCAAGGTTCTATGTCTTCTTATTTCAACCTCACTCAACAAATCATACATAACATATTTCTTATATTCACCTTATCAACTCCAATCTCAAAATAATAACCAACACTTAAATGCATCAAGCTCCTCTCAAATAATTTTCAACACCATAGGATATTTAATTTCTTCTTCAAACAATATTCAAAACCATATAACAAAATCCATCCTCAAAAATATAATTGACATCAACAATATAAGCATTCAAATCATAGTCAACACCATACACCCTTTTCTCTCCATTACACTTAATAAAAACTATATAAAAAATATTAATTTTGCTAACCTTATACCTCCCAAAAAAACTTTGGAAATACCATAAACAATGCAAAATTAATATATTTTATTCACTGCCCTTTTGCAAAAATCGAAGTTCGCGTGGATACCTCTTACACCCCTCAAAAAGGGGATTCGACGCGATTTGACCCGCTGTCTCCTCTAGCCAAGTCACTTGGCTAAACCGCGTGGGCCATCCACACCCATGTGAGGAAGGGAGAGGGGCCTCCCTCTTATCTCCGAACAAGTCTCTTCCTTGGCATGAAAACCGAACCCTGTTTCCTTTTTGACCACAACGAAATCCACGCTCCTTTTACTCGCACAAAAACTGAGGCACATGCATTAATAAAAATACCTTCATCCTTATCACCACGTGCGCCTCCTCCTTGGCACCACGACCAATCCCGTCACACCTTTGACCATGTAAAGCTTGTCTTCCTCCTTCGCTGGCGCAGGGGCTTCGATGTCAAAATCGAAAAGCTCAGAGAATAATATCGAACCCATTTTTTCCACATTTTCCTTAATGAATTTATTTGCCTCATTTTATATGCACTTTGATGCATTTCCAAACACGTCGGCCCTTTTTAACAGATTTTCGTCGGTGGAAAATATTTTAATTTAAATTTTAAATAATTAAAATTTAAACTAAATATTTAAAATTAAATATCTTCATCACCGGGGCACATTTTTCAACGAAACGAAAAGCCAACTTGGGTTTTAAGAAAAACCCATTTCAAATATGTTGTCCATGGTTTTAAATAAAACCTTTTATTTTTTTTGCCTTGGTTTTCACAAAAACCCTTCCTAGAACTTAGATTATTTTGACATCAAATCAAATTCCTTCAAAAACTTCTTGACATCAATGACAACATCAATACTTGAGCAAAGGTAATGTACCCAAGGTACCCAAAATTGCCAACAGTAGCACCACCATTTTTGTTGGCTCCTAGATCACCTATTTCTAATAGGTCACTTGTGCACCAATTAATATTTTTACTTTCTTTGGTGAGGTCCTGCATTCCAATTATGTCGATAATTTTTTTCCTTTTATGGATCTTCTCTACTATAGACCCAATTTTTATCCATATGAATGAATCATCTCCTTAACTTCAATACACCATGTGATGTGACGATCAGTAACCCATATTGCATAACATAGATAATATGCTCAATGTATAATGGATATTTTTACTTACCTTGAAGGGAGAAAGAACAATTTCATTTGTATTTTTTATCATTTATTATATGGTAGATCTCTAACTTAAATTTTAGCATGGTAGTTGGAAAGTTATGTTGTGCACACAAGGTTTATCAATATATAATATGCCTTGTTCATATAGGTTTCTTTCTAACCACTTAGAGCTAATTATTTAAAGATATATTTATTTCTTAATGATCTAATTACTTTATTTTGGTTTTGGAGGACAAATAATGGTTGTCATATTGTATATTAAGGATTTTTTATGGAAGCTCAACATATTATATCTTAAATATGGATTCATGTCACATGAATTCATGTCTGAGGAAGGGATGGTCCACTTCATGTACATTTGGTATGATAAGACAATAGGATTCCTAATGAATAATCATTAGCCTAATTAAAAATTCATTATATGGGAGATGTACCGTCTATATTATCTCCTACCCTTGTCCCCTCAACTCATATTATGGCAAAGTTTTAGAATATCTATAATCTAACTTTAATGACCAAGGACAATGGTGATGAAGTACCTATGGGTATACTAGATGTTACCTTAAGGGTAAGGATAGTCAAATCCTATATGTATTATATATATACCTATAGGTAATCTTGATATAAACCTATGATAATCATTTGTATAAGCATACAATCATCGTTTATGTAATCCTATAAATTATAAGAATTAATAAGCAATGATATAATTTTTTTAATCTTTTTTTTAGGATTTTATATCAAATTTTGTAAGATATTTGATGGAGAATTATGATATGCCCATATCTTGTTAAAAAGCATCTAATAAACATATATTAAATGTGATATTATCTTGTAAGATTTGATTATATCTTGAAATGGATATTTCCTTACCTATATAAACAAGATATTATGAATATAAAACTCAACTCTTCCATAGCCACAACAACTAGTATCAAAGAATTCTAATATATCAGTGGATTGGATTTGTTATGATCATATATGCTTCTCTTAATAATTTTGAATCAAGAGCCTTGATATTTGTTATGTACTTGTGATATTTACAAAGAAGGAAACAAAAGCATGGTTTTTAACCAAGATCATCTCAAGAATATCTCTATGTAGGAGATAATGTAGTTGGCCAAGAAGTTACACACAAATATTATTTCAGACATGTCAAAAATGGAAGGTCACTTGGGTACAAGCCTTGTTTTTGAGGACCCCAAGCATATAGTCAAATATGATGACTCTAACCCTAGAAACCTCTACTTGGAATACATTTTAGAATCCAAGACCATGATTGGTATTATCATTGTTTGTTACCAAAGGATCACCCCCTTGGTCACCAAGAGGACTATCAAGAAGGCTACAAGAGGTATTAGAAGTATTCTCATCAACATTAATTACAATGATACGAATTTCATCGTTGACTACCATCTAATTCTAGCCTTCATAGTCAACAAAAATAATGTCACCTCTCATTTTGTGATGTGGTTTTGTCTCCCACTCTCTGTAATAACAAACCTAGGTTATTTTACCAAACTATCAAACGTGAATACCATCCACACAACACCTTCATAATTTATTTTTCTTTCATGTAGCCATGAATATTCTAAAAACCATGCTCATAGTGTTTCTTTCCACTTATTCCTTAATATAATGCATCTAGAGGATCATTATATCTTGCTATCATGGATTCTAATAAAATTGATGAGATTTTCAAGCAGAAATAAAAGGAAGAAAATATGGCATACTTTTCCTATTCTATAGGCCAATCATGAGGCTTTAATAATAGAATTTGTATCACTAGGGGTCGACATCCTAGTCTTCATCATATTTTTATATACTATACTAGGGTGAGAAGCCATAGTTCCATCTCAAATGATCTCATGGTTTAGAGGTTGTAAATATTTATCTATAGGGAACTCAAGACTACCATGGCCTCCTTCGATAGTTTGGCCAAGCTAAGCAAGGGTGGATTCAATTCAGTTTACAAGGGAGTCCTATATAATAGCAAGGAAGGTGGTTATAAAAAAATGGATATTTCATCTCTATACAAAAAAAGAGAATGCCAAAAAGATATGTTTGTCATAGCTAGGTTGCACTCTCCCTTTATCATGATCTTGTAAGAGCTCTTTTTTGATATTGACAATGAACTACCCTTCAAGATAGAATGGGATAAGAGATTCAACATCATCATTGATATTTATTAAATCCTATCCTTTCTCCACCTCCAATTCAACCCATCCATCATCCATGGAGATATGAATCTTGATAATGTATTTTAGATAGCAATTTCAAGGCCCATATTGCAAATTTTGGGCTTGCAAGGTGCAAGTGTGATGATATATTTTTTGACATGTTTAACTAAGATCCTAGAGAAATAATCCAAGAGTTGTGGAAGAGATAGGAACTCATTTTGAAGAGATAAGAACTTGAAAGAAGAGACTAAAAATTTGATAAGACCTCCAATGATGAGAATAATATGAAATAAAAATACAAGGACCAATTTGGCATGGACATGGACAAGCCCACAAGGGAATTCTCCATTGATGAAAATAAATTATATGGCAAGTTAATGTTTTGCTTCCCACATTAGCACATATGCATTGTTATTCATCACCTACATGATCTAAATGTTCAACACCACATCCTTCTCATGAGGTTGTGGTGTTGCATGATGATAAGGTGAAACTATGATGGGATGAGAGAGGATATTGAAGGTGATGTGTATGATTATAGATTATAAATATTCATAAAGGATATGCCTATCATACTTGAGGGTTCCATTATAATGAAAAAATTGATGGAACTGGTCTTAAATCCTATGGGTATGTGGTCACTTGAGGTATTGATATTGTAATAGCGCATGACCCACAACATAGAGGTTAGTTTGGTGTAGTTGAGGTAGCATGTTCCATCATCTATATTAATTAATATGTTATTTTCCATTACTCCCTAGTAAGTATCAAAGCTAGCATTGATAAAAATTGCTAGATTATCGGATCCTACCCCAATTACTAGGGGAACACTAAGAATTTCCTTGGAAAATTACATGGAAGAATGAGTGGAAGTACTTGCTAGTGAGGACAAGCTATATAGGTGTTGTATCATAATGAATTATACTCATTATTTCCCTAAGGGTTAGAATCTAGCAAAGCATATTTCTCAAATAAATAAGTTGCAGTTTACTTTTCGTATGAATCAATAATAATTATTGATACCTTTATAAAAGGGTATACTTCATTAAATCTTACATATTCTATAGTTGTTTTGTATGAGTTCATAGCTCATTTAAATTTATTGTATGGTTTTCTATTGCATGTGGGCATAGGGGTGATCATATTCACATTCCTTGCTTACTATTATGATATAATCAAATATAGAGTATGCACAAAAGAATTAGTCACCAGAGGCAAATGTGGCATCATAGGATGGTCAACCTATGGTCTGGTCCATTTTAAACCATTGATGTGAAGATACATATATGGTTACTTGTTAATACTTTGATCCTATTGTACAATATCCTCTAAGCTATGGTCTACGTTTTCTTCATATGCTAAAGCCTTAAAATAATTGGTATTTCTTCAAATATTCTTCCTTATAGGTCTCCATTATTTATTTACTTTAATTTTTTTGGACATATTTTTTGGAAGTTGAAAACCATCCTTGTCTATATCCATTTGTTGGTTTCTCTTATGGTTTTCTACATATGTTTTTGTTAGAATTTTCTTAGGTTATGATCTCGTATTATTCTCCACATCATGACATATTCTAAATCTAAAATATATATTTCTAAAATCCATGGTTTGGATCCACAACTTATCCACATATTTAAGAATGATTGATTCTAGTAAATGTTTACTGATATTAATCATCACCAATATCTGAGCATAAATATCCAAGAATCCATATTCTATAGTTTTTGAAATCTCAAGAAATTCTCCTAAAGTGTTGTCTATTTTCTTGAAGGTATTAATTTCCTAGAATTTAATGTTCAGGCCATACATCTTTACCTAGATTGCTGCTAGGGATATATTTATATTTTTAGGTGCAAATATTTCATACCAATGGGTAAGGAAGAGTCATGTTCTTCCCATAAACAAGAACCCCCTTTCAGGAGTCTATATTTCCTTCCTGTAATAGATAATGGATAGGAAAAAACCTTTTGGAAAAAAGGATATACCTACTCCTATATACTTCTATCACCTATCAATCTACTTTTTCGAAGCCAAATACCCTAGATAAGACCCATTAAGATTATCAATGACTACATTATATTTAAGCAAAAAGGATCATATATCTATGAGGTCCTCTCTAACCTCTACTACTAGGAATTATTATAAGTATTTAGCTAAATATAAATCCACAGGAAGGAAATTATAACTCGATGTCTACCAAAATTTACAAATATATCTTATAGCAATCATATTGTTTGAAAATAAACCTACAATAATTTGCATGTAGAACTTCTAATAAAAGAAAGGAACAAATGAAACTTAGATTTAAAATTAAATGCTTAGATAGAATATCTTACCTCTATAATTTCCTACCTCTCCATTGCCCCTCCCATCATCCAAAATTTGGTTGATAGATATATACAATTTTATTTTTTGCAACTTGAAAAGTTGCACTACCCTTGTTCTATATAACTAAAACCAGAGGGTTGTATCTCCCTCAATACCACTAAAATTCCTTTATATGACCACTCATTCTAAATATCTTCAAATTTGACAAAAATTGTTTTAAAAATCATCTGAATTTGACAACCCTTCACAAAGATATGGATCCTAAAATATGAGATATTTTTCTATAAAATATGTACTAACCCTAATCTAGTTCTAGATAGTTGTCTTCATATGGTTATATCTCCATAAATACTACTTGGATTATTTTATATGACCACTCATTTTAAATATATTCAAATTTAAAAGAAATGGAACAAGAATAATCTAAATTGGATAAGTCTATGCAAATATATGGCTCCTAAAATTTTTTGTTTAAGAAATTTTCTCAAGCTCTATTAATTTATTCAAGTATCACTGCTACTATTTATAATAATTTAATTTAATATAGATTGTTTTTAGGGATCATTTATATTGTTGATATTTTATGATATTATCTTAGTTCTTTCATGTTATTTGTGGTATTTTTAAATATTTATAATTTTTTGCTGGTTTTATTTGATTATGTTGTTCAATTTCTTGTTTAGTTTTATCTTAGGCAATCAAAAGGTTTTATTTGTATTACTTTAGGAATATGTTTATCTTTATGTTATCTTGTATAGTATTTTCATTTGGAACTTTGTAATTATTTGGTATTTTCTTATTTGAAAAATCATTATCAAGGATAGTAGGAACATAATCATTGTTTATATTATTATCTAAGTCTTGTTATTTCCCTTCATTACCCTACGTAGTACTTCTATGTCAATTTTTATTTTTTGATCTAAGTATTTTTTTCTCACACTTCCATTCAAGTGAAGTAGATGATGGTTGATTAATTTTCTCATTATTTTACTACGCAATATAAGTTCTTCATTTACTCTTCTAGCCTTTTTGAAAGCAAAATTTTTAACTTCTTTTATTTCCACTTTCTCATACTTATACTCATCATCATTTTTTAGAGTTATGAAGGAGTTATACTTTGCTTTTATAGGTGGTGAGAAATTTTTCTTTCTATTTTTTCTTAATTTTGAGGTAACTCCATCTACAATATACTTCTTCATAATCCATAATGTTATATATATTTTTATGTTTCTAATTTAATCATGACTATTTTTCAAATAGGTTTAATCATGACTTATGGAAAATCCTCTATTACACATAAACTTGAAGAGTAAAAGGCCCCACTAAACTAAATATAGGAAAATAATATATACAAAATCAAATGAAAAATAAAGAAGAAGATAATAGATACATGCATAACATAGTATTTCATCTGATAAACGCTTACAAGAAAAACCGAACATAATAATATATCCTTATTGTATAAACTTAATTGTATCCAATACGATAATTTTCATCTCTCATTTCTCTTCAAACCCTGATGTAAGTGCAATTAAATAACAACAACACAAGAAGATATTTTATAATACCATGGGCAAAAAACCATAGGTTCAAATATTTAACCCTAAACATCCCATATGGATCTAAAAATAGCTTAATATACCCTAAAAATTTTGATGGGGGCTGCCTTCCTTGGACCCCTACTCGAGAATCGACTTGGCCTCAAACCCCAAAGAGGAGACATAGAGAGTGTCCACTATGTTTTAGAGTTAATCCGACCAGAATAACATGGAAAATATTCATCATATTTTCAAAAAAACTATGATCCACCAATCTAATCCTTTCTTCCAAACTATAATATATAAAAAAACTTAATGTACAAAACTTAGAAATAACTTATCTTTTTGTATTTGCTTCTTCTGAATCCATTTTTTTATCTTGGTAAATCGTAGTTAGTATCTAGTAATTTTTTATGTTAAGTCTTTTTTTTCCCTAAAGCATCCATTTCATATCCAATGTGTTTTCATTAACAACCTCCTTCGGTATATTCATGATTTTGATAAGGCATGGATTTCAAGGTATGTTGTGTTCTTTGATGTGAACTTTTTAAAATGATTTTAATTTTTTCCTTTATTTATTCACTTGTATCATATGGCTCTCTTATACCTACACTCTTGTTGTTTACTTATATTATGCACACTCCCATAAAAATATCAAAATAGTATATTTTCTATTAGGTCAATTTATTAGATCATATCCAACTCTCCAATTAAATTTGACAAAGAGACTAAAAACTCTCATTGATATCTTCCAACTAAGAAAAACACCCTTCTATTTTGAAGGATATAGAATTGTGTTGAATTCTCTCAATAAAAATGTAGGTCTTTCAAATCTATCATAAAGAGTAAATACATTAGAAGAATATACATCTATGAAAATATTTCAAACTATTTATAAATTTACTTAACATCTATAGGTTTATGTTACCTTGGAAAACCTAATGTGCAAGAGATTACCTGAAAAGTCTTTTATTTTTTAATATTGCCTTAATATTTTTAAAGTAGAAGGGGCATCATCCATACTACTTGATTCGTTAAGTTGCCTTAGAAACCATAAATAGAAATGGATATACTCAATAATACATTCTTTTTCAAATTACCTAGTAAACTCTAAAGTGTAAGGGACCAACTCTATACTCTCATTTTTATTTTAGGGGGATTATTTTCTACTACTTGAGAAAAATGGAGATGATTCTCCTCGATCAAATTTGACCTTTTTTTTCTTCTTTTCTTTAAAATATTCTTCCATATATTCCATGATAGTTTTAATTCCTTTCAAACATAAATTTATAAATTGGAATTACTCATATTATACCTCCTTCTTAGATTCTTTTAATAATTAATTCAAGCAAATTATGACAACCTTCACCATTTATTGAGGAAAAGAAATTACCTTTGGCATATTTATAGGAGTATAATTTATCTAAGTTAGTACCTACTCATGATCTACAAGTTTCATCTTAGAAATTTTATTAAAACCAAAATATTTTATTCATTTCTATTTTTTTGTTCACTTTGTAACATCTTGCCATGTGCCTATTCTCATAATATATGAGGTATCAAAATGTAATTTTTTAAAATCCATTTAGTGATCATATTATTTTGATTTAGATATAACCTAAATGGATTTTGGAAAATATTTTGAAATATCCATGGCAACACATATTTGTATATACATGACATACTTTTGTTACTTAGTAGTTTTCTCTCTTGGATAAAATCACTTATAGTATTACCAACATTGTTCATAATATCCTTATTTTTTTTTATTGTTTTCCATAATATCCTTATTGATAAGCATTAGAATTCACACTATTTTCTAAAAATAAATAAAAGTAATCCATCCACTCAAAACTTACATAGAAATCATAAAAGGACAAAAGAAAGGAAAAACAAGAGATATTTAGGGGTACCTATAGGCACCATAGATAATTATTGTATTATCCATAGATAAGATTCATGATACTTCCATAATAGCATGAGGAATGGTGGGGGTATTTATACCAATATGTAAATCCCAAATACATAAAAGAACATAACCTTCAATCAACATAATAGAAAAGGCTTTAAAGTTAATTATAAGTTATGAGGTATGTTTAAAAATAAGAAAGGTAATTATGGTCCATAGGGATTATATAATAAAATATTACAATAAATTTAATAAACTATGCAATAAATATCCTTCAACCTATCTAATAGTACATTGTACAATGTCAATTTTAACCATTAATTATTTTACACATTTGATATACCCCCATAATTTAAATTGAGATGCCAAGGAGAGAATGCACAACGATGCACCAAAAGAAAGGTATAAGAGAGAGGATTGTGACAAAGAATTTAAAAAAAAAATTGTTGAAGAATCAAATGGAACAAAATTTTAGGTTAAGGTTGTAGCATATCGGCACCAAAACCACCCAAATAAAACAAATCTTGGAGGTATAGCTTAAGGCATAAATATCTTAGATATACATGAAGACAAAAATGTATCAAGTATGATGATGTTTGGTAGAAAAAGCATAATATTTCTAGATTTCAATGAGGTGTAGAAGCATCAAGGAAAAATAGGACCAATAATTTAAAATATCAGAGCAAAGAAACAAAATCATGGAGGCAATAAAATAATTATGAATATTCAAATGGTATAATGACAACTTTGCATCATAAAAAACCATAACTAATAAATATTTCACATGGATCAGTGGATGAGCAATATTGGAAATTTTCAAGAAAAAGGATGTTATATATATTTATTTTAAAAAACTAAGGAATATCTAAAAAAATGATTATTGAAAGTTCAGATTTTATGTGGCAAAAGATGTAGGTATATAGTTATAGCATATCAATTGAGATGAGAATTAAATTTGTTTGCAAACCCTCAATATTTAAAGAAAATAATTGTGATTTATCAAGCATAGGGGACTCAAGTACAACACCTTTTTATGTAGCAAAAATAATAGTAGGAAACATCTTAAATCTAAAAGTAGATGCTAATGGAGTTTCAATGTTAAAAACAAATTGGTTTGCCTCCTTTGTTTCTACAACATCTAAAGGAATATCTCTTTTCATGATAGTCATGTTAGAAGAAACACCAAAAAATGATGAAGTATTGGTGCACCAAAAAAAAAAGAATCTTGGTTGTGAAATTTTTTTATGGACACAATCTAAACAGAATATGTCTAAAAAATATAAATAGTAGCCTTATTTAAAAGATATAATAAGACTGTTTTTTTCTTCAATAGACATTATTAAAATAAGTTTCATCAGATGACAATAATGAAATCAAAATAAAGGGTTTTAATTAAATACTATAATGAAATAAAAATAAGATAAGGTTTTTTTAACCATAAAATTCTAGTATTGAAGGAGATTGAAGTTCTTAATGATAAACTAATACAAGAAATACCTTTGGTTATAACAAATAAATATAATAGTAAATTCAAGGATCCTATAACTCTATAATAATTTCACTCATCTCTTTTATCTTTTGATAAGGACAAATCCCTAGATTTGAATAGACTCTGCAACATTCTATCAATATATCTCTGAAATAATGAAGTATTCTTTATTGGTGGCAGTGGAATAGTCTAGGATAAACTAGTGCATACCTTATTAAATAAATTCAATATATATTACCATAATTCAAAAAAGGAATATGCAAAATAGTTTAGTTCATTCAATCCTAGAAGCCTACGTAATATGACATGTAATATAACCCAAAGTGATGGAAAATTGGTTAAGGCCACTATTAGACAAAATTATTTTAGAAGAGCAAGGAGGATTTATGAAAGGGAGATATATTTTGGACAAGATCATAGTAGCTCATGAAATAATGAATTTAGTATATTCTAGAAAAGAGGGAGCAATGGTCTTAAAGAGAAACCATTATGCCAGGGGTATTGAGAAGGAACCTGAAGAAGGTATACAAAGATGAGATAATAAGTAGAATTAAGGCTAGTAATAACATCAACGACATCACTCATTTATAGTTTGTATATGATACAAACCTTTTGGGATGGGCATGAAAAAATGAGGCCAAGGCTTTGAATAAATTATTAAAAAAATATGAAATAACATTGAGGCAAAAAGTTAATAGGTAAAACACAAAAATTTACTTCCTAAACACTCAAATTAGAATCAGAGCAGGGATATGTAGGCTACTACAAATGGATGAGGAAAATTTTCCAATAACATATTTAGGGATACCCTTATTTGAGATATGGATGAGGATAGAATTATAGAATCTAATTATAGGTAAAGTTTAAAATAAACTACAAACATGGAAAGGTAGATGGGTATTCTTAGAAATAAGAATGTCTCTAATTAAATCAGTCTTACAGGCCTTTCCAACATATTATATGTCATTGTATATTATTTCAAAATTGATAGAAAATTTTTACTCCATTGTAAAAACCCAAGTCTTCTCACCTGGTTGCACCACATATTTAATCCAATTAATTTTCTAGGTAATTTTTTTTCACCTAATTTTATCATTTATCTTAAAAGGAGTTCTCAAGTTCGTAGCGATTATAATTCACCCAATGATTCATCAATTTAAGAATTCAATCAGTACAAGGATATCATGCCACTTTTGGGTTTTAAGACTATTGTAAGCAGTCACCCAAGTGGATAAGATTGGCCAAGTCTTGTAAAAAGTGCAATTTTGTACAATCAAATTAACTCATTTAACATCCTTTTGTTCTGTCATGAGGGTCAAACCATGACTGGGGTTATACATTAGGGCCTATAACACCTAAAGGGTGGATGCATACTTTTCCCATATCTTAGCATATTAAACCTCGACTTAACCAGTCAACTTATTTAGATTAATTATGCAAGGGGTTAGTGTTGTTAGAATATTGATCCTAGGATCACTTACAAATTGCCTTGGGAGTGTCGGGTAAAATAGAGAGTGCACTCCAAGGTACAAGAAATTTGAGGCTAAAAAATCCAAATAAAATAGCCTCAAAATTATAATTTGACAGCACCATTGTGTTCGTCGTGGAAAAATCTTTCCAACGACTATAATACCCCTATACATGAATTTCAATAGGGCCTTCATCAAGTGGAAAAACAACATGCCTTCCTTGGCAAAGAAAACATTGCTCAATAACAACATCGCTCTATGGCAGAATAAAAACAATCTCTGAATATTTTCTCACAAGCAATTACATGGGGCATCCCAGGTCTTTACTTTAGAAACTTGAAAATGATATATTAAATGGTCATATCCCACCCACTATTAATGCGAGACAAATGTGGATATATATATAAAAAAAAATGTTGTGCCCATACAACAGAGAAAGTAAAGTGGTCCCATCCCACTTTAGAAAAGGATGTCCTTTATGAAAAAAATGCGCCACTTATTTGAAATATTCTCCTTGAATCTAAAATATCACCACTCGCCATGAGACTAATTTAAAATAAATTACAACTTGCTCAATGAGGGAATAGATGGCCATGTTAATGAAATGTTATGGGAGGCTCTAAAATCAACCAGATCTTAGAATAGTGAATGTAGATATCAGAGTAGTAGATGCCAACTCCATTGCTTACGACATTCTTATCCATCGATTGTTTCTATAGCCCCCCAAAAATTTGCTACATTATGCGTTGTAGGCTAACGGTGGACGTCACTCTGAAGGAAATGCGGCTAACAGTATGGACCCACAGTAACTGGTCTAGGAATCAACATAAAAATAAACGTCAGTACATAAATAAAAATTGAAACAGAAATAGTCACAATGGACATAGATGTTGAAAATTTGAATTTTCAATAAGGTTTATTCACAAGAAAGCACTATCGCACTCTTTCACAACAAATTATGCATCTTCTCGGTGAAGATATCACACATTGGGCACATGGGAGGTTTTAGTTTCATCGGGATGGCCACAAATAGGTCTAACTGCATTTGACAGGATTAGGGTTTGTAGTTTTGGTGAGCCACGTAAAGCATCCACCAGCACATGGAACAACAATACTCCATGTGTTGAAACTCATCCTCAAAAAAATCATTACCCATATCCCATCTGTTGAGATCCATCACACTCTCCCACAATCATTTCATGGGTCGAGAGTCTTCTTAGGCTAGCGATATTGGGCATTTGTCTTCATCCCATTAAAAAACATCCTCCAATGCAAAATAAATATTGAAAAATTGTCGGTGAACTAGCTTGGGATAGCCATCACAACAAAAAAAACTCGATGCGGATCCAAAATATAGTATCAATAGGTGAACACTGTAAAAACAAATGATGTCAAAAATTTCTTCTCAACAAACATCTCTAAATAACTTGCTCTCCCTACCACGCACTCGTTGCACAAATTCCACATTTCTTACAATGTTGGTAGTAGTATTCAATGACACTGACGTGCAACCTCCATATCAAATTGACAACCGCTCAACGTACTATGGATCACTTGCAGATTGAAGTCTCGATATGTCTAAAAAAACAAGTAGCATGTACCTAATACATCCTAATCTATCATGTGGTACTGTGCCAAGTTGCAATGTAGACACAAATATCTCCTTGATTCTTCAAATCATCCACATACCTTTAGGGAAAAAATTACATTCACTAAGTTTATTAATGTCGCCATCTAGAATCTCTTCATCCTATATTACTCGGTGCACTATCTCCAATAGTTTCCAAATGTTTTGGGCCTACATGCACCTATCTCCTTTGGGTTTGAGCTTCATTTGTACCTACATGTGATCGAAGCAATATACTAAGCATCGGGTGGTACCGGGGCATAACGGGAGGTGGCACCACTGAGAGGGCACTGCTATGGCACCTGCGAATGCATCTGGGGATCCCTTGAAATAGGGCTTCCCCACACCATTTTTCATCAAAAGCTCATGAGACTCTTTTGGTGTTGAAAAACAACAAAACTCCTAGTTTAAGCAACTTGGGGTGGAGTAACATTGGATGATTTTTTGTCTAGAACTACAAAAGACTCTAAATAATAACTCAAACTCTCAAAACCAAAGGAACATCTTCGTTGCTGCAATGCCAACTCGCTGGAGATAACCGAACTTCCCATATGTTGATTTTTAGTGCATCTCACATTCCTACCATTTGATTCACCCGTACTCAGAATAGTAGGCTTCGGTAGTAAAAAAAAATCCCGCACACTTAGGCCATGTTTGAATTCACAGACAAGAAATCAATACCCAAACATCAATAGGTGGCTATGGTGCAAAGAAAAATAAAACTTTCAGGTGCTCCATATTGATGGCCTGTACAATAGGTTTACATCCTCCATGCTTTCTATTTGTTTCGTCATTCTCCATTCATTAGGTGTAGCAACCCATTAGATACACCTCACAGATATTTTATTGATACAAAAGGTTACAATATATAGGTATAAGCCTAAATGACAAGTTTCAGTGATGATGACAAGTGTCAAAAATTAGGTAGGCATAGTGCACATTAGAATACATTAATTCTAACATTCCTCCTTAATGTGCACTATCCTAACTATAGAAAAAAATAAGTCAACATTAGGTAACATTCCCCCTTAATGTTGACTTCTCTAAAAGAAACCTATCATCCTCCTTTATTGCTGATTTGGTCTAGGCTCATGTTGTTTGTGCTTGGCTCTCCAATTGTGAATAATGCTAGATCAACGGTATATACATCTCGGTCTCTTGCCTTATGTTCAGCAACTTCCACGGGTCTGTTTCCACTGGGTAAGCCATCTAAGTGCCTCAAGGTCATAATGGGTGCCTCAGCATCAACCACTTTTGGGTTTGTTGCCTCTGTAGGTCATCCTCGAAGGATGTTGTCTCTCGTAGGTCACTGACTAGATCCACCATGAACATCAACTCCCTCCTCATGGTAAACTCAACCTAGAAGGTTTAGGTCTCTACCGAAAATGCACCTTAATACATAAGAAAAAATGAGCCATGAAATACAATAAAATGAGCCATAGAATCCAAATATGAAGAAGAAGAAGAAGAAAGAAGAGTATCTTCCAAAGTGTCTTCATATGTAGTATTTAGAAGTTGATCCGCCAAATCCTTGGATAGAGTCTAGGGTGTCTATGTTTATAGTCCCTAGAATAAGTGTCCTTATGGTGACCTCCTCATCCCACTAGAATGCATGGGTAACCAACCACTACATCCACCAGGTGCTATAGGGAAGGCAACTAGATACTAGGATCACTTACAAATTGACTTGGGAGTGTCGGGTACAATCGAGAGTGCACTCCAAGGTACAACATATTTGAGGCTAAAAAATTCAAATGAAACAACCTCAAAATTATAATTTGACACCACCATTGTGTCCATCATGGAAAAGGCACACTTTGTGCATTCAAAATAAAAAACATATATATTCATAGCTATGCCACCATAACAGGTAGCACCACCATAGTAGCACCACCATAATGGACCTGTACTCAGTGCTACGATAAGAAATGTGCACAACTGGATTGGGAATAGTGAATATCTTAGCAATCACAACCAAATGGAGCCCACACTGCTATTTAGAAGGCCACGTCTACCCTCATATTTTTTTGTGAGGTCCCCATACTTTTCATTACTAGCTATGTAACTTCATGTCACTAATATTGTTATGGCTCTCATTAAATCCAACTAGCAGCACTGGGTGCTCTTTTTACACTGTGAGGTGCATCCTCCAACGATTTGCAAACTCACCATTGCCATAGCGCTAGCATATGTTGCAAGACTAGATACGAGGGTTACAAGGCTACCTGAGTGATGGATTAGATTTTCTAGTTGTGGCAAGTTTTCAAAGATCTATCACTCAGTTCTATGGCGAATGGGAAGATAATGTCACAAATCCTACAACAAACTCTCGGATATCCGGTTTTGGTGTGTTCTATTTATAGCGCATGAGGAGAATACATTGATGGATTTTTAATGTAGTTGTTGACAGGAAGCTTGATGAGCACTAGAAATGCTCATTTTATATACACGGTTACGGAGAATTATCACTGGTTCAATTAGAATATGAGATGTATTTTATATAAATTATGCATATAATTGATAGAAAATATGGTATTATGCTTGATTGGTTTTTTTAGTGGGAAATATGTATAAATGCAAGTTTTATTACTAATATGGTGTTTTCCAGTCTACATCCACTTGGACCTGGCATACTTCTGCTTATAGAGACTAATGCAAGAGAGCAAGTGCCTTCCTATTCAAGGAAGGTGCCCAAAAGAAGTAGGCACCTTCCTCTTCAAAGAAGGCGCCCAACAGAAATAGGCACCTTCCTCTTCAAGGAAGGTGCCCAGTAGAAATAGGTGCCTTCATATTCAAAGAAGGCGCCCAAAAGAAGTAGGCACCTTCCTCCTTAAGGAAGGCGCCCAGTAGGAGTAGGCGCCTTCCTTATAAGGAAGGTGCCCAACAAAAGTAGGCGTCTTCCTTATAAGGAAGGCGCCCAACAAAAGTAGGCACCTTCCTCATGAAGAAGGTGCCTCCATGCCTCCATACTTTACAAGATTTACCAAGTCAACTTTGACTGGTTGACCAAGGACTATGGAGGAGGTTGCACGTGAAGACAAAGTAGATCTATTTTAATCATGCATTTATTAAATAGAATAAAGTATTTTTTATTATTATGAACCGATTGGCCGGTTGACCTTGTAAAGCTCCTAAAGCATACTATTATTTTTAGGATGCATTAGTTTAGGATTTGTTGTTACGTACACCTAAGGATGTTTATATTTATCCTTCTGGTGAATGAACATACTTTAAAATGGAAGAATAAAATATGTGTAGAATCAATTGTAACTAAATCACATCACGTGATTAAAATAGATTGATTTGTTATTGTAATGAGATCTGGTTGTGCTTTATATAAAAACGTAGGCCAGATGAACAATGGGGAATGATTTATTTTACACATAACTTATTTTATTTTATTGTTTAATTAATTAAGAGTGCAAATCCTCTTATTCGAGCAAGCTCTATGTAGCTAGCCGGGAAGACTATCTGCGGGAGCTTGGGCCCACTCCATGCAGTAGTCTTCCCCTGTTTAATTTGTGCATTTGCTTTCTATAGATTAGTTTACTGCTTTATTTAATTTCAGTTGCGTGTGTTTATTTCCTCGCATTTTATTTCCATATTTTATTTCCAGCACTTTACTTTTTGTTTATAATTTATTTATTTCATTTCCCGCACTTAGTTTATTTGGTTTGGCTGGAATCCAATTACACAAACCTCCCCACGAAACTAAATAAGGTACAACCATATTTTTTCCCCAACACTGTAAGCATATACTATGCATGACACTCATATGTTTATGGACTTACCGGATTGATAATTTATGGAAGATAAATGAATGTTTTTTGGAACGTAATTTCTGCTTGCCATTTTGGCATCGTTGTTGGGGAGTGTCTAAATTGTAGTGTTCTAATTTACAGGTCAGATAAAAAGTCTATTTAAAATTACATATAGATATTTTACTTGAGAAGTGTGAGTCCATCGTGGGCCTTTTTATAAGGCCAAAAATAGTTGTCGGCACAGTCAGAGCTAAATTCCATTGGCAACTGTTTACATTTTATAGCTTCTCAGGTAAACGTGGGAATGAACCCGATGTGCCAAATTAAGTGTAGAAGTAGGAATAAAATGTGTTGTTGAAAAAATTAGAAAAATTTGGCATTGAAGAATTTCCATCATATTTTCAATGGTTCCAAGAAATCAAAATAAATAAGCACAACCCAGGTCTGATTGAAATTTTTTAGGGATGTGTTTTTATACAGAAACCATTGAAAAATTGTGCCTCTAGAAGCTTGGCTTTAAATTAAAAAAATTTACAGGCTTGAAATTTTTGCAACGTATTCATAAATATTTTTAATGATGAAATTAATAATGTAGGGAAAATGACAGAGCATAATTTAAAGAGAACGCCTTGTTATGGAGTATGCTCTTCACTTGCACTTAAGGCGACCTGGTGAATTAGAAACTAGCATGTGTTTTTAACAGACTGTTATGCCATGTTTTCTTCAGGTTGCTAGCTCACGGATAATCAATGGCTGCCCTGCACACTTTGCCATTACGTTGAAAGAAGTTTGGTTGCGAGGCCATGAAGGAAAATACTCTTCTCATGCTACAATATATCATACTCGTTGAAAAAAAAAAAATATTTCGAGAAGACTAGTTCAGATGTAGGCATGGGGGAGACCCCACCTTCATCAATGCCACCAACAGCACAATGAACGCTATTTATAGTGTTGGTGAAAAAAAAAAAAAGAAAAATATAAATCATTTGCTGAAAAGGCTCCAAGTTAATGAGCAAATCAAAATTAGAGTTTTATTTTGCTGCTTGTTGAAAGAGAGTATCCTCTTTCCCGAGGACCAGCTTGGTCGAGAAGGGAAATGAGAAATATCCAACCGGTAGCTAAATAAAACAGGGAAAGATCTATTTCAAATGTCTGCACAAAGGACACATGGTGCTTGACCACAAAAAAAAAAGTGTGAATGGAGCTCAAGGTGGCTAGAAAAATAATAGCACATAAATCTCATCAAGGCATTTTATGAAGGCGTCACACTTGAACACCCGACACATGTTGTAGATTATGGAAAATATTTGTTTTTATCCTCACTTTGAGAAATAGAGGATCTTAGGGCCACTCTAACTCCACATGCGATGTAAATAATTCAAAGTGGGAGATCATTCAGATGCACATGTGTCAGGATTGTGTAAATATTACTTAATTGAAAAAGTGATGCGTTCAGGGGCACATGATGAGAAAATAGTGCATGAAGATTAATCCCTGCAATGCATACGGAGAGTCCAATACTTTGGATATGCATTAGAGCAGGATTAACTTTTTTTAATGTGCTAATTGAGGAGGATCTTGGTGTTTCAAAAACTGTTAGTTGTTGGTTGTCATAAAATACTTTCATAATGGTACATGGAATGTAACTTTCACACAGTAGGCTACGTAGTTACCTGAATCACACAGCCTCTACTTTTGAATGCACAGTGCCAACATTACAGTTTTTATGGTAGCATTCTCATTCTCGTTAAAATATGTGAAAAAAATATACAAAAGAGAGGCAGAGTCTCACTATGGTGGAAGATAACATCAACTTTGAGAGGATCTGAAACCATGGAGAAATCTGCTTTTCACAAAAAGTGTGAGGGCAAATATGTTTCAGTACATGACACATTTTGCCAAATTCTTAGGATGGATCATTGACAAACCTCCAGATGTGAAAATCACCAGCTCAAATGGTTGAAGTTGACATTCTATTCTTTGATGCAGATGATGAAAAAAAATGATAATCCAAGATCTGTTCTGATCAAGACAGAATAGACCAAAAAAAAAATTGAGAAAAAAAAATTTAGTTAGAATTTTATTTTAATGCCTTTAGTCTAGATTTTTCTTTTTATGTTTTGTAGGACAATGTGAAGTGCGAAGTAGACAAATAAGGAGGTGTCTGTGAAGATCTAATGAATTGAGATTCATACGTGGAGTTCATAATAGCACTATACGAACTATCTCGTGTACCTGATCATGTAGCATCCAATCTAACAGGTGAAAGCTAGCAGAGTTTTGCCTTGGAAACATTGGCACTTGAAGGTAGGCTAAGTAACCCTGATCAAGCGAAAGGCTTCCAGCATAAGGTGCTTATGGAATTTGGGGGAAAATTTTACTGGAAAGTGCATGACTGTTATAGCCTGGATGATAAACAAAGTCAGAGATGCTACACCAAGTGCAAGAGTAAAGTGTCGAGACAATGTTCGAGTAACGGTCAACGATCTCCATTAAAAATTGCCTCACATTTGTGAGAGTGGATTAGACATCAACATTGGGGAAACCCCATACCATACCAGTAGCTGGGACGAATGCTCAATCATTCGTTTATAAAAAAAAAAAAAGGAAAAAAAAGAAGGAGGATCCGTGAAAAAAAAAAAATGAAGTGAAAGACGCCTTGTTCATCAAGAAGGTGCCTTCCGCATCAGGAAGGCACCATACATTGGAGGCACCTTCCGCATCAGGAAGGCGCCACACATTGGAGGTGCCTTCCATAGGAAGAAGGCACCATACATTGGAGGCGCCTTTCGCATCAAGAAGGTGCCATACATTGGAGGCACCTTCCGCATCAAGAAGGCGCCATACATTGAAGGCGCCTTCCACAAAAAAAAAAAAAAAAAATTGAAAGACGCCTTGTTCATCAAGAAGGTGCCTTTCGCATGAAGAAGGCGCCATACATTGGAGGTGCCTTTCGCATCAAGAAGGTGTCATACATTGAAGGCACCTTCCACAACAAGCAGACACCTTCCACAGAAAGTAGGTGCCTTGACATATAGGGTGCCTTGATCCATTTCCCACACCTGGGTGGTTCGATGGCACAAAGAAAAAAAAATACAAAAAGTGACGAGGCACCTTGATGGCATATAGTAAAGGTGCCTTGATAAAAAAAAAAAAAAAAAAATGCGAATCCTCCCAGTGAAAAAAAAAAAGAAAAAAAAATGCATAGAACATGTCCTTCTTAGCATAAAAATTGCTTTCTTATTGCTTTGTAGGAAATCATGAACCGAATGCAAGCTACAGGCATCCTGAGAGCCAGGGCTTAACAGGCATGGAGTCATGACTCCTATTTTCTTACTTTCGTGTGTGTAGTTTTGTAGGACATGGTCGTGAACACAATCTGTAGGCAGAGTTAGCTTAAACTAGGCCTAACAGATGTGACATCCCGTGCCTTAAAATTAGGAGTGTGGTAAAGCAAAAAAGGCACATACTTCCCACTAGGAAGGGAGTACCTACAATCATCCCAATACAGTAGTGCCTTTTCCATTTGGAGGAAGGTACCAATAAGCAATGTTCTTCTCCTTTGATGGAGGTTCCTGTTGCTCAGTGTGGGACCTGATGTTCAGAGGGCTATAGACCTGTTGTATAGAGGTACCTGACACTGGTGACAAGGGCATCACCAATTTAAAGTGGGGGAAGATGCGGGTGAACCAGAACCTCCCATAATAAAAAAATATTTTGTTGTTAGACTCCCAATTGAAATGCAAATTAGAAACAAAGCTTGTACGGGAACACCTACAGAAGAAGGCTCAGGCTAAAAAAATAAAAATGGGAGTTCGAAAGGCTGTTGTCATGAGGACGTGACAATTTTTAGACATGGGGGTAAAAACACCTTATTTTTGGCGCCTAACTTACTCCTATGAAAAAAAAAAAAAAAAAACCTTTTGTTGAAATAGCTCCACGATGAAATGCAAATCAGAAGCAAAATTTTATTTTTGCTGCCCATTGAAAGAGAGTATCCTCTTTCCCAAGGAACAACATGGTCCCGAAGGGAAATGAGAAACCTCCAACTAGTAGCTAAATAAAATGGGGTCGAATTTTGAAAAAAATAGATGTCAAATATCTGTTTCCTTTGGAATCAACGCATGGTAAGTAGACACCTTCCTCTTCTAGGAAAGTGCCAATAGAAGGCCAGCGCATTCCTCTTACAGGAAGGCACCAAGAAAATATAAGTGCCTTCATTTTTTAGGAAGGCACCAATAGAAGGCCAATGCCTTCCTCTTCCATGAAGGCACCAAAAGAATGCAAGCGCCTTCCTATCACCGAAAGGTGCCGACAGGAAGGTGCCATAGGAAGGCACCACAAGAAGGCACCACATAAAGGTTCCACTAGAAGGCAAGCGCCTTCCTCTCATAGGAAGGCATCGATAGGAGGGTGCCACTAGAAGGCAAGCACCTTCCTCATAGGGAAGGCACCCATGTTCTTCGCTCGTTGACTAGACAAGAACGATGTGGGCAACAAAAATTGGTGCAGTTCCAAATCTACATCATGTAGGTTAATTTGGGGCTCACACCAACGTATGAGAACATCCTACCAATGCCAGCACATACATCTCAGCAATGCACCTGATAGATGTCGTGAATGATGAAAGAAATATTGTTTTTCCTCACTCCATAAAACAAAGGAATGCAGTTTTGTTCCAATTATGCATGCAAAAGAAATAATTTAGAGGGGAGATCATTTTGGATGCACACGTGTCAAAGGATGAAAAAAATAAGGGAGAGAGTCAAGATCTGTTCTGTTCATGGTAGAACAAATAAAGATACATATAAATAAAGAAATAAAATCTCTAGGAGCACCAACGTGAAGATGTCTCACACCACCAACATCATATATATCAGATTCTACGAAATTCACCCAGGTATGTACTAATTTTCTTGTTAATTATGTGTATAGTTATTTTAAAATCATTTATAATCTAATACCAGTCGACACCTCCATATTTTTTCAAAATCTCCCATTAGAATTCAAACACATGATGTGGCTTGAAAAAATACAATTGAAAAAAAGGAGAGGCTATGGCATCTACATGAATAAATTTTGCATCATTTTCATTGCCGCCTCCTGACAATGGTAGTCATCTTGAGAAAACACATATAAATGATGCTACTCTCTACCACAAATGAGGTTATGGAGATGCAAAATATGTTTCAGATGTGGGTAAAAGCAGTAGCTGGTGATTGCACTTGTTTTAAACAAATTTGGTCTCACCAAATCTGACTAATGTGCAACACTGGAAAATGCTAGCATTAGTGCAATGGTAATTTGCCCTAAACAGTGTGGTCATGATTTAACTATTTATCTACAATGATTAGTCAGGATGTGATTCTGACTTCTTCTGGTGCCGCATCGCTCTATGGATGAAGAATAGCAACACTCAATAAAAAAAACACAGTGCTAAATAAAAAAATAGTACTGAGAAAAAAACAGTAGTGTTGAATGGAAAAAAATAGTAGCACTCAGCGGCAGAGAAATAGAGATGTTGAAGGCCATTAAAAAAAAAAAAAGAGGAAAAAAAATATATATCCCGGGGGTTGTTTTCACGAAGACATGACAAAATTTTTGGCATGGTCAGCCTGCGAGAGGGATAACTTCACCTTTTGGTGCCACGAGGGCATGGAACATGTTAAGCATGGGGGGATGATGAGCACCAAAAATGCTCATTTTATATACACGTTTAAGGAGAATTATCACTGGTTCAATTAGCATATGTGATGTATTTTATATAACTTATGCATATAATTTATATAAAATCTGGTATTATGCTTGATTGGTGTTTTTAGTGGGAAATGTGTATAAATGCAGATTTTATTACTAATATGGTTTTTTCCAGTCTACATCCACTTGGAACTGGCATACTTCTTCGTACAGAGACTAAGGCAAGAGAGCAAGTGCCTTCCTCTTCAAGGAAGGTTCCAAACAGAAGTAGGCACCTTCCTCTTCAAAGAAGGCGCCCAACAGAAATAGGCGCCTTCCTCTTCAAGGAAGGTGCCTAGCAGAAATAGGCGCCTTCCTCTTCAAGGAATGCGCCCAGAAGAAGTAGGCGCCTTCCTTCTTGATGACAGCGCCTAGTAGGAGTAGGCACCTTCATTATAAGGAAGGTGCCCAACAAAAGTAGGCACCTTCCTTATAAGGAAGGTGCCCAACAAAAGTAGGCGCCTTCCTCATGAAGAAGGTGCCTCCATGCCTTCATACTTTGCAAGATTTACCAAGTCAACTTTGACTGGTTGACCAAGGACTATGGAGGAGGTTGCATGTGAAGACAAAGGAGATCTATTTTAATCATGCATTTATTAAATAGAATAAAGTATTTGTTATTATTATCAACCGATTGGCCGGTTGACCTTGTAAAGCTCCTAAAGCATATTATTATTTTTAGGATGCATTAGTTTAGGATTTGTTGTTACGTACACCTAAGGATGTTTATATTTATCCTTCTTGTGAATGAACATACTTTAAAATAGAAGAATAAAATATGTTTAGAATCAATTGTAACTAAATCACATCACGTGATTAAAATAGACTGATTTGTTATTGTAATGAGATCTAGCTGCGCTTTATATAAATATGCAGGCCATATGAACAATGGGGAATGATTAATTTTACACAGAACTTATTTTATTTTATTGTTTAATTAATTAAGAGTGCAACTCTTCTTATTCGAGCAAGCTCTACGTAGCTATCCGGGTGGACTATCTGTGGGAGGTTGGGCCCACTCCGTGCAGTAGTCCACTATTTAATTTGTGCATTTGCTTTCTATAGATTAGTTTACTACTTTATTTAATTTTAGTTGCGTGTGTTTATTTCCTCGCATTTTATTTCCATATTTTATTTCCAGCACTTTACTTTTTGTTTATAATTTATTTATTTCATTTCCCACACTTAGTTTATTTGGTTTGGCTGGAATCCAATTACACAAACCTCCCCACAAAACTAAATAAGGTACAACCAGATTTGTTCCCCAACACTGCATGCATATACTGTGCATGACACTCATAAGTTTACGGACTTACCGGATTGATAATTTATGGAAGAGAAATGAATATTTTTTGAAACATAATTTTTGCTCGCCAATGCTCTCAATCAACAAATGAATATGAAGATCAGTCAGTTGTTTAACATGGCATACCTTATTTATGTTGCACGAGGAGAATATATTGATGGATTTTGGATGTAGTTGTTGACTGGACGCTCTCTGCTTCTAGATATGAACACGCATTGCTGCATATAGCGTGGGGGCAGTGTTGGCACTTGTTGAGAGATGATAAGAAAAATATAACACATGTTGTGAAGATTTCATGACAAGACAATGAATAATGGAGTGCTTAATTTTTGTGTTTTTTTTTGACATTTATTGATGTTACATTAGAAATGCAGAATTTTTGGTGCAATTCCACACGCAAAAGATAGCTTTGATGTTATTTCTCTGTGGTGGAGATGTGTAAGATAGGAATGTTGTGCAGTTAGTGGCTCTCATGAAGAATTTTGCTACTCGGCATCACTGTGTAATTAAGAAGAGGTGATTAAGGTGGTGATATTTAATGAGCATTATGTAGTGGAGAAGTCTATGAGATGTATCTTATGGGGTGCTACCCCTGATGAATGGAGAATGATAGAGCAAATATAAAGTACAGAGGATGTAAACTTATTGTATAGGCCATCGAGATGGAGCGTATGGAATTTTTTTTTCTCTACACTGTAGCCACTTTTTGATGTGCGGCTATTGATTTCTTGTCTATGAATCCAAACATGGCCTAAGTGTGCAGGATTTTTTTTGACTTCTGAAGCATACTGTTCTAAGTACGGGCGAATCGAATGGCGGGAAGGTGAGATGCGCTAAAAATTGATAAATGGGAAGTCCTATTATCTCCAGCGAGCTAACATTGCAGCAACGAAGATGTTCATTTGGTTTTGATATTTTGAGTTATTATTTAGAGTCTTTTGAAGTTCCAAATGAAAAATCATCTAAAGTTACTCCACCCCAAGTTGCTTAACCTGGGATTTTTGTTATTTTTCAACACTAGAAGAGTCTCATGAGATTTGATGAAAAATAGTGTGGGGAAGCCCTATTTCAAGAGATCCCAAGATGCATTATTGGGTTCCATAGTAGCACCCTCTCAGCGAGACCACATCCTGCTGCATCTCGGTACCACTTGACGCTTACTGTGCCACTTCAGTCGCATCCAAGTGCAAATGAATATCAAACCCAAAGGAGATAGGCGTATGTAGGCCCGACACATTTGGAAACTATTAAAGATAGCGCATTGAGCAATAGAGGACAAAGAGATTCTGGATGGTGACATTAATAAACTTAGTGAATGTAATTTTTTTCCTGAAGGTATGTGGACGGTTTGAAGAATCAGGGAGATATTTGTGTTTGCATTACAGCTTGGCGTAGTCCCACATGACAGATTGAGGGTGTATCAGGTACATGCTACTTGTTTTTTTGGAGACATACTGAGACTTCAAGCTAGAAGTGATCCACAGTATATTGATTGGTTATCAATTTGATATGGAGGCTACACGTTAGCATCGTTGACTACTACTACCAACATCGTAAGAAATGTGGAATTTTTGCAACAAGTGCATGGCAATAAGAGCAATTTATTTAGATATGTTTGCTAAGAAGAAATTTTTGACGTTATTTGTTTTTACTGTGTTCACCTGTTGATACTATAGTTTAGAGGTGTGTTGAGATTTTTCTGCTCTGATGGCCAGCCCAAGCCAGTTTACTAACAATTTGTCAATATTTATTCTACATTGGAGGATTTTTTTTAATGGGATGAAGATGGATACCCAATATCACTGGCCTAAGAAGACTCTTGACCCATAAAATTATTATGGAAGAGTGTTATGGAGCCCAACGGATGGGAGATGGGCAGTTATTTTTTAGAGGACAAGTTTCAACACATGGAGTGTTGTTGTTCCATGCGCTAGTGGATGATTTGTGTGGATCACCAGAAATATGACCTCCAATCCTACTGAATGCATTTAGAGCCATTTTTGGCCACCCCAATGAAACTAAAACCTCCCACATGTCCAACGTGTGATGTCTTCATCCAGAAGATGCATAATATGTTTTGAAAGAGTGCAAGAGTGCTTTCTTGTGAAAAATTTTAGTGAAGATTTAGTTTTTCAACATCCACGCCCTCTACAACTGTTTCTATTTCAATGTTTATTTATGCATTGATATTTATTTTTCTATTGATTCCCAAACTAGTTACTACGGGTCCAAAATTTTAGTTGTGTTTCCTTCAGAGCGGCGTTCATCGTTAGTTCATAGAGCACAATGTAGCAGGGTTTGAGGGGGCTACAGATACATTCAGTGGACAAGAAAGTGGCAAGCGATGGAGTTGGCATCTACTAATCTAATATATGCATTTGTTACTCTAATATCTAGTTGATTTTATAGCCTCCCATAACATTTCATCAACGTGGCTATCTATTCCCTCATTTATAATGTTGTAATTTATTTTAAATTAGTCTCATCGCGAGTGGTGACATTTTAGAATCAATGGGAATATTTAAAATAAGTGGCACATTTTTTATAAAGGACATCCTTTTCTAAAGTGGGATGGGACCACTTTACTTTCTCTGTTGTATGGGAACAACATTTTTTTTTTATATATACCCACATTTATCTTGCATTAATAGTGGGTGGGATTTGCCCATTTAATATAGCATTTTAAAATTCCTAAAGTAAATACCCAGGATGGTCCATGTAATTGCTTGCGAGAAAATATTCAAATATTGTTTTTATTCTACCATAGAGTGATGTTGCCATTGAGCGATGTTTTTTTTGCCAAGGGAGGCATGTTGTTTTTCCACTTGATGAACCACTTGATGAAGGCCCTATTGAAATTCAAGTATAGGGGTATTTATAGTCGTTGTAAAGGTGTTTCCACAACGGATACAATGGTGGTGTCAAATTATAATTTTGAGGCTATTGTATTTGGATTTTTTAGCCTTAAAGTTGTTGTACCTTGGAGTGCACTCTTGGTTGTACCCGACACTCCCAAGGTAATTTGTAAGTGATCCTAGTATCTAGTTGTGTTCCCTATAGCACTTGGTGGATGCAACAACTGGTTACCCATGCATTTCGATGGGATGATAAGGTCACCATAAGGACACTTATTCTAGGTACTATAGACATAGACACCCTAGAATCTATCCAAGGATTTTTTGGATCAACTTCTGAAGACTACATATGAAGACACTTCAGAGGATTTTCTTCTTTCTTCTGCTTCTCCAAATTTCGCTTTTATGGCTCATTTTATTGTATTTCATGGCTCATTTTTTCTTATGTATTAAGGTGCATTTTTGGCAGAGACCGAAACCTTCTAGATATAGTTTACCATGAGGATGGATTTGATGTTCATGGTGGATCTAGTCAGTGATCTACGAGAGATAACATCCTTTGAGGATGAGCTGTAGAGGCAACAGACCCAAAAGTGGCTAACCCTATGGCACCCATGATGACCCTGCGACACTTAGACGGCTGACCTAGTGGCAAAAGACCAGTGGAAGTGGTTGATCCTGAATCAATAGACCAAGATGTATACACCGTTGATATAGTATTATTCATAGTTGGAGAGCCAAGCACAAACAATACGAGCCTAGACCAAATCGGCAATAAATTAGGATGATAGGTTTCTTTTAGAGAAGTCAACATTAAGGGAGAATGTTACATAATTTTGACTTGTTTTCTTTCTATAGTTAGTATATTACACATTAAGGGGGAATGTTAGAATTAATGTATTCTAATGTGCACTATGCCTACCTAATTTTTGACACTTGTCATCATCATTGACACTTGTCATATAGGCTTATGCCTATATATTGTAACCTTTTGTATCAATAAAATATCTCATATTTTTCTATTTCCAACAAGTGTGTGTATGCCTAGTGTCTACTTGAACATCCTCTTACTTGGAGTTAGCTAGAGTCATGTTGTTACCTTGACACTAAAATTATTCTTAAATATACAATATACCTCACTACTATTTATCGTATACCAAATATCATGCCTAGAATATCTATAAAGTTAAGCTAGCCCACTTCCAGTCAGATGAAACATAGACTTATCATCGTACTATTGGGCAAAGGCCTAGAGAAAGCATCCCATACCACCCCTAATTATAGGTTTTGACAAGGTCACTTGGACCAGCCTTATTCTTATAAAAAAATGGTTGCTCTCGAGTCACGTTGCATGCTTACCTGAATCTCAACGACATTGGGTGTATGTTTTCCACCTTTTTCATGTTGTTCCAAAAAGGTTTTTTATAATACTTTCTCTACATTTATAAGGAATCTCAAGGTTTCTAAGCAAGGATTTACCTTTGGCATTTTTACCCAAGTTGATTCTATCTCTATCCCATATAGAATCTTACTAACACTTATTTAATCCATGATATCCAAGAAGTACTAGATTTCTTTCAAAATTCTAGATTATTATTAATTATACAAACATAATATTATGATTTAATTAAGCCACAAAATATGAAACACACAGAACACGAAACACAAACAAATAACAAAATAAAATAGATCCAAAACATAAACAATAAAATGATACAAACACACCACAAAAAAAAAATATAAAAAAAAAATACAACAAAAACTAAGCCAAATGAGTTATTGACAAATCAATCAATATAAGGTAACACTAAAAATAAAGTAAAAGCTTAAAAAATTACCAAAAATATCATAAATTGCTTAGCAAATTATTCAAATATTTCAACATTACCAACAAGATACTAAAGGATAACACCCATCCTATAAACCCTTAGGATTATGGTATCCTCATCCTTTTATTTATTTCTTGCTTAATTCCATTTGGGACTCTAGGATGGTTACTTAGAACCACAACATTACTATTGGAATTTGTATGGTATTTTTGAGGATCCATTTTTTTTGTAGTTTGAATCTTCCCTTTGGTTTTGCACTTGGGTTGGTTTTCTACATTGTACTTTTTTTATAGTTTAAAGTTGACTGAGATGGCTCTCCTTTACTATTATTTCTCAGTGATAAGGCAAGCTCTTTTAGTGATTTCTCATCATGCAATCCTTCCTTGTCCCCTCTCTTCATCAAACTATGTTTCCATACTAACTATTTTCATTTGATTTTCCTAATCATCTACTTGCTCATCCATGAAGAGCATTTCCAAGATGTTAGGTGAAAGTATTTTTTCTCTTTTGTTGCTATTTTTTATTTTTATTTATTTTTGTTTAGGGATGTGAAACCTTGCCAAGTCCCCATCCTCTTTCTCTTTTTAAGGGACCTTATATGGATAATCCTTGACGATATGTCCATATTCATGATAGATTTTGCATCTAAATGAATTTTTTTTATAATCTACTAATTCCTCCCATATTTCTTCCCTATATTATAAAGTAATCTTCTCTACAAGTGGTTTGCCAAAATCAATCAAAACACAAATTCTTGCATAAATCATATGCTCTAATTTTTGAGTGCTATCATAAACCATCATAAAAAATCTTTAAAAAATTCTAATTATTATGAATATCTTTGGATGCTAGTATTCATAAAAATACCAAATAAACAAACCCAAACAAGGGTAGTTAATGGAATTTTTCCTTATATTTGAACTTGGTATGGCAAGACTTCATGAAGAGCCTTGTCCTACCAAAAAACCATGGCCTCCCTTGAAAAATTTCCTCCCTATATTCTTCGCTAGCAAACAACATAAGAAAGTAGCCATTAGGGTAAGTAAAAACTTGGAACTCACCTCTAGTGCTCTAGTTTTTGGAAGCCCATTGCTTGAAGATAACAAGATTCGGTCAAAATCCCATGAATCAAAAAATTAGTCCCTTTATATCCATCTTATATCTTCCTTCTTGGATGTCTATTATTTCCAACATCACTAATGGGGATCCATTACTTGCTTTCATGCAACCCATCTATGTTTTACTTGAATCAACCTTTGGCATCATCAATGGTATTCTTCATAATTGTTGATTGTTCTTCCCTCCTATTTGAGTTGGTCCTCCATGGATTGCTACTTTAGAATTAATTTTTAGCTCAAAGCATGCATCTCTATTTAAATTCTCCATCCTAAAAACTAAAAAAGAAAGTTGCAAGAAACCCTAAATTTTCACCATAAACCCGAATGGAACTATGAATTTCTCTAATGCAGTCACTTTTGCCCTCATGTGAAAATCAATTTACCTTATGTTGTTCACTCATTTCCTTACCCATCCATACTCTACCACACTCACATTTAGATGGCAATTGTTGTTGCTACCACTAATTTTAACTCCATCTCAATTGTAGGAAACCCTAATTTTTTTCATGTCCGCATCAACTCTTAGCTCTTAATGCTTGTCACATCCTAAAACATCTTCACCAGAAAATTAGGACTCTCTTTTAAAAAAAATTTACCACCACATATTTTCTCAATAGTAATGTACACATTTCATTGGAAGTATACCTATATCTTAATAATTATTAAGATTCAACACAAGCTTTCCTCTAAAATATATTAGAACTATTTTATTAAGTTTGGTTGTAACAAAAGGGGAGAATAAAATATTCTTAGATAATCCAAATCTTATTTACCGGACGTAGTGGATGTCAATACCTTCTAACTTAACTCTTAGAGGTTACACCGTTACTTTATACATGAAGGCAAATTTCCACATTTTCTATTTATCTTTCAGTACTTCCAGTTTACTATAGTTGAGCTTCTCTAACATCATTACAGTCATATCATAACCAAATTAGGTGGCTCTTATCTATTTTACAAAGATTCATTTTCACCAATAACAAAGCAACTTTTGAAGAGCAAGCAAAATCTTATACATTTAACACAGTTTTGGGGTTCCTTTAACATCCATTCTCAGGTAGTCTACTGCCAATATTTTTTTGAGTTCAATGATTTAAAGCTACTAATAAAATACAAATATAAGGGTTCTTAAAATAAGATAACATACCAAATAATATCTCATTTATACTTCCATCCATTAAAACTATTCAATGGATAAAAAGTGGATATACAAAAACACATATTTATATATTTTTCTATTGAAACATTTTAATAGAAAATATCTCAATTATATGATGTTACTGAGGGTCTCTTGAGGTTATCCTTACTAGCATTTATAATTGAACAAAACCTAGGTCGATCAAATTTCCTTCCCACAAATGAAAAATAGATTACTAATAACAACTTACACAAACTTAATTCAATATAATTTTGAGTTTAATACTTTTGCAGTTCAGTGATACACACGGTTATCAAAAAAATATTTTTTCTAAGAGAAAAATGTATCCTCTATGTTCAATATATCTTACACTCAGCTAAAATATTTATGTCTTTCAAACCTCAGTCTCTACAATGAGTTTGTATTCCTAGACATATTGATTTTTCATTTGCAATATTTTAGTAGACTTCCTATCACTGTCACAACACAACCATAAATAATTTCTATGCACTATTATAAAATAGTTGTGTTACATTTCCAAGTTTAAATATTGTCTTGCATGGCTTCCAATTCATCCTTAGCTTACGAAAAACCTTCCATCTCATAATCACCATTTATGGTCTCAAATGATGATGTTAGGGATTAGATTACGACTCATAAAATCAGTTATGCCTATTTCAACCATACCTACATACGGTTTTCAATCACATTCAAACATACATTGTCATTCATAGTAACATAGCATACATGATAGACACATTCACATATTCACTTTTTTTCACCCATGCTAAATATCACATAAAGCCACATTGTAGACACCAAAACAGCACCAATCCGATTATGTGACTGCAAACACTGATCGCTTTGACAAACACAGCCCCCAGGGCAGCCCTCAGAGGTCAAACAATGGTCTTAACAACTTTCATAGCAATTTTGTGAGGTCAAGAAGCAATTTGGCACACTTAGACACTTTGCCTAGTAATCGTCTCACCCAGGGATGATTGCTAACTTGAAATCGTCTCACCCAGGGATGATTTTTGAAATCGTCTCTAGCACGATTTCCAAGTTTAATGGGCAAAAAGACAAATGAGGCCAAGTGGCAGCCCAGAACATTCAGTTGATGACTCCTACCTCGCACGCGTGTGTGAGTGGACAAATAGGCCATTTGAGGACTGTCACAAGGGCAGTTATGAAAGCCCAAGTCAATGGAGGACTCCCCTCCCTCTTGGGAAGACAAGACTGCCACATGGCGCCTATGACCAACACATGGCATTTGTGCTTCCATCCCAAAAGATACCCCATGGGTCTATAAAAGGTGGGACTTTTCTCACCCAAAATATACAGGTTGAAGGAGTTTTCAAGCAATGAAGTGCTGCCGAGTTGAAGACCCACTTGCATCCCCTTTGGTTCATCTTCCCACATCCACCAATCTATTTTGAAAGGGAGGTTGTTGGGTGGCTTTTGGAAGCTTGAATAGCACCTAAATCCAACACATGGACACCTGAATCAACCAATTCGCCGACCCCCCCAATCCTAAGAGGTTTTGGACCCATCCCTAGTGGATTGGAGCTGGAATCAAGTGCCAACGGTGGGAGGCCCACTTGGGCATCCCTGCAATTTTATTAAGTTTTATTTCATAAGCATTCTAGTTTATTTTCTCATGTTGCATATTGTGTTTTCTGTTTGGTGAATTCATAGCTGCAATTTCATAACCTTTGATCAGATTCTAGTATGTTTTGTGTCATTTTGTAGTTTCACTAACTTGCAGGAGGCGATATCAAATTCCCAACGTTAGAGGCCAAATTGGGAGAATCCGACCATCTGGGTCGTCCCAAAATGGCACCAATTACATAACCCCCCTATCTGCAAGTGTTTTGGAGACCTCGGGAGTCGACATTGGAGCGTGTCAGTTTGGCTTCCCCAACACAGAAGAAATCGTCCCACCCAGGGACAATTTACAGTCATAAATCGTCCTACCCAGGGACGATTTCTAGTTGAAAGCAGATTGGCCGACTGTCTCAGTGGCAATGGCCTTTTGGTAACATTTTCTATCTTCTGGAAAGTTTTTAGGTTGTTTAGAATCATTTTGTTTACTGTTTTAGATAAATGTTTGCATGCATATTTCGTTAATTTTAAAGAACAAACACCTTTCATTTGTAGCAGGTGCTACTGACATCTTGGTTGTTTCTTTTTTCGTAGGAGAAGTAGCAGAGGTTAATAACTCATCGACATCAGCGGCAACATCATCTTGGCCCGCCTATTGCAATCTTGGGCACGCGGAAAGAGGAACATTGAGTGATTGTAATCGAATTCTTTTAACGCTCCTAGCCCCCAAAAAGGGAGGAGATGTCATTGTAACAGAGATCAAGGGATATTAATGAAAGGGCTATGTTTTCTCCATTTGCTTGTGTCTCTTCCAATGCGTTTCTTTTCCATTTCATGCACTTTACATTTCTAGGACTTAAGCGCATTTGATTTTGGTTGCATCGCAATTAGTGTTTCATTTGCCCAGAATCTCATGATTTTTGTGCACTCATGATTATAGAGAGAATTCTGGCAGCGCTTCACTTCGCAAAATTACCTCCTCCTCCCAGAACTCACAAATCGCAAGAAAAAAAATGACACAAATGAGCCCAAATCCAAGTTTTGGGCCTTAAATAAGCCTACCAACTGGAAATCATCCTTGGCTGGGACGAGTGCTCTGGTCAGCGCTCGTCCCACCCAGGGATGATTTTTGCAATTGGAAATCGTCCCACCCAGGGATGATTTCCAGCCAGAAAAGTCAAAACAACAAAAACATCACAAAAATGCAACACAAAAACATAGCAATAAACATTTCCAGACAAAAGTGCTCATGCACTTAACCTCTAGGCAATCAAAATAGACGTTGGGGTCATATAATTATCACTCTCCTACTTCCCCAAGAAGGCTATCATAGCCGGACCGCTCCACGGGAAGATAGGTTTTCGATGATTTCACCCCATTCAGGCATCACCAAAAGGGTTAACACCCACCAAAAATAGGTCCAAATGTCGGAAAAATTGCACACACTTAACTTTAAACCCTTTAAAGGCACACCTGCACAAGTCATCTTGGGTCAAGCGACTCGTTGCTTCTCTCACGAAGGTCATTCCCTCATTGATTCGTCGCTTGAGGGGGTAGTCACACTTAGTCACCAATCAAAAATCACACACCCAATTAAGGAAAACGACATGCATTCAAAGAATCATTGACAAAGACAATCACGCTCCTGCTTGGGGTAGTAAACAAGCAACAATCAAATCAATCAAACACTTGGCATTTCATGAATCATGAACACAAGGTTCCCCTTGAGGATAAAAATGCCCTTTGCCTGTTCATGACTGATCAATGTCTAAGTTCAAGTCACACCTCACCAAAACAGGTTAATACTTGAAATCAAATTCCTTAGCTCATCAGAAGAAATGATTCAAGAATGCATGCCCTTTCCATACTTGGGGCATCAAAAGTTGGTTAGGTTACCAAGAAACCCTAATCATTAGTGCTTTGGTTATCTATTTTTGCTCAAGCATCTGCGTCACCCACAGCGCTTCCCAAAAATGGGCATCTGTAGACACCAAAACAACACCAATCCGATTATGTGACTGCAAACACTGATCGCTTTGACAAACATAGCCCCCAGGGCAGCCCTCAGAGGTCAAACAGTGGTCTTAACCACTTTCATAGCAATTTTGTGAGGTCAAGAAGCAATTTGGCACACTTAGACACTTTGCCTAGTAATCGTCTCACCCAGGGATGATTGCTAACTTGAAATCGTCTCACCCAGGGACGATTTCTGAAATCGTCTCCAGTAAGGACGATTTCCAAGTTTAACGGGCAAAAAGACAAATGAGGCCAAGTGGCAGCCCAGAATAGTTAGTTGATGACTCCTGCCTCGCACGCGTGTGTGAGTGGACAAATAGGTCATTTGAGGACTGTCACAAGGGCAGTTATGAAAGCCCAAGTCAATGGAGGACTCCCCTCCCTCTTGGGAAGACAATACTGCCACATGGCACCTATGACCAACACATGGCACCTATGAACAACACATGGCATTTTTGCTTCCCTCCCAAAAGAGACCCCATGGGTCTATAAAAGGTGGGACTTTTATCACCCAAAATATACAGGTTGAAGGAGTTTTCAAGCAACGAAGTGCTGCCGAGTTGAAGACCCACTTGCATCCCCTTTGGTTCATCTTCCCACATCCACCAATCTCTTTTGCAAGGGAGGTTGTTGGGTGGCTTTTGGAAGCTTGAATCAGACCTAAATCCAACACATGGACACCTGAATCAACCAATTCGCCGACCCCCCCAATCCTAAGAGGTTTTGGGCCCATCCCTAGTGGATTGGCGTTGGAATCAAGTGCCAACGGTGGGAGGCCCACTTGGGCATCCCCGCACTTTTCTTAAGTTTTATTTCAGAAGCATTCTAATTTATTTTCTCATGCTGCATATTGTGTTTTCTGTTTGGTGAATTCATAGCTGCAATTTCGTAACCTTTGATCAAATTCTAGTATGTTTTGTGTCGTTTTGTAGTTTCACTAACTTGCAGGAGGCGATATCAAATTCCTGAGGTTAGAGGCCAAATTGGGAGAATCCGACCATCTGGGTCGTCCCAAAATGGCCCCAATTACATAACCCCCCTATCTGCAGGTGTTTTGGAGACCTCGGGAGTCGACATTGGAGCGTGTCAGTTCGGCTTCCCCAACATAGAAGAAATCGTCCCACCCAGGGACGATTTACAGTCAGAAATCGTCCTACCCAGGGACGATTTCCATTTGAAAGCAGATTGGCCGACTGTCTCAGTGGCAATGGCCTGTTGGTAACATTTTCTATCTTCTGGCAAGTTTTTCGAGCTGTTTAGAATCATTTTGTTTACTGTTTTAGATAAATGTTTGCATGCATATTTCGTTAATTTTAAAGAACAAACACCTTTCATTTGCAGCAGGTGCTACTGACATCTTGGTTGTTTCTTTGTTCGTAGGAGAAGCAGCAGAGGTTAAGAACTCATCGACATCAGCGGTGGCATCATCTTGGCCCGCCCATTGCAATCGTGGGCACACGGAAAGAGGAACATTGAGTGATTGTAATCGAATTATTTTAACGCTCCTAGCCCCCAAAAATGGAGGAGACGTCATTGTAATAGAGATCAAAGGATATTAATGAAAGGGTTGTCTTTTCTCCATTTGCTTGTGTCTCTTCTAATGCGTTTCTTTTCCATTTCATGCACTTTACGTTTCTAGGACTTAAGCACATTTGGTTTTGGTTATATTGCAATTAGTGTTTCCTTTGCCCGGAATCTCATGCTTTCACACACAATAAGTCATTATTCTACACGTGAATCTACCTAGAAATATCTCATCTTGCCATATTTAGCTTTACCCAAAGAAACTCAAATGGTTTTATTTTCCCAATTTATCATATTAAGGTTCATAATATGAACATAAGTTTATTTAAATATCAAACTTCATTTTATAATTACTTCACAACAAACAAACCATTTCTAGTTTAAATCAACTATATTCAATCACATCATTCCATAGGAAAAAGGGTTCTTAGCTATTTCAATTACACCAAAGCACACATTTATCCACATTAATGCATTGTGAGCAATTCAATATTAAAGCAACAAACATGGCATATGTAGACACTCCTTACAAGTTTTTATACAACATTTCTCAATCCACAATTAGAATTAAAACATCTATTTCTTTCACAACAATTAATCAAACTACTTTGGCATTCGTTAATTCATAGCAGAATATAGTAAGCACATATGTAACAAATAGTTGAAGATAAATTCCAAATGAGACTTCTCTCTAGTAGACATAAGCTTTTGCAAATAAGAATCCCAACATATCATACTCAATACCCCATAATATTATTTTTCATGCAAGCATAAGATGAATAGTCCTCTATCAACAACCAACTTCTCTCCCTTTCACTTAGGATAACATGGAAGTTATTCCCAGAATATAATATTTACAATTACTCATTGTTATTCTTCCACTAGATCTATTGGATCGTGGGTAGCTGAGATTATAACATTTATATTACATTTAATTTCCCTCTAATATTTTTTATAATGTATGTGCATGTTACGCACGTTCAATATATATAAATATATATATATTACACATGCATAATATAATAATATTACATTCATATTTATTTTTACCATATACATATATACTAATATATATTTTTTAAATTAATAAGCATATAAACAATCTCTATTTTACAAAATTCGTGTGACTGAAAGGCTCCAATTCTTTTAACACTTTCATTACCACTAAAATATTTATGAATGCATCATCCCTATGCACAAAATAAATAGATATTCAAAATAAAACACACATTATCTAGTAAATCATGAATTCTACATGATATACTAATACGTGAGCTTCCATGTACTCACGAGCTAAATAATCACTTATCACTTACCTTTTCCTAGCACCTTTCTTATAACCATCGAAGGAATATACCTTATTCTTCATACACAAAGACTATAAATAGTACCACATTCTACAAGAAAAGACAAGAATATTCCATTAATCTATCTATAATCAATGGTCGTGCGAGGAGGGTCATTATATCCATATCATGTGATCCTCTTGTGGTTAGGATTACATGATAAAAGGATATTTTATTTGGTACAATGGAGCAAAGTGTGTGATGATAAATCTAGAGGAGGTCTTGATTTAAGAGTTCGTATGAAAGTAAACGTAGCTTTAAAGGTAAAAATAATTTGGAGATTATGCAAAAGATATTCAAAGACAATAGACAATAATTCATCTATGTACATTGATATTAGTGATCTAAGCTTAATATTTACTACATTATCACTACAAAATGGTTCTACATTACGGAACCGTTTAAAAATTCACTTGACCTAGTGCTTAAAGTTCAAAAATGGGTGGTTGGAATTGGAGAGAAAAATCTATTTGAAAATATACTTGGTGTGATAAAAACTAGTCAATCTAGATCTAATTTTAAATAGTTGGCTTTGTCTTCAATCTGTCTCTAGTATCATTGATAAAATGCTTTGATGATTTATTGTTCAAAATAAATATATTTATTCGTGTTAATCATAACTAATTTGAATTATGAATCACTAAACTATTCCTAAACTTAAAACTTTATCTATCACTATATACCAAATAACATATGGTAGAAACTAATAGACAAGTGGCTAGCAGTGATGGAGTATTTTCTAATCATTTGATAAAATCTATAGTAAAATTATTACTATAAAAAAATAAATTATTGTTTAAACATTTATAATTATTACAACCTAAAATATTAATTATAATAATAATAAAAATCATTAAAATAAAATCAAATACCATTTACTTAAACCCTCATATTTCAAGAAAGATACCCATGATGTACAATAGGTAAAAGCATTTTAAATTCCATGTACCATATTCAAACTCATATAAAAAACATAATATATATATATATATATATATATATATATATATATATATATATATATATATATAATTTGGTTAGTGTGATAAAACCCTATGACCAACACATAGGGTTGAGCAGTCTCCTCCCAACCATGACCCCTCATAAAGTTGAGAGATTCTTATCAATAGGGAATTTTAAACACAACCACCACACACCCACCCCATCACACACTCACCCACACCATGGTTTGAACCTTGGACCTCTCAAAGAAGAACCAAAACCCAAGACCATTGTGTTGTCCCCTTGGGAAAAAAACCTTTGCTAAGGAAAATAGTTCCTCGTATTCCCTGGGGTTCATAATTTCTTTTCCATGGAGCCTATCCCATCCGGGTGTACCCCTCAGGCTAGTCAAGGTTGTTTTTTTGTATATGACACAGGCTGTTAAGCTTGAACCTTGAACCTCTTTTAGAGGATTGGGGGGACTTACTGTAGACACCAAAACAGCACCAATCCGATTATGTGACTGCAAACACTGATCGCTTTGACAAACACAGCCCCCAGGGCAGCCCTCAGAGGTTAAACAGTGGTCTTAACCACTTTCATAGCAATTTTGTAAGGTCAAGAAGCACGAGATTCCGGGCAAAGGAAACACTAATTATGCAATGTAAGACGAAATGTAACGCTTTAACCTTATGCACCAAAACAAAGGAAAGAGACAATCTAGAAAGGAAAGAAAATATGTAAAGAAATCACAGCCCTCTTTATTCAAATATATTATCCTTGGTTACATAGACGTCTCCTCCCTTTTTAGGGGCTAGGAGCATTAAATTTGTCTTTGTTACAATGTGTGACTTAGTATTCCTCCTTCCACGTGCCCATGATTGCAATGGGCGGGCCAAGATGATGTCGTCGCTGATGTCGATGAGTTCTTAACCTCCGCTGCTTCTCCTGCGAACAAAGAAACAACCAAGATGTCAGTAGCTTCTGCCGCAAATGAAAAGTGTTTGTTCTCTAAAACTACCAAAACATTTACCTGAAATAGTAAATACAGTGAGTTCAAATGGCTTCAAAACTTAACAGAAGATAGGAAAAGTTACCAGAAGGCCACTGCCACTGAGACAGCTAGCCAATCTACCTTCAACTGGAATTCGTCCCTGGGCAGGACAAATTCTGACTGCAATTCGTCCCTAGGTGGGACGAATTCTTCTGTGTTGAAGAAACCGACCTGCTGCTGCTCCAATGTCGAATCCCGAGACCTGCAAAATTCCTGCAAACAGGGGGGTTATGTTATTGGGGCCATTTTGGGATGACCCAGATGGTAGGATTCTCCCAATTTGGCCTCTACCCTCGGGAATTTGACCTCGACACCTGCAAGTTAGCGAAACAACAAAGCGACACAAAACATACTAGAATCTGACCAAAAGTTACAAAATTGCAGCTATGGGTTAATCAAACCTAATAACACAAAATGCAACCTGAAAAAGTAATCTAAAATGCTCTAAAACTTAAAATAGGACTTGGGAAGTGTGGGGGTGCCCAAGTGGGCCTCCCACCGTTGGCACTTGATTTTGGAGCCAATCCACTAGGGATGGGCCCAAAACCTCTTAGGATTGGGGGGGTCGGCGAATTGGTTGGTTCAGGTGTCCATGTGTTGGATTTGGGTCAGGTTCGAGCTTCCAAAGGCCACCCAACAACCTCCCTTGCAAAAGAGATTGGTGGATGTGGGAAGGTGAACCAAAAGGGATGCAAGTGGGTCTTCAACTCGACAACACTTCGTTGCTTGAAAACTCCTTCAACCTGTATATTTTGGGTGAGAAAAGTCCCACATTTTATAGACCCATGGGGTCTCTTTTGGGAGGGAAGCACAAATGCCATGTGTTGGTCATAGGCACCATGTGGCAGTCTTGTCTTCCCATGAGGGAGGGGAGTCCTCCGTTGACTTGGGCTTTGATAAATGCCTTTTGTGACAGTCTTCTAATGGCCCCTCTATCCACCTACACACGCATGCAAGGCAGGAGTCATTAACTGACTGTTCTGGGCTGCCACATGGCGCCATTTTTCTTTTTTCCCGTTAAGCTTAGAATTCGTCCCACCTAGGGACGGATTCAGAATTCGTCCTGGGGTGGGACGGATTCTATTTTGAATTTGTCCCTGGGTGAGACGAATACTGGGCAAAGTGTCCAAGTGTGCCAAATTGCTTATTGACCTCACAAAATTTCTATGAAAGTGGTTAAGACCACTGTTTAACCTCTGAGGGCTGCTCCGGGGGCTGTGTTTGTCAAAGCGATCAGTGTTTGCAGTCACATAATCGGATTGGTGCTGTTTTAGTGTCTACACTTACTAGTAAGGTACCTAGTGCAGATATATTTATATACATTTTAAATATAATAATATATATTTTAAATATAATAAATTTAAACAAAAAGTATTTGGTTAGTTTTAATAAGTACAATAAGAAGCTCACTCTCCAATTATCTAAGGTTACTTTATAGAACAATAGTTATATGGTTGGTTGCCACAAGGTCTAGAATCATCCGCTACCTAGTTGGCTACCCAAAGGAGTGAAATATGATGAAAGGAAGGTATTTAACAAGTCTAATTTACTTGTATGCATATTACTATAATTTTTTTTGAGTTCCATATTCCTCTTCATGAAAAATAAAAATAGAGGGTATCACAATATTTTTTTCGAGTTCTCATTTCTTGTTCACACAATCTAGGAAGTGATCACCATAAGGTCGCTATAGTACCATTGTGATTCTTATTTGAGTTGAATGCTTTATGATCTATTTTCATACGGTAATAATAGTCCCTCTCCCTCGTTGCTCCAAAAATCCATTATCTGGACCAAGAAAATTTTTGAAAATAGAAAAATCCTTCACAAAAATAGTAAGACACATTTCTTGAATCAGGTCTGGGGAAACTATTCCTATTCTTGAGATTTTTCTCAAGTTGATAATCCAAGATCCAAGACCTGCTTGGAGGCGATAAAATCCCATTATCATGCAAGGATGACTTTACTTCTTTAATAAATACACCCCTTGCCCTTGTGCTTCCTTGCTTAGATGTACTCATCATATCTGCTAAATTCATGTTTGTTTACCCTATGAATATTCATTTTATTTGGAGAATAATGGAGTACAGGCTGAAAACTTATCATCCAAAGATATTCTTGTACAAGTGCATAGGATTATGTTTGGGTATTTCGAGGGGATTTGGGTCTCTGATTTGTAGTGGAAATGCTTTCTTATATAATAATATGAGAAGAAGGAAGGACATATAGAAGATAACCACTACTTGATATGGAAATGCTAAACATGGATGGTTGCAAGTGCCCCATATTGATGAAGATAAAAGAAACTAATGTGATGCATAATGAAAATTGCTAGAAATGACTGTAAATGCTGGAAAATCAGTGCATGTTACATTTTTGAAGGGATTTATGGTATGTTATTGGCTGGGATCAAAATTTGAGCAGAGTCACACACTATGGTGCAGTCGACTATGGATCGCGGGGTACCCTACCTCTCTAATTGTAGCTATTCTTTTCTGATTCTGGTAGAAAATTATATTGTTCTACAATTGTTGAAACTCTTGGTTAGCATCGGTTTAGTTTCAAAACCTATAAAAATATATTAAAATATTAAACTAAGGGATGCAAAAAGGAATATTTTTTATGGTGATTGAAAGATGATAGTCTGATTGGATGTTGGTAGATTTTTCTTATGTAAAATGACGGTTGATGGACTCTAGAAGAAAATAACTACTATTTATAGAACTTTGGAGAGGCTAAGTAAGGGGATGAGGTGTCTCCTATGATGTGTCCCATGTGATGTGGCCCATGTACAATGTGGCTCATGATGATTTTTTGTGTGAAGGAACCCTTCACCCATGTGGAGGATGAGGTGGAAGGTGACTCACCTCTTCCCATGCCTTGAAAGAGGATATTTTAAATATCCATTTGGATGAGTAGTGCACACGTGTGAGCAACAAATATCCCTTAGGATTATGGGTGCCAACATGTGTGAGCAAGGATTAGTGTTAACCCTAATTATATTGACCATAGGTTAGACCAAGGTCAAGGGGATGAGGTGGAAGGCTAGAGCTTAATTATGATTAATGCTAATTAAACATGAGTTTAACCTTTTAAGTGCACTTTAATGATAAAGTGATCTTTTGCTCATAAAGTAACTTTCATTCAAGGTAAAGGTTTACCAAGGTTAAGCATTTGACGGTGGTCTTATGAGGACCATGGTTAAGTGTATGAAAGGGTGTAAGTGGCCCAAGGAGTTTATGCATAGCATGACATTTTTAATAAATGCAAGGTCTGTTAAAGCTAATTTATGCAATTTTGTAGTATTTCCAATTTAATTAATTGTGAATATTGGGCAAGTGAGGATGTGTGATTTTTAGGTGTCTACACCTAGAAGGATTCACAAAGAGTGAATATTTTTATATTATCATCACAAATTTCAATGATAAATGAGAACACTTTATAGAGTCGTAAAAAAAACTTCTAATGTAAGAATCAAACACATCAAAATATATATCGTTAAATAAACTCAAAGTTAAAATAGTAAAGACTTTAGGATTTCTTAAAGGAGACTCATATTTAACTCATGAAGGATTCATGGGAAAGATAACTCCAGAATGTACTCTTAAATTCAAAAAAAAAAAAAATATGTACCTTACCTCTAAATATTATAAATTCAAATTCATATAATTGATCTTAAAACTTCATAAACCTAAGAAATCTTAACTATAATCAAAGAACCATCACTCACGCATAGCACTCATTAAACCATCACTCATAAACCATCACTCATACATTGTACCCATTAAAACAGTAAGAGATGAGATCATTACGATCTTATATACTGATTTTAAATGCAACCTCGATCCAATATCTTGAAAGGGAAATTTTAAAAAAAAAAATTGTTAGCATTTTAGGATTATAAAAACGAAAAAAATTAAAACGATCACCGTGGGACTCCACCTATGTTGGTAAAACTAAATGCGGTAAACAAAACAAAACGTTTCATCCTTATTCTTGGTTGGTCGCTTCAAGTTTTAGTTATTTTCTTTGTGTGGGTTTGAAAAAATAAAACAACCCATAATTATGATTGTTCTAACAACGATTTTAAAAGTACAGTTTTTCATAAAATAAAAGTAGAAGAAATACATTAATTGAAATTTTATACAGAAACTGTTAGTTATATTTTTGAATGGTATTAAGACTTTAAAATTTAGAATAGAAGATTTAAGGAGAGACAACACAAAAGTTTGGGTTTGGATTTTGGTTTTTTAGGGAGGTTTCAACTATGATATTGAAGAGGGATTGAATGCTTATGGTTGTGTGTTTAATTATTTATTGATAAGATCAACTCTCCTCCTTATCAGAAGTTATGATAGGATAAAGATATCTAGCTTTCAGCATTGATCAAAAAAATTTCAACCAAATAAAAAAATTAAAATCTTAAATAGAAAACTTAAAGTTTGAATCTAAAAATTTAAGAATGCGCACAAAATTTTTTTGGTGCCATACACACTTTTGGTCTATGAATATAACTAAAATTATATTGTTTCTTTTCCTTTAAAAATGTTTATAATAATAATTATATTGATTATATATTTATCATTATAATTATTTTTATAATGTGATCTTGTTTTAATTTATGGACGTTTGAAACATTTTTAAAACCCACTCCCTTGTGCATTAGGGTCAAGGTCAAGTGATTCCATATATGCATTTAATATTAGTATAATATGAAGATAAAGTTCAATTTCCCTTAAATTATATAAAATGTATTCTTTTATACAAAAGTAAGGATTTTATAAGTTAATATAAGTTGAAGTTTTAATATATATAGTTAGTTTTATTTTAAAATCCATAAAAAGAAACGAAAGGTTAGAATGGTATTCTTTTATTCAATAGAGAGCTAGGAAAAAAATTTCTCGAAAGAATTTTTTATCTTTCATGAATTATATCTTTGTATAAAATTGTCTAATTTAAATAATTTTATGTTATTTTGTATAGAGTTTGAAGATATTTGAAATGAGTGGTCATACAAAAGAATCCAAGTAGTATTGAGGGATATATGACTACATGAGGATATTTTTTTTTGGAACAAGGGTAACGTTAAGGCAATTTTCTAAGAAAAATATCTCATCTTTTAAGAGCCATATTTTTATTTTTACTCAGATTTAAATGATTCTTGGACTAATATATGTAGAATTTGAAGATATTTAAAATTATATTTATATGAAAAAAATTGATTAGTATTGAGCGAAGACCTTGTGCAGTGAACTATTTGGAACAAGAAAAATAATGATTTTTTAATTCATGGGAAACAAAATTGTATATATTGATTAGCTAGTGTTTAGATTATGTAGTGTTTAGATGATGAGAAGAGAAATAGAGGGTTGAACATCAATGAGGTAGGATATTTTGTTTGGGTATAGAAGTTGTTAGTTAAGTTTTATTTATGTCTTAATTATACTTGAAGTTTTGCATGTAGATTATTATCAGTTTATTTTGAAATAATAAAATTATTTAGATTTATTTTTAAAAAATATAATTGTTATAGGATATATTGGTAGATATCAGTATCCTTTCCATAGATCAATTTATAGCTAAATATTTAGAATATTTTTTAGTAGTAGAGGTTAGGAAGGACCACATAGAGAAACAATCCTTATTTCTCAAAGATAAGGCAATCATTGGTAAATCTAATGGGCCTTAGCCAAGGTAATTAGCTCTAGAAAAACCGATTGATAAGATATGGAAGTTTCTTCCCAAAGATATATTCCTATAATTTTTTTTTATAAAGAGAAAAAGATAGAATCCTAAAAGGGGATCCTCGGATTATGGGAAGAGCAATCCTCTTACATACCCACTAGTATTAAGGCTTTGCTTTTGAAAAAATAAATCTATCCGTAATTCCAGTATCGTTCAAGACATATGGTTTACCTATTGAATTATGGTAAATGGATACCTTAAAGGCAATAAGCAACACTCTAATATAATTATTTGAGATTTTAAAAGCTACAAAATATGAATTCTTATCTTTCTATATTTAAATATTGGTCATGATTTATCAATAATAAATCATTCTTAAGTATAAGAGTAAATATTGAATCTAAACCATAGATTATAAAAACTTATCTTTTATATCTAGACTATGTCATGAGGTGGGCCATATTTAGAATCATGCTCTAAGAAGATTCCAACAAAAAAATATATAGAAAATCACAATAAAAACATAAAAATGGATATAGATGAGGATGGTTTTCAACTTCCAAAAAATAGGTCTAGATAGATTAAAGTAAATAAACAATGGATACTAGTAAGTAAGGATATTGGAAGAAACACCAATTATTTTGAGGCTTTAGCCTATGAATAAAAAGTAGATTAGAGCTTAGAGGAAATGGTACAATAGGATAAGAATATTAATAAGGAACTGTTTACTCAATTTGAACTCAATTTAGAGATGAGCATTCCCATTGAACCTAAGAAATGTGCCTCATTATATTTTGAAGACTCTTGAAGTATGATGCACCATTTAGGACAAGGAAAGTGGTAGAGAAAATGTAATGCTAGATTTTTAAATCACTCCCATTAATAAGAAAATATCAAAAAATAATCAATATAAGTCAAAAGCTTCCCTAGTAGAGCCAAGAGAGGATAAGTATAAATAAAATCAAAGTTGTAAAAGAATATTGAGTAATATAATAACAAAACCTACCCCAAATACTTGAAATATAAAAGGAAGAAAACCTTAAAATTATAAATGGATATGTAGGGGAACAAGATCAAACATAGAGAAATGAGCATAATCTAAGTTGATTGAAATTTTCTTTACCAAATAGTAAAATAATATTGGTAATTCATAATAGGAGCCAACAACCCTTAAAGAAACATGATTACCATCTCAAGGAATGTAAAGGGTTCTAATTCCCCTCAAATAAAAGGTTTTTCAGGGACCTCTATTTAAATAATATGTTGGATATTCTTTATATCCAGGAAACTAAAATGATAAAGAAAGAAGTTACAAAACTATGAAAGCATTATGGGCAAAATGTGAATGGGATGTTATAAATTCAAAAGGAGTGATAGAGAGGATTCTCACATGTTGGAATCTAGTTAGAAGATCCTATGAAACCATTCATAAAACTAGACAATGGATAACCTCATTAGTTACATGCTACTTTTCATATATTTATTTCATCCTTATCGATATCTATATACCTATAGCTCAGTCAGGAAGATCAAAAGTATTGAGTGGGATCGAAATATTTATGAAAATTAAGGACCAAAAAACCCATTTCATGATCACAAGATATTTTAATGTCATCACCAAGTTGGATAAAAAATATATAAGAATTAGGAAAATAACCCAAAGTATGAGATATTTCTTAGTTCTTTTCAAAACAATAATCTATGGAAGGTTGATTTTGAAGAGAACAACTATACATGGACCAAAAATAGGACATGTCAAAACCTGATAGCAAAAAAAATTAGATAAATTAATACTCTCAAATCATTGGCTAGATGAAGGCACTTGTGTTAAATTCAATATCTTGATGAGGATTTTTATATATCATTAGCCAATAAGAGTTAAAATGGTGGTAAGTGAATTCAAGAAAGATCATATTTTAAATATAAATATATGTGGGAAGACCATCCTATATTTTTTGATATGATAGTGTAGATGTAGGATTCTTGGGGAAATGGTGGGTTGTATACACTTTCAAAACAAATTAAATCAATGAAATTTATATTAAATAAACTAAACAATAATACCTTCCATAACATTTTTTAGCAGAAAGAAGAACTAAAATAAAAAAAATTAAATTTCCAAAAATGTGATCACAATAATTCATGCTCGTGAGAAAGGAATTTGATTGGTGAATATCATAATATTTTGAGTAAGGAAAAGAAATTTTGGAGATTAAAATAAATATATACATGATTAAAATAAGGGTATAAAAACACAACTTTTCATAGGATGGCAATAGTATAGAGATTAGCATTCACAATTAGCAAAACTAAATTGGTAGAAGGTTTTTGAATTAAATACCATAATGAAATAAAAATTAAGGTAAAGTTTTTTTACCATAAAATTCCAAGATTGAAGGAGATTGAATTTCTTAATGATAAATTGCTACAAGAAGTACTTCTAGTTATAACAAATAAATATAATAGCAAATTCAAGGATCATATAACTCTAGAAGAAGTTCACTAATCTCTTTTTTTTTTTATAAGGACAAATCCCTAGATTTGAGTGGACTCTACAACATTCTATCGAAATAACTAGGAAATAATAAAGGATTCTTTATTGGTGGTAGTGAAATAAATTAAATTCAATATATCTTACCCTAATTCCCAAAAATAAGGATGCAAATTGCCTCATTCAGGTCTCAAAGACTATGTAATATGGCATGTAATATAATCCAAAGTGGTGGAAAAATGGTTAAGGCCACTATTAGAAAAAAATATTTTAGAAGAGCAAGGAGGATTTGTGAAAGGGAGATATATTTTGGACATGATCATAGTAGCTCATGAAATAATGGATTCAGTAGCTTCTAGAAAAGAGAGGATAATGGTCTTAAATAAGGAATCATTATGGGGGTATTCGGAAGGAACCTAAAGAAGACATACAAATATGGGCTAATAAGTAGACTTAAGGCTAGTAATAACGTCAACAACATCACACATAAATATTTTGTAGATGATACAACCCTTTTGGGAGGGGCAAGAAAAAATGAGGCCAAGGATTGGAATAAATTATTAAAGGGATATGAAAGAATATTGAGTTAAAAAGTTAATAGGAAAAATTACAAAATTTACTTCCTAAACACTCATGTTAGAATCAGAGTAGGGATATATAGGCTACTACAAATGGAGGAGGAAAATTTACCAATAACATTTTTAGGGATGCCCTTATTTGAGATCCAAATAAAGATATAATTGTGGAATCTAATTACAAGTAAATTTTAAAATAAAATACCAACATGGAAAGTTAGATGGGTATTATTTTTTAATTTAGCATAGAACCCCTTCTAAGGATGCCTTGGTTTGAGAAACCATGACAAGGAAGTTCTACACCATTAAAAACACCTAGGATTCACACTCATCCTTGACTACACCAGAATTATCAACTAGATTTTAGGTACTTGATGTGCATTTAGTAGGGTGGAGATTCGAACTAGGGACCTCCCTTGGAGGATAGCCCTACCATCTCCAACTCACCTACAACACATGAGTGGTAGATGGGTATTGTTAGGAAGAAGAGTCTATATAATTAAATAATTCTTACAAGCCTTTCCAACATATTATATTTCCTTGTATATTATTGCAAAATTGATAGAAAAAGTTTACTCCATTGTAACAACCCATGTCTTCTCACCTGGTTGCACCACATAAATAAATCAAACAATTTTCTAGGTAATTATTTTTTCATGTAAGTTTATCATTTATCCTAAAATGAGCTTTCATGTTCATAGCAATTATAATTCATCCAATGATTCATTAATTGAAGAATTCAATCAATATAGGCAGATCATACAATTTTTTTATTTTAGTACTGCTACAGAAAATCACTCAAGTAGACGAGATTGGTCAAATCTTGTAAAAAGTGCCATTTTGTAGAATTAACTTAACTCATTTAACATCCTCTTGTTCTAGCATGAGGGTTAATCCATGACTGGGGTTATGTTTTAGGTTCCATAACACCTAAAGGATGGATACATACTTTCCCCATCCCTTAACATATTTATCTAGGACTTAACTAGCCAACTTGTTCATATTAATTATGCAAGGGCTTAACGTACATATACCTAGTGTCTAGTTGAACATCCTCTTATTTGGAGTCATCTAGAGACATGTGATTACCCTAATACTAGACTTGGTCTTAAATGTACAACCTACGTCATGAATATTTATCCTATACCAAACATCATGGCTAGACTAGCTACATATTTATGCTAGCCCACTTCTAGTCAGACGGTAAATAGACTTATCGATATACTCTTGGGAAACAACTTAGAGGAAGCATCCCATACCATAACTCATTATAAGTTCTGATAATGTCACATGGACTAACCTTATTCTTGCCAAAAATTGTCCCTCTCGAGTCACATTGTATTTTTACATGCATCTCAACGACATTAGGTGTATATTTTCCATGAATTTCTTGTTGTTCTACTAATGGATTGTTTTATAATAATTTCTTTATATTTATAAGGAATATCAAGGTTTCTAAGCAAGGATTTACCTTTAACATTTTTACCCAAATTGATCCTATATCTATCCCATAGATAATCTTACTAACACTTATTTAATCCATGATATCAGAAATGCACTAGATTCCTTTCCAAACACTAACTTATTATTACTTATACAAACATAAGATTATTATTTATTTTCTCTGGGTTGAAAAATTTAGTATCCAAATTGTAGTAATAGCACATGATATGAAACTATATTTTTCACTAGTCATCATGAAATATTTTTCCATACTAAAAAGGCTTATAAACATTTAATTCAATTCTGCCTAGAAGATATGTCCCAAAAATTGGTATAAAATATTATAAACCTAAGTTATTTTCTTAGATTATTAAGCTCTTAAAATAACTTACTATAAGGACTCTCTTTTAAAATAGTTTTACCACCACATATTTTCTCATTAGTAATGTACACATTACGTTGGAATTATACCTATATATTTATAATTATTAAGATTCAACAAAAGCTTTCCTTCAAAATATGTTTGAAATTTTTTATTAAATTTGGTTGTAACAAAAGGGGAGAATAAAAGGTTCTTATATAATCCAAATATTATTTACCAAACCTAGCAGACGTCAAGACCTTTTAACTTAACTTTTAGAGGTTACACCGTTACTCTACATATGAATGTAAATTTCCATATTTCCTATGTATTTTAATACTTATAGTTTACTACAGTTGAGCTTCTCCACCATCGTTCCGGTCATGTCACAACCGAATTTGATGACTCTTAGATATTTTACAAATATTCATTTTTACCAATAATAAAGCAACTTTTGAAGAGCAAGCAAAACTTATACGTTTAACACATTTTTGGGGTTCCTTTACCATACATTCTAAGGTAGTCTACTGCCAATAATTTTTTTGAATTCAATGATTTAATGCTACTAATGAAAGATGGACATAAAAATTATTAAAATAAGATAACATACCAACTCATATCTCAATGGTACTTCCATCCATCAAAACTATTCAAAGGATAAAAAGTGGATATACATAAACACACTTTTATGTAATTTTCTACTGAAATATTATAATAGAAAATATCTCAATTATATGAAGTTACTGAGTGTGGTTATCCATACTAGCGTCCACAATTGAACAAAACCTGGGTTGATAAAATTTCCTTTCCACAAATGAAAAAAGGATTACTAATACCAACTTATACAAATTGGGTTCAATATAATTTTGGGTTTAATACCTATAAAGTTCAATGATACACAATGTTATCAAAGAAACAAAACTTTATCTTTTACACTCAACTACAATATTCAAATAATTCTATAAGAAAACTTTATCCTCTGTGTTCAATATCTCATACACTCAACTACAACATTAAAATGCCTTTCAAACCTCAGTCTCTACAATGAGTTTGTATTCCTAGAAATATTGATTTTACATCTGCATTGCTTTAGTATACTTATTGTGCACTGTCATAACACAACCACAAATACTTCCTATACACTATCATAACATAGTTGTGTTACATTACTAGATTTAAATGTTGTCTTGAATGGCTTCCAACTCATACTTAGCTTAAGAAAAATCTCTCGTTCCATAATAACCATCTAGGATCTCAAGTGATGATGCTAAGGATCAGATTATGACTCATAAAATTAATTATGTCTATTCCAACTATATCTACATGTAAGTTTCAATCACATTCAGACATGCATTGTCATTCATAGTAACATAGAATACAAGATAGGCACATTCCCATATTAGGTCTTTTGCACCCATGCCAAATATTGCTTAAAGCCACACAATAAGTCATTATTTTACATGTGAATATACCTAGACGTATCTCATATTTCTAGATTTATCATTACCCAAAGAAACCCAAATGGATTTATTTATCCAATTTATCATATTCAGGTTCATAATACGAACAAAAGTTGGTTTAAATATCAAACTTATTTTTACAATTATTTCACAACAAAAAAAAACATTTATATTTTCAAGTAATTATCTTCATCACATAATTCAATAGGAAAAAGGGTGCTTAGCTATTTCAATTACACCAAAGCACACATTTATCCACATTACTGTATTATGAGTAATTCAATATTAAAGCAATGCATGTGGCATCTGTAGGCACTCCTTACAAATTATTATACAACATTTCTCAATCCACAATTAGAATTAAAATGTCTCTTTCTTTCACAACAATTAATTAAATTGTTTAAGTATTCATTAATTCATAGCGGAATATAGTAAGTACACCTATAAAAAATGGTTGAAAATCAATTTCAAATGAGACTTATCTCTAGAAAACGCAATATTTTAAAAAATAGAAGCCCAACATATCATACTCAATACCCCATAATTTTATTTTTTATGAAAGCACAAGATGAATGGTCCTGTATCAACAACCAACTTCCCTCCCTTTCACTCGAGAGAACATGAAAGTTGTTATCATAATACAATAATTACCATTAATAGTTTTTATTCTTCCACTAGATTCGTTGGATTGTGGGAAACTAATATTATAACATTCATATTACATTTACTTCCCTTCTAATATTATTTATAATATATGTGCATATTACACATGTTGATTATATATATATATATAATATACATGCATAATATAATAATGTTACATTCATATTTCTTTTTAGCATATATATAATAATATTTATTATTATTATTAATAATAAGAATATAAATAATCTCTATTTTACCAAATACTTTCTAATGAAATGCTCCTATACCTTTAGCACATTCATTGCCACTGAAATATTTATGAATACATCATCTTTAATAAAACAACAAAAAAATATTCAAAATAAAACACACACATTATCTAGGCAATCATGAAGTCTAAACGATATACTAATACGTGAGCTTCCATGTACTAACGAGCCGAATAATCACATCTCACTTTACTTTTCCTACCACCCTCTTCTAGCCATCGAAGGAATATACTTGATCTTGCATACACAAAGACTATCAATAGTACCATGTTCTACAGGAAATACAAGTATATTCTATCAATCTATATATAAACAATGGTCATGCGAGGAGGGTCACTACATCCATATCAGAGTTATGCAAAAGGGGTTGGACTCAAAATATGCTTGTAAAAAAAAGTTAATCCTAATCAAAATTAAGGTGAATCATGGATAATCCTAAGCAAATCAAATCAAGCATCTTCACACCAAAATTTGGGGTATTTGAAGCCCTAAAATGTAAGGTCATATTTAGGACCACTTTTGACCTATTAAATCATCTTATAACTTCATAAAAATACCAACATTAGATTAGGCTTGAAAATAGCTTTCCAACGAGTACAAATATGCCTATGTTTGGATATATTGTGGTGAATTGACCCTAAGAAACAATTGATCCTAAACATTTTAGGTGAATGGGCCGACGTTGAGGGTCCTCATATTCACCAATTTCTAATTTTGGAAATCCTAATATTTGCCCAATTTGTGAATATTCACCACTATGCATAACCCTGATCTATATTATGTGGTCATTTTATGGTTAGGATTACATGATAAAATGATATTTCCTTTGGTGAAATGGAGTAAGGTGTAGAGGAGGTCTTGATTTAAGAGTTCATATGAATGTAAAATAATCTCTAAGGGTAAAATTAATCTAGAGATACTTGGACTAATAATAGGATGGAGCCACATAGGAGGAAGGTGAAGTTAGATCATTTTTTGGTTTCAAATGAGGCATTTGTAAAATGGAATATAAAATTTCAGATTTTGGAGGGTCCAATTTCATATCACTTTCCCATTTTGTTGTAAGGAGGGATCAAGATAGTGCAGCATCAATAACCATTTAAATTTGAAAACTTTTGGTTACAAAAAGAGGAACTTCAAAATAAAATTCCACAGTGGTGGGAAGAAGGCTACCCAAAATTTGGGACAACAATATCTAGATTCCACAAACAACTTTATTATGTCAAAGATCAACTAGAAAAATGGAGGTGAGCTAACAAGAAAAACTTCTAGGTCCAAAGAGCTCCATTGGTGGCTAGATGGGATGAGTTTCAAAAATACTTTAGGGAAGGAACAATTATAGAGTAGCTCAAATAAGAGGATAATGTATTCCATAAAGCGGTTGAGAATATTGACAACCAAGAGCAGACCTACTAGAAACAGAGAGCAAGAACCACTTGGTTATTAGAAGGTGATAAAAATACCAAATTTTTCCATCGAACTACTTGTGCTAGGATACATATGAACAACATGGAAGCTCTTCAAGATGAGAACAAACACTCCTTTGACACAATTTTAGGTATTCATTTCCATTCAATGGACTATTTTTTAAACTATTTAGGGAAAGTATGGTACAATATGAAGAGGCTCAAAAAAAATTTCTTGTTGTCATACCCTCTTTTATCTTTGAATAATAAAATTAGGCCCTAATTAAACCCATTTATAGAGAGGAACTGAATAATATAGTCTTTGGAATGAGCATCGTAAAAACACCAGGTCCGGATGGTTTTCCAATTGATTTTTTTTAGGTCTTCTGGGACAAATTGGAGGAGGATGTAATGGCTATTATAGAGGATTCCAAATGTAGTAAAATAATGCTTACATATAAGGTATTTCATTGCCTTAATTCCAAAAGTGGAGGACGGTGTACATATTTCATATTATAGACCTATTGCCTTATGCAATATATATAAAATAATCACAAAGGTAATGGCTGAGCGACTATAACCTCTTCTGCATGGCATTATCTCCTTAGAGCAAATGGGTTTTGTAGAGAGTAGGTAGATCTAGGATGGTATGGTTTTAGCTCAGGAGGCAATCCATTCAATATAAACATCTAGTAATAGAAGAATGTTCATAAAATTAGATATATCAAAGGCTTATGATAGGGTGGAGTGGAGCTTCTTGTCAAATATGATGGTAGCCTTTGGTTTCTATCAATATTGGATAGAATGGGTCATGGGATTTTTTTCTACTCTTACATACTTAGTTTTAATCAAGGGTCTTCCCTCACAACCGTTTGGAGCTACTCGAGGCCTTCGTCAAGGAGATCCTTTTTCCATCTATATTTTTCTCATATTGACTGAAAGATTGGGTAGACTCATCTTGAGGAGAAGACAACAAGGTTTTCTAGCAGGTATCAATGTGGGTGAGGAATTTTTGACTCACCTACAGTTTGTGGATGAAACATGATTGGTGGGAGTGGCTAGCTTTAGGAAAGCAAGAATGATTAGATATACACTTAATGTCTACCTTAGGGCTACAAACCAAGCCATCAATGATAAAAAATCCAAATTGATATTTTTCAATATTAATCAAAGGCTTCAGGATAGAATTTTATAGATCTTGGAATTCACAAGGACTTCTCTCCCAGTGGTATACTTGGGGGCCACTTTGCATTTTAAAAAACTAAAAATAGATATCTGGAGAAATATTTTGGACTGTATCCAAGAAAAAATTAATCATTGGTCTCACAAATGGTTAAGCTATGGGATAAGATTACTTTTTTTACAATCAGTCATTCAGGCCATACCAATTTATACATTTTCTATCCTTGCTGCCCCAGATACCATATGGAAATAGTTGGACAAGATGGCTAGAAAATTTTATGGGAAGAAGTAAAAGGAGAGAGGAAATGTAGGTTGGGATAAAGTAACCCAATCCAAGTAAAAGGAGGTTTAGTACTAATAAGATCAAATTTAAATAATAAAGCTTTGGATGGAAAGCTTTATTAGAGGTGGATTTCCCAACCAAATTATTTATTTAATAGAGTCTTAACTAGTAAATATTTGGGATAGGTAAACCCAAATGAGGTGGGTTGTTTCCCTTTGAATGGTAATGGATCCTTAGTGTGGCAGGCTCTCAAGTTAGGATCTCAAGTAGTAAAATATAGATTATTTTGGAAAGTTGGGAGAGGGGAGAAGGCAAAATTTTGGATAGATTCATTGGATCAATACCCACCTATCATTGTTGAATTTCCTTAACTACAACCAATAAAAATATCCATGTAAAGTAGAGTTTGGATACAAATTGAAAGTTATTTCAACACTAGTCGGTTGAGGGATTATAATTTTAAGCAGTTTAAGAATTTGGATGAGTGGCCAATTTCAATCCATCTGGATTTGAAACCCATCATGACTAAAATCTTGGCAGAAATATTTCTCACAGGTAGAGATGAGAAGGATGAATTATCTTGGGGCTATGGAAGCCTTGGTGTCTACACAGTGAAGTATGGATATGATAAGATTCTTCCATAGCCTCCTTCTCATACATATTAGGTTGAGGATTGGAGAAATATTTGACAATCCAAGGGTTGGTCGAATGTAGACTTTTTCGCCTGGAAGTTCATGCATAATGAAATTCTTACTTTTTATAATCTTAGATGTAGGGCAATCATTGGTCCATATCAATTTTTTTTATGCTACAATATTGAGGAAACAACTGATCACTTGATGTTTGAGTACCCATTCACGTGCCAGATCTAGGAGATATGGTTTTTATATTATAAAATTCAATTTAATGGTGATTTGAATTAGATTAATATTTGGGAAATATGGAAGAGGGGTAGATTTAAATATAAAGCTCTTTGTATTGGTTGGGAGCTTGGATTAAAATTTATTTGGTGGTAAGTGTGGTTGGATAGAAATGCAAAAAAAAATAGAGAAACCTTTTCTTCTTTAGATGGATTTTGACAAGTCATTTGGAGCAAAGTCACAGAAACTATGGTAGTCTATGCTAAAGAGGAAAATCATGTTATTATTGGGGCAATGGAGAAGGAAGTTGTAATGCAACATATGTAGGATAGATCTAGTTGGAAACCACCCCCAAAAGGTTGGATTAAAACTAATACTGATGGAGTTTCAAAAGGCAATTCGAGAAGAGCTAGAATTGGAGTGGTTTGTCAGAATCATATTGGAATAGTTCTCTATTAAGAACTACAAGGCTTAGGAAGAGCCACAAACAATGAATCAGAAGACTTAGCTATCAAATATGCTTCTATTTGGGCAGTAAAACAAGGTTATAGGAGGATAATCCTAGAATTAGATTTATCAAATAATGGTTGAAGCTCTAGATTTCATGAGGGAATTAGACGATGTGATTCCAGTTTATTTGAGTAGATATCTAAATAAAGTGGTAGACTTCCTGGCTAAGATGAGCATTGAGAAGGAGGTAGGGGTCCAGTGGCATAGTGAAATGGATATTGAGAATGAGATGATTAGGAAGGTTAGTGAGCAAATACAGTGCCTAGCTAATTTGGATAACCATTCCATTAATATGGTTTAGGATATTTGTGCGCCAATGTATATCTTCTTTTATAGTTGTAAACAGGTGAATAACCATTGTAAAAATATGGTTTACGAGATTTGGCTCCAATGCAAATCTTATTTTACTATTGTAAACATGTGTTCTATTTGGCTAAGGCTAGGAGAAGTGTGATCCCAACTTGTAAATGATCTTTGTTTTAATACATGTTTTTTCAAATTATTTAAAAAATAATAATAATTTGGAGATTCTACAAAAGAGATTCAAATACAATAGACAAGAATTCATCTATGTCCATTGAGCCTAGTCATCCAAGCTTAATATTTATTGTATTATCACTACCAAATGGTTCTACATTATGGAACCATTTAAAAATCCACTTAACCTAGTGATTAAAGTTCAAAAATGGATGGTGGAAACTGGAGAAAAAAATCTATTTGGATAGATACTTGGTGTGATAAAAAACCACTCAATCTATATTTAATTTTAAATAGTTGGCTTTGCCTTCAATGTTGCTCTAGTATCATTGATAAAATTCTTTGATGTTTTTATTGTTTAAAATAAATATATTTATGCATGTTGATCATAACTAATTGGAATTATGAATCATTAAACTATTCCTAAAATTAAAACTATATTTGTCACTATATACCAAATAACATAAGGTAGAAATTGATAGACAAGTGACTAGCTTTGATGGAATATTTTATAACCATTTGATAAAATCCATAATAAAATTTTTACTATAACTAAATAAATTATTATTTAAACATTTATAATTATTACCTCCTAAAATAATAATTATATGATAAAAAATCATAAAAATAAAATCAAATTCTATTTTACTTAAACACTTAACTTTCAAGAAAGATACCCATGATGTACTATAGGTAAAAGCATTTTAAATTCCATATACCATCTTCAAACCCATATAGCAAACATAATATTTAATTTCATATATATATATATATATATATAAACAATAATTTTTTGGTTACTTTGAATAGGTAAAATCATAAGCTCGCTCTGCACTTCTTTGAGGTTTCTTTGTAGAACAATATATTGCACGTGGGAATAGGAGAAAATAAACTTAAGAAAATATATTGAAATGCGCTTTGAAAATCATCGGTTACATTGCTTAAATACTATAGGCTTAACAACCTTAGAAGAAATTAAGGGAAGTTAGGAAATGAAAGAAAATAGGGAGGAAAGATAGAAGGGAATTTGGTGTCAACTGCCTCGCCGCCCATGCCATCCAATCTATCCAGTCAGCTGCTGTCCAAGTCAATCTTCCTGCCCAGTCAGCTGCCGTCCAAGGAAGTAAAAGGGTAAGGTCCAAAGCTTACCATTGTAAACAAATTTTTACCCCTTTTCACTGTGTCATTTTCCAACATTCTCCCCCTTAAAGTTGAGAGGCCTGACTATACAGTCTCTCAGCTTTATATATTGAGCTTTAGCTATACCTTTGGTGAAGATGTCAGCAATATTATCCAAAGTATTACAATATTGAAGCTCAACTATCTGCTGTTCCACCATATCTCGAATGAAGTGATACTTCATATCAAAATGTTTTGATCTACTGTGGTGGACTGGATTATATGCCAACTGAATGGCACTTATGTTATCACAATATAGTCGTGTTGGACCACTTTGACTTTCTCCAATCTCTTCAAGAACTTTTCTTAACCATAGGGCCTGAGTACTAGCATGAGTGATGGCTATATACTCAGCCTCAGTTGATGACAATGCTACAACAATTTGTTTCTTGGAACTCCATGTAATTAGTCCTGATCCTAGACTAAAACAATTTCCTGATGTAGATTTCCTGTCATCTATGTTGCTGCCCCAATCACTGTCACTGAAGCCAACTAAATTCACAGAATTACATTTTTGGTAATGGATTCCAAAATCCAATGTACCTTTTACATATCTTAATATCCTTTTAGTTGCTTGTAGATGCAGTTCAGAAGGACTAGCCATAAATCTTGAAACTAGAGAAACAACATATTGAATATCTGGCCTAGTGTTGGTGAGAAACATCAGACTCCCAACCATGCTTCTGTAAGTGGTCATGTCAACCTTTGATGCTCCATATTCCTTGCTCAATTGGATCCCATGTCCAGTTGGAGTTGCAACTAATTTGCACTGCTCCATGGCAAATTTCTTTATCATGTCTCGAGCATACTTGTGTTGACATATGAAGATCCCTTTATTTGATTGATGCACTTCCATGCCTAGGAAGTATCGCATTAAACCAAGATCTTTCATCTCGAATTGTTTCATCATGGAGTTTTTGAACTCCATATTCATTTTATTATTACTACCCATAAATATTAGATCATCCACATACAAACAAACTATGAGAATGTCTACTCCATGCTTTAGGTAGTACAGATTTGGTTCACTTTTGCTTCTTGTGAATCCATACTCACTAAAATAGCCATCAATACGTGAGTACCAGGCTCTTGGTGCTTGCTTGAGGCCATAAAGTGCTTTCTTTAATTTGTAAACAAGGTTCTCTTTACCCTGTTCTTGAAAACCTTGAGGTTGTTGAACATACACCTCTTCTGTCAAGTATCCATTTAGAAAAGCACTCTTTACATCCATGTGTTGAACATTCCATCCTTTATGAGCTGCTAAGGAAAGAACTGATCTGATTGTCTCTTGTCGTGCAACAGGAGCAAAGGTTTCCTCATAGTCAATGCCAAATTTTTGAGTAAAACCCTTTGCTACTAGTCTCGCCTTATGCCTCTCAATGCTTCCATCAGCATTGTACTTGGTCTTGTAGACCCATTTACATCCAACACATTTTTTTCCTTTTGGTAGTTGTACTAGCTCCCAAGTATCATTATTGTTTATAGAGGTTATTTCCTCTTTCATGGCTTCTTGCCATATATTTTGAGTACATGCCTTCTCATAGCTAGCTGGTTCTAGCTGTGTACTAGCCAATAAGGCATAATTAACTACATCTCCCATAGGATCATGGGAATCATCATCTCCATACAATTGTAAATTTTCAAGTTGTTGCAAAACTGAATTCATCTCACTAGCTTGACTTCTAGTGAATCTTCTCTGGAAATTCTGATCCAGCATTTGAAAGGATGGATGATGTTGTAATGTTCTTCTGCCTCTTGATGGAGAGTCTCTGTCGATGTCCATCGGTGAAGAACTTACTGATCTCTGTGGAGAAGGACTTAAAGTATTTGTTGAAGTACTTGATGTAGCTCTTCTGAATGGGTTTGGAGGGGGTGGTGTGCCTTTGCTTTGCTTTGGAGATACCTGTTGTACCTGTGAAGAACTTACATCGTGGGATTCATCATCAACAAAAATTCTTTGATGACCCCATTCTCCCCCTTCATCAAAAATTACATCCCTAGAGATTACAACTTTATGAGTTTTGGGATTGTAGAGTCTATATCCTTTTGTAGACTCACAATATCCTACAAATATACAAGCTTGACTTTTTGGATCAAGCTTCTTTCTTTTCTCGTCGGGAATGTGTACATATGCTAAAGAACCAAACACTTTGAAATGCTTTACATTAGGTTTCTTTCCGTACCATGCCTCGTAAGGAGTGACACCATCTAAACTAGAAGTTGGACTTCTGTTTAGAATATATACACTGGTTCTTACAGCCTCTGCCCAATACATATAAGTGAGATGCTTTGTCTGGAGCATTGATCTCGCCATCTCAACTATGGTGCGATTTTTTCTCTCTGCCACACCATTTTGTTGTGGGGTATAGGCAGTGGTAAATTGCCTTTTGATCCCACTATCTTTACAATATTTCAAAAAAGCTTTTGAGGAGTATTCACCTCCTCGATCTGTCCTAAGACATTTTACATAGTTCCCACTTTGATTCTCTACATTATTTCTAAAATCTATGAAGCAATCAAAAGCTTCATCTTTGTGTTTCAGAAAGTAAATCCAGCACATTCTAGAGAAATCATCTATGAAAGTGAGAAAATAAAAACTGTTTTCGAGACTTTGTGTTTGCATTGGACCACAAATGTCCGAATGTACTAACTGTAGTGGATAGTTGGCTCTCCACGCTTGTCCTATCGAAAACTTTGATCTTGAGTGCTTTCCCAAAGCACATCCTTCACAGACTTCTTTTTGATCATGGATTTTGGGAAGTCCTGTCACCATAGCTTGATTAGTTAACAATTTCAAGCTAGCGGAATTGAGGTGACCATATCGCAAGTGCCAAAGGACACTTGGATTTGTTATGGCTACATTTGCAAGTTGAGCTCCTCCTGGCTCATTAAACTTGAGAGGAAATAATCTGTTCTTGGTCATGGGGACCTGTGTGATGACACGATTACAATTATTTTTATCAAAAATGATACATTGTCCTTCATCAAATACAAGTTTGTAATTATTCTCCATCATTTGCCCAACGCTTAGTAAATTGTGTTGGAGCTTTGGAGTGTAGTAGATGTCATGCACATTTTTCAGTCCTTCTTTAGTTGGAACCTCCATGGCTCCAATTCCCTCTACTTGCAATGTTTTATCATCCCCTAATTTGATTTGGGATTTATAAGTGGAATCGAGAGTAGCAAATAAATGTTCGTTACCACTCATATGGTTGGAACAACCAGTATCTAGAATCCATGTGTCAGATAGATTCTATTCTGATTGGCCATATGTCAGAAAAATATTAGAAGCATCATCTTCTTCTCCATAATTACCATATTGATTGTTGCTGCCTTGTGAAGATTTTGACCAGCAATCACGAGCGAAGTGACCTGGTTTGCCACAATTGAAACATGTTGTTTTGGACTTGTCACTTCCTCGCCCTTGATTTCCACTTTGTCCTTGATTTGCACCTCGATTCTGATTTCCACCTCTTTGTTGATTACCTCCTCTGTATGAGTTGCCTCCTCTATTGGAATTGCCTCCTCGATTTTGGTTGCCTCCTCTGTTTTGGTTGCCTCCTCTGTAGTTGCCTCTACCTCTACCTCTTTGTTGTCCTCTTCCTTGACCTCTTCCCCGTCCTCTTGCATTATTTTCATTGGAAGTGAAGGCCTTATCATCGCCTCCATAGCTTGTTGAAGGAGTTTCAGGAAACCTCTCTTCATGTGACATTAACGATCCGATTAGTGCATCGAATGTTAAAAGGGAAAGATCTTTAGATTCTTCTATTATGATGGCAATGTGATTCCATTTTTGTGTAAGTGTTCTCAACACTTTTGTTACAATTGTCTCAGGCTTGATTTCTTCGCCTAATGTACTCATTTTATCTACAAGTGCTTTTACTCTAACACAATAATCACCTACTTTTTCATCATCTTTCATCCGAAGATTCTCAAAATCTCGCTTCAATGTTTGAAGCCTTACCTGCTGGACTTGATTACTACCTTGAAATCCATCACTCAATGCTTTCCATGCGGCTTGTGCAGTTGTACAAGCAGCAATTCTAGGAAATATGCTTTTCTCCAATGCAGCTTGGAGATGAGAAAGAGCAGATGAGTTGCTCTTCTTCTCTTCTTTTCGAGTCTTTTTGTCTGCTGCACTGAGTGTGGACCAGTCTGTGGGTTCCGTATAACCTTCCTCTATGATGTCCCACAATCCTCTTCCTATGAGTAAGGTCTTCATATTTATAGACCAGTACTCATAGTCATAACCGGTAAATTCTGGGATGGGTAAACTATTGTGTGAAGCCATAGTTACCAAAAAACTTTTTATTTCACGGTTACAAAAAATACTTTGCTGAATGAAAGAAAGAAGAAGAAGAAAGAAGGAAGGGTTTACAAATTTAAGTCAAATCTGACTTGTTCTACCCTATCATTGACTGCTTGCTCCTCTTGATGTGGGGATGCTACCTCTTGATTTGCAAAATTATCTGCCACTTCTTCTTCGTCGTCACTTATTGGTATGATTTCTGGTGATGGTGGTTCTAGGATTTCCACTGAATTGTTGTAGTGTGAGTACTCTGATTCTTGTTGCGCTCCTTGGATGGATTTTGATTGTTCAAATTGACTTCTAAATGAATTATCTTCAAAATCTGCTTCGTATCCTGAGTCGGGATGTCTTTGATGTGTGATTACAGCATTTTGGAGTTGACTAAATACAATATTGAGTCCATAACCCCTTACCTTTTCATCAAACCTATCTGCACTTTCTCTTGCTAGAATTGCACATAAGGCATGATAACACCCATTGGGTCTAATCATCAATGCCTTTTACAAAATTAAGCCTCTTAGGCTTTATTACAACACTGTTCTTCAGTTTATGATTCCTTGAATCAAGTAAAACAAACTTTCTTTGTTACAATAATTGCCTCTTAGGCAATGTTCTTTTGTTCTCTCTTTTCCCCTCTTTTATTTTATTTTATTATATATATATATATAAAAACTTATATCTTTTATTTAATAAAAAAAATATAATTGCCTTTTAAAAAAAAAACAATTATTTATAATTTTATTAAATAAAATAAAGTGATTTTAAATATAATATAAAAAAAAATTCCTTAAAAAAAATATATCAAAAATTGACTCCACAGGAATCGAACCCGCGACTCCTATCTGCTAGGCTAAGCTTCCTAGCCAACTCGGCCACAACCGTCGATGAAACCGAACAACAATAACACTTATACAGCCTGATCAATTCAGAATTTCGAAAAAAAATATTATTACTCCGTCGTCGGGATTCGAACCCGTGACCTGCAGCAGGGGGTGAAAGATTTAGCGCTGGCTCCATGAGCCAGTCGAGCTACGCGGCTCGACGAGAAGGCAAGGGAAGCTTGCCTTCCTTATGCCCTTCTCGGCCGCCCAAAGGAAAAAAATTTTTTTGGGACTTTAGTCCCACATCTATCCCGTAGAGAACAGTGAAGGTGTTTAAAACCTTCAATGGGCGAATAGTTACTCGATTGCCTTCGGGAAATCGGGACCGCCATTTTTGCCTCCTTCAAACCTCTCGCCTTGCGCCACGTTGCCCGTCGCCTGTGCTTGCCACTTGTCTTGTCGTCTGTCTTCCTTCTGCCACGTAGTCCGAGCTCTGTCTGCTGTCTGCCACGTTGCCTGTGTCTGCCTTGCTGTGTCTTCGCCACGTGGTGCCTTTCGGTTGGTTGTTACTTTTGAGTCTTCTCCTCCTCGCGTGTTGTGTGCTTGGGCCTACTCGGGTCCTCTCGACCTCGCCTCAACTTGCGATCCCTGGGTTCGCTCGGGGCTGTTCGGGTCCTCTCGACCTCGCCTCGATTCGACCTCGCCTTGGTTCGCGTGCGGGCTTCCTCCGACCTCGATATGCGGGCCCTCTTCGACCTCGCTCTGATACCAGATATTGCACGTGGGAATAGGAGAAAATAAACTTAAGAAAATATATTGAAATGCGCTTTGAAAATCATCGGTTACATTGCTTAAATACTATAGGCTTAACAACCTTAGAAGAAATTAAGGGAAGTTAGGAAATGAAAGAAAATAGGGAGGAAAGATAGAAGGGAATTTGGTGTCAACTGCCTCGCCGCCCATGCCATCCAATCTATCCAGTCAGCTGTCGTCCAAGGAAGTAAAAGGGTAAGGTCCAAAGCTTACCATTGTAAACAAATTTTTACCCCTTTTCACTGTGTCATTTTCCAACACAATAGTTATATGTTTTGTGGCCACCAGGTCTTGTCTCATCGGTTGCCTAGTTGGATACGCAAAGATGTGAAAGACAATGAAAGGAAGGCATTTGACAAGTATAATTTACTTGTGTTTATATTACCATAAAGTTTTTTGAGTTCCATATTCCTCTTCCTGAAAAACAAAAACAAAGGGTATCACCATATATTTTTTGAGTTCCTATTTCTTATTCATAGAATATCATAAGCTAACCATGGACGGTCACAAGTGACACAACTATCTTCCATGTGCCCTTACTTCTTCTCATCTTGTTATATAATAAATCATTTATACTATAAATTGGTGGCATGGATCCCCTTGAAAGGACCTAACGAAATCCTGCACACTTGTAGAAGAATATATTTTGCTAATAAGTTTTTGGATTGTACTCTATTTTTCTCCAAATTATATGAAGATTTCCATGGTAAGCAAATATCTAGCAATTTAGCAGATATGATGAGTGCATCTAAGCAAGGAAGCATAGGCGAAAGGGGTGTTTTTATTATATAAGCATAGTCATCCTAGAATGATAATGGGATTCTTATCACCTACAAGTAGGTATTAGATTTTGGGTTCTCAACTTGAGTAAAATCTCAAGCATAGGAATAATTTCCCTAGACATGATTCAACAAATGCATCTTACTATTTTTGTGAAGGATTTTCTTGTTTTCTAAAAACTTTCCTTGGGCCATATAATAGATTTTTGGAGCAATGAGAGAGAGGGAGCGAATCACGAAGCATTCATGGAGAAATATTTCATGAAGCGTTCATTGCAAAATAAGTTTTAGAATTGCACATGATCAAGTAAAAGTAGGGGTTGATGACAAATTTTGTAGATTAAAATCAATATATATATGATTAAAATAAGGGTATAAAAACAAAAAACTTTTCATAGGATGACAATGGTATAGATATTAGAATCAATAATTAGTGTAATTAAATCAGTAGAAGGGGTTTGAATTAAAGACCATAATGAAATAAAAAATAAGGTAAGATTTTTTTTACCATAAAATTATAGGATTGAAGGAGGTTGAAGTTCTTAATGATAAACTGCTACAAGAAGTATCTTTGGTTATAAAAAATAAATATAATAGTAAATTCAAGGATCCTATAACTCTAGAAGAAGTTCACTCACCTATTTTCTCTTTTGATAAGAATAAATCCCTAGATTCAAATGGACTCTACAATATTCTATAGATATAACTAGAAAATGATAAATAATTATTTATTGATGGTAGTTGAATAGTCTAGGGTAAATTAGTGTATTCCTTATAAAATAAATTCAATATATCTTATCCTAATTCTAAAAAAGAAGAATGCAAAATAGTTTGGTTTATTCATGCCTAGAAGTTTATGTAATATGGCATGTAATATAATCCTAAGTGATAGAAAATTAGGTAAGGCCACCATTAGACAAAAATAGTTTAGAATAGAAAGGAGTATTTGTGAAAGGGGGATAAATTTTGGACTAGATCATAGTAGCTCATGAAATAATGCATTTAATAGCTTCTACAAAAGAGGGAGCAACGATCTTAAATAAGAAATCATTATGGTCGAGATATTGGGAAGAAACCTAAAGAAGGCACACAAATATGGGCTAATAAGTAGACTAGAAACTAGTAGTAAACTAGTAGGAACATCGACAACATCACCCATCAATAATTCATAGATGATATAACTCTTTTGGAAGGGGTAGAAAAAATGAGGCCAAGGATTTGAATAAATTATTAAAGGAATATGAAAGAACATTGAGGCAAAAATTTAATAGGAAAAGCTTCAAAATTTACTTCCTAAACACTCAAGTTAGAATCAAAGCAGGGATATGCTGGCTATTGTAAATGAAGGAGGAAAATTTACTAGCAACATATCTAGGGATGTCATTATTTGAGAGCAAAATCATGATAGAATTGTGGAATCTAATTATAAGTAAAGTTTAAAATAAACTACTATTAAGGTAGATGGGTATTATTAAAAAGAAGATTCTATCTAATTAAATTAGTCTTATAGGTCTTTTCAATACATTATATGTCCTTGTATATTATTGAAAAAGTGGATAGAAAAGTTTACTCCATATTATGTGGTCATTTTATGGTTAGGATTACATGATAAAAGGATATTTTCTTTGATGGCATGGAGCAAGGTGTGTGATGATAAAACTAGAGGAGGTTTTGATTTAAGAGTTATTATGAATGTAAACTTAGCTCTAAGGGTAAAATTAATTTGGATATTGTACAAAGAGATTCAAAGACAATAGACAAGAATTCATTCAAGTAAGTTGATCCTAGTGATCTAAGATTAATCCTTACTACATTCTCAATACCAAATGGTTCTACATTATGAAACCTTTTAAAAATTCACTTGACCAATTGATTAAAGTTCTAAAATGGATAGTGGGAATTGGAGAAAAATATATATTTGAATAGATACTTGGTGTGATAAAAAACCACTCAATCTAGATCTAATTTTAAATAGTTTGTTTTGCCTTGAATGTTGCTCTAATGTCATTGATAAGATACTTTGATGATTTTATTGTTCAAAATAAATATATATTTATGTATATTGATCATAACTAATTTAAATTATCAATTACTAAATTATTCCTAAAATTAAAACTATATTTCTCACTATATACCAAATAATAGACAAATAACTAACTATGATGGAATATATTTTAACCATTTATAAAAATCTATAATAAAATTGTTACTATAACAAAATAAATTATTATTTAAATATTTATAATTCTTATCACCTAAAATAATTATTATGATAATAGTGAATCATTAAAATAAAATCAAATTCCATTTACTCAAACCCTCAACTTTCATGAAAGATACCCATAATATACTATAGGTAAAAGCATTATAAATTCCATGCACCATCTTCAAACCCATAAACAAACATAATATTTTATCGCCTGCATGATAATGGGATTTTATCGCCTGCAACCAGATCTTTCCGGACAACCGTGTCATCGTGGTGGGAGGTGAAAATTCCTACAGTTACGAATTCGCCCTCAAGCGACCTGGGGAGGGTGGTTCATACTCCCTTTTCTTGAGGGTGGTTCATACAGATTCGAAGATATTGCCCGGTGAGTATTACAATCTCTACCCATTTCTTCACCTCTCCTTGGACGGTATATTTCGTCGAACACTTTGCTCTTCTCTACCTTGACGAAGGATCCTCCGGGCGCTCCTCCGCAAATCATGACCTCCAGGACGGAAGACTCTCCGATACTTGTCGGCGAAGTTCAACGAAAATATGACGGAAGATCCGCTGTATGGGTAGTTCCTGGCAGGGTGGGAAAAATCCTGACCTCCTTGTTCTTGTTGTAATTGAAGAGGATGGAATCCCTGTTGGCGTAGATAAAGAGATTACCGTCCATAAAGAGATTACCGTCCGAGTAGTGGTGAAGAAATGGGTACAGATTGTTATACTCACCCGAAAATATCTTCAAATCCGTAGTCAGCTCAAGAAAAGGGAGTATGAACGCATCCTCCCCGGGTCGCTTTAGGACAAATTCGTAATTGTAGGAATTTTCACCTCCCACCGCGATGACCCGATCGTCCTGGCATGATAATGGGATTTTATCACCTGAAAGCAAGTCTCGGCTCTTGGGTTCTTGAGCAAAATTTTAAGGAATAGTTTCCCCAGACATGATTCACCAAGTGCGTCTTGCTATTTTGGTGAAGGATTTTCCTGTTTTCCAAAAAATAGCCTTGGGCCAGATAATAGATATTCGGAGCAACGAGGGAGAGGGAGCGGATCGTGATAATGGATATTCGGAGCAACGAGGGAGAGGGAGCGGATCGTGAATGGTTCATGGAGGAGAAATGGATTGTGAAGCGTTCATGGAGGAGAAGCTTCACTGTGGAATTAGTTTTGGAATTGTATATGATCCGGTAAAAGTAGGGGCTAATGACAAATATGGGTTGATATGGATATATAATAACATAAATCAAATTAAATTATTAACCTTTTATAAAATAAACCACACTTAATTTGAAAAAAATAAGTAGGATGGTGTGAAGAAAATGAGGGTTTGCAGAGCGAGGTAAGGAACGATGGCAGAGACAGGGAGACCACCTGATAGTATAGAGGATATTTTAGTTTCTGATGATGGGAATTCATACTGGGATGTTGATATGGTGGAGCGTGTGGATGGGAGGATGACGGGAGAAGAAGTTATCATGGAGGAGGAGTGTGTCGGGAATGCTACAGTGCAAAAACCATCATTTTGTGAGGTGTTGGCTGGGGGACCAGTGTTGATGCTCTTGTAGGGTCGGTTTTTGATGTTACAAGTAAGATTTCTTCTAATGGTGTTGTGCGATTTATCGTTTCTCCTAATCATGCAATGAAAATGGCGTTAGATGGGGAACAAGCTAGGCTTAAGGCTTGTGCCATTTTCTTTGTCTCTGTTGATATTTCATCATTATCTTCCCAAAATTTCTTTGATGGTTGTTTAGCCAATGTTTGGGGCAAAAAATTAAATATTAGGTTTTCACTATGTCGAATGATTCAAAAGGGGCTTTTCTTAATTGTATTCAATAATCCAAAAATGCAGTATAAGGTGGTTCAAAAACAATATTGGTCTGTAGGGAACTCGGTTTTTAGGGTTGTGCCCTGGTCTCCCAATCTGTTAAATGAGGAATTATTTTCCATTTCATATCCCAAATTGGTAATCATAAAGAATGTTCCACCTGTACTTTGGTATTTTTTATCTCTATTTTTATGACCGTTTGGCAGAGTTATGAGGGTTGAAGAGTCTTGTTCTCCTTTCATGCACACGTTCACTCGCGTCCTTTTGTCTATTACTCCTAGTATTGACTTACCACATGAAATTGAATTGGATTTTAGGGATATTAAACTTGTTTGCCAAGTTGAGATTCTAGGTGGAATCAATGCATGTTTTATCTGTCAACGTGAGGGGCACCTCCGAAAAAATTATCCAATTTTTCTAGCAATAAAATGAAATTTAAATCCCTGTTTGTCTTCCAGTGGGTTAAAAATAATGAAGGTGTAAATAAGCATGGTACTCCGCACAGGTCTCCTAAGCTGAATAATAATAATGTTGATTTTGTGCATGGTCAAAGTATTTCTAGCTCTACCGTGGCCAATGTTGAGTCTAGATCTGGGTTTCTTCACCTGACAGTCTTTCTTTTTCTTAGAATAAATCTATTTTTGTTTTTGATAGTAAATATCAAATGGTAAAAATTCCTGGAACATCTATGATGCAGGATAAAACAGTTATGGATAATGAGATAATTTTGGGTGATGTTGTACATAACAACAATCTACTTGGTAAGTTTATTTTAATCACAAAAAATGATGTATTGGATGTTTTGAATAAACACAATAGTGAAACAATGATTTATTTTGATTCATATTTTACTCATTATGTCACTCCTATTGTGGGTGATTCTATTATGTGCAGGGAACTGAATAATAGAATTGGCAAAAATGGGGACTCTATTACTCAGTTGTCCGCTCCTAATACTATCAGACATAGTGTCGAAGAGGGATTGAGTGGCAATAATTATGTTTCTGGTGGTCACATACATTTTGAGGGTAGATTAAGTGCCCAAAAATTAGCCCTGTCTTCTATTAATGTTAGGGCTACAGAGTATTACAATAATAAAGAACCAATTAAAGGGGATTCGACTAGTATACTAGAAAAGGATGTCAATGAAGAGTTCTCTGATGCTGACACTCATATTAGCAGTGAGCCTTCAAGCTCTGTTTGTGATGTTACAGAGGATGATGTGCTTGCTCCTAGTAGTTCAGGGTGGGAAAAAGTTGAAAAGAAGAAATGCGTGCATTCTTATGATGTTAATAGTATGGGTAAATCCTTAAGAAGTTTAAAATGCCTTGCTAGAGGCAAAAATTCTCCTGTCTCTAATATTAATGACATTTAAGTGTCTGAGCTGGAATGTTAGGGGTCTTGAATCCCCAGATAGGAAATATTCTGTTAGAAATCTGGTGAATTTTGTTGGTTCTCTTGATTGTATTATGCTTCATGAGATAAAAGCCACATGTTTTAAACTTCGTGCAACTTTAAATGTTATTTCAAAGGATCCTTTTGCATATTATATAGATCATTGCCCTGGTAGGGATGGCTCTGCCCTTATGCCATCTTTACAATGGTCTTTGAAGGTTGTCAATCATGTATGTTCTTCATTCAACTCTGCTATTTGGGTTATTCTAAATGATGAGAACTCTAATTTTGGTGTATGTTCTATTTATGCACCTAATGACTACAAAAGTAGATGTTTGTTTTGGCAATGGTTGTTGGGTTTACCCAATCTGCCCTGGCTTCTCATGGGAGATTTTAATATGGTGGAACATTGTGATGATAAACAAGGTGGGGCAATTTTTGAATGGAAAAGAGAGGAACAATTTTTTTGGTCTAAACTTAAGGCCCATCTTTACCTTTGTGATCCTCTATTGGGTCAAAGGGCTAATCATCCCGGTCTATGGTACACATGGTGTAATATGCAAAAGGGTAATAATATGATATATTGCAAATTGGACAGAGCCTATGTTAATAGCAATTATTTTAGTTTTGATTACTTTTCTAATGGTAGAAAAATTAATGTCCTTCCTACTGCCTTTTATGACCATTTTCCTATTATGGTTAATTTGAGATTACCGGGAGCTTTTTCTAAGCTGACTAGCAAATATAAAAAGTTTATCTTGAACACTTCATTATTGGACCTTTAGGACTATTCTGATACTATTTTTACTATAAGGGAGCTTAATAGAATTTTCTGTAAGCATTGTTCAACCATTGATAGATGGAATTGCAGTGTGAAAAGTTGGACTAAAACCTTTCAAACTATTGAAATACTTAGAGCCAAAGCCAATAAGAGGTTAGAGGTCCTTTTGAATGAGCAGTTTTTACAAACAAAATTTGATATTCAGCTTCAACCTAGCAATATTGACTTGCAAATGGAGTTTATTAGGATCAAGGAGAAGCTTAGAAACTTTCAAGTTAAAAAAATTAATGATCAGAGAACTAGATCTAGAATGAATTGGTTAAAAATGGGCAACAGGGGTGCCAAATTCTATTTTTATTATCTGAAGTAAAAGACTCATAAAGTTCATATCCATTCTCTCTTATGGAAATCAGTTGGTTACTAATGAGGATAAAATAAATGAGATAGTTCATCATTTTTACTCCTCTTTTCTCTTTTGAAGATGACTCTTCTCAAGTTAGAGATAGGAATATTTGTTGTTCTCTTATTCTGAGGAAAATTACCCATCAAGAGGCTGAAATTTTGGACAGGCCGATATCTTGTGATGAAATTTGCAAAGTCATTAAAGCTATAAATAGTGATAAGGCACCTAGACCTGATGGGAAGCCTATTGAGTTCTATAAGAAGTATAGTAATTGGATTTGTGAGTATTTACAAAAGGTGTATGATGATGCTATTAAGCGTGGTTCTCTAGGTAGCATTATTAACTCAGGGGTTATCAGACTTCTTCCTAAAGATGGAGACAAAACTTTTATTAATAATTAGAGGCCTATTACTCTTTTTAATGTATCTTATAAGATATTGGTAAAAAAATTGGCACTTAGATTGGTGGATATTTTACCTAAATTTATCAATTTTACCTAGACCAATTTTATCAAAGGTAGATATATTCTAAAAAAATTGATTATTGTATGGAAGGCTATGGATTGGGCTCGTATGTCTGATCAAAATATTGGCATGATTCTTCTTGATTTTGAGAAGGCTTATGATAGAATAGAATGGGGGTATATTATGGTTGTTTTGGTTGCTTTTGGGTTCCCTGACAATTTTTGCAGAATGGTTAAAACTCTTATGACTGATGTTGTTACGCGGATTGAAGTTAATGGGAGTTTATCTAATCCTATTTTTTTGCAAAGATCAATCAGGAAGGGTTGTCCCCTTGATCCTGCATTATTTGTTATTGCTAATGACCTTCTCTATTACTTGTTAAGAGATAACTCGCTAAGTCCTTCTATTAGAGGTGTTAGTTTAAATTCTTCTCAATAGCTTCTTAATATGAAATTTGCAGATGATACTATGCTTTTTGTGGAGTTAGTGGAGGATAATTTTGCTAATATTTTTCATAAACTGGATCTTTTTTGGAATGCTTCTAGAGCTAAAATCTCTAATGCTAAGTCCAAAATTTTGATTTGGGAGTTTAATCCTCCTATTTGGTTGAACAAATATGAGCTTCAATGGTGTGGACGTAATGTTCAGGTAAGATATCTTGGGATACCTTTTTCTGTTCAACCCAATTTAAGGTATATGTGGAGCTGGGTCAAGGAGAAAGTTGTTCTAAAACTAGATAAATGGAAGAATAAAAAACTTTCTTTGGCTGGCAGGTTTTAGATCTGTCAAAATATGTTATCCTCCTATACTGTTTATTATGCTTTAGTTTGGTCTTTTAATGCTAATCAAATTTTTGAAATTCAAAAATACATTAAACTATTCCTGTGGGCTGGTGATTATGGGATTAAGAAAATGCATATTAAATGGGATTGGGTTGCTTTATGCAAATTCAGAGGAGGTTTGGGTTTAATTGACTTGCGTAAATAGGGTATGAATCTTGTTATTAAATGGATAATGAAGTGCATTAATGGTGTGGAACCATGGAAAGTGTTAATTAGGCATAATATTTGTGTTGTTGTTCCTCACAAAAGGAAGGTTCGACATGGATTATCCTTTTCTGATGTTCATGATCTTGATGTATATAAATGATTTTGTAATTATTTTATAAGATGTAACGCTTTGTATGTTAAAAAAAACAGAACTCTATGACTATTTTATAGTTGTTATGACTGGAATCCTTCTAGTTATCTATAGTTCTTGGTTTTAACTTATTATGATGCTATGAGCTTCTGATGTAATAGGCTGTCTTAATATAAAATTCTTGATGTTTAATAGAAAAAAATAAGCAGCATATATAATCTATTATTAATCAAACACTATATAATTTACTATTCATATAAATGAACATAAATCGATGATAAACCACACATGATTAAACCAAAAAACAATTCAACCAAAAAACAATTCATAATCCACTGCTTCTTAGGGACCTGATTGTCTATCTTATAAGCCACTACCTTGCTGAGGTTCCTCTAGATCTTAGCCACCTACCATGGAAGGGGTAAGCTATATCAGATATTCTATAGGCAAAGCAACAAAAGCGAGCTGAAAGCACGAGGATATGGAAGCAAAATGAAATAGAAATGCAATGCTAAGTCCTATGAACAAGAATGCATGAAAAGAGGGAAAACGAACGAAATGAAATGAGATTTGAAGCAAGTGTAAAAGTGCAACCCTTTATTTTATTAATTTTCTCAAAATTGGGTTACAATATGTCTCCTCACTTTTCAAGGGCTAGGAGCATCGGACATAGTTTGGTTACACCATGAATGATACATTCCCCTTGGTGATCTCCCACATGCCCACGTTGAAAATGGGCAGACCAAACATCACTGTCACTTGCATGAATGTGTATATGGTTCTTTACTGCCCCTCTGGTGTTGATATCCTACATTCAGAGAAACAGTAAATGGTTAGTGGCACCTGTGGATGGATAGAAACATGAGATCCCCAAGGCCTACAGTCAGTGCATACATAAAATGATGAAAATGATAACTAAAACATATCAGAATGAGCTGAAAATTTGACAGAAGCAATAAAACATTACCAGGAACCCACTGCAAAAGGAAAAGTCATGAAATATGCCACAAATTTCTAATCTCTTTGGGGTGGGATGATTAGAACTGTCATAACCTATCAGAAATCCACCTCCTAAATGTCTAGTCCAAAGGCCTCCAAAACACCTGCAAAGTTGGGGTTAAGCAAAACGAGGCATTTTGGGATGACCCAGAAGGTCGGATTTGGCTAATTTGGCCTCGATTGCCCTATATCCGATGATGCTCCCTGTATGTTAGTGAAAGCGAGAAATAACAAAATCACAACCAAAACTTATCAGAATCACATGAAACTTGAATAACAGCATATGTAAATGACCTAGAATCAAATGCAAAAGAAAAATCAAGGAAATCTACCATAGATTTCTTATCACTCTGGGGGGAGCTTGGGGGAAGGACGCCCACCGTTTGGGGCTCAGTTTCAGCACCAATCCACTTGGGATGGGTCCAAAACTACTTATGGGGTTGTGTCAAAAAAATTGGTGGGGTATTGTGGCCAAATGTTTAGTTTTGGGTCTGGATTGTGCTTCCAATAATCACCCAATAACCTCCCTTCCAAAAGAGATATCAAGGATGTAATAAGCATAATGAGGGTAAGGGTTTGATTCGACAGCACTTCGTTGCTCCAAATGCTCCTGTGTTGTCCTCCCTTTGGGGTGAGAAGACTCACTAATTTATAGACCTAGGTTCTCTCTCTTTGAATGCGCATGTGAGGGCACCACTTGACTTGCTTGCCCTATTTTGGGAGAAAAGATTCTTCCTTGATTTAGAGTCTCTTTGCATGAGGCCTCCATGATCAAGGTATGCATGACTGAAGTCTCTCTCTCTGATTTGAAGTTGTTCCTTGCAATTGCATGCCCTGAAGGAACAGTTAAGTGGTGAAATTTCCGAGGTTTGACTTTTCCCAATCAAACCTGCTAGTCGCCCCACCCTGGAGTGAATATTGCTAATCGTCCCAAGGTGGGACGAATACCAGTTTGTAATTGTCCCAGGGTGGGATGAGTAGGGAGCAAAGTGTTGAAAAGGTGCCAAATTGACCTCTGACCTTCCAAAACTACTATAATAGTGGTTATGACCACGGTTTAACCTCTTGGGGCTGCCCTAGGGGCTATGTATGTCAATTCAATCAATGCTTGTCATCACATAATTGGATTGGTGTTGTTTTGGTGTCTATAGATGCCCCTTTTTGGGATGCGCTGTGCGTGGCGCAATGCTGAGCAAAAATAGATAACCAAAGCACTAATGATTAAGGTTTCTTGGTAACCTAACCAACTTTTGATAGCCCAAGTATGGAAAGGGGCACACATTCTTGAATCCTTGCTTCTGACGAGCTAAGGAGCTTAATTCAAGAGTTAACCTTTTTTGATGAGGTGTTACTTGATCTTGGACATTGTTCAGACATGAATAGGCAAAGGGCGCAACCTTTTGTCTATAGGAACCTTGAGTTCATGATTCTAGAATGCCATGTGTTTGATCAACTTGTGATTATTTCTTGTTTGCTACCCCAAGCAGGGGCGTGATTATATTTGTCAATGATATTTTGAATGCGTGCCATTTCTTTGATTGGGTGTGTTTTTGTTGATTGGTGACTAAGTGTGACTACCCCCTCAAGCGAAAAATCAATGAGGGAATTATTGACATGAGAAAAGCGACAAGTCACTTGACCTAAGATAACTTTTGTAAGGGTGCCTTCAGTTGTTTTCCATTGAATGCTAATGCAGTTTTCGAACATTTTGACCTATTTTTGGTGGGTTTGAACCCTTTTTGTGACGCATTTTGTAGCTGAAATTGTCAAAAATCCATCCTCTTATGGAGCGGTCTGGATATGGTAGCCTTCTTAGGGAGTAGGATAGTGATAATTTGTGACCCCAACATCTATTTTTCATGCCAAGAATCGCAAGCGCAAAGGCCCGGCAATGTTATTGCTATTTTTTGGTGGGTTTGGACCCTTTTTGTGACGTCGTTTGGGGATGATTTTCTTGCTCTGTAATCATCCCTGGGTGGGGTGAATACCAGTTTAGTGCTCATCCCAAGGTCCCTATAGGTGGATCTTCACATCGGGTGAGAGATAATGAGACTGAGTAGTCAGCTTCCTCTCATTGCAGGCAGCTGGATGAGGGGGGCACTAGTGGGCATGATGCGGGGGCTAGCAGCAGCTACCCTGAGAGGTCCCATAGGACCCACACCACTAGGGGTAGTTTTCGTCGCACCGATCTTGCGTGATCATGGTGGCCGACACCATAGGCTTGGGGGTTTTTGAGTTTTTGCTTTTTTTTGTGAGGTCAGAGGATCGACTTATTGTAGCCTACGGGCATTTTGATGATATATATACATGACATTCTTTTTGGTTATACATGTGTCATGATTTTTTTTTGTTTATTTTTATGCACATTTATTTACGTGGATGTAAGCATGTGGTATAATGATTGCGATGTTTCTAATTATATGATGTATGCATATGGAATGAATGAAATGATTTGTTGATAACTTGTCAATGACACCATAAACTGTACATGATTTACTGGCTTATGTGATGGCTTTATGGAATGACTTTGCATGTGGTAATTTTGTTTTGGTGTTTTTCATATTTTTTGATGGTGATGTAAGTAATAAAATGTACCAGTTGTTTTAAAATGTAGTTAAGATTTTTTTGAGATTCAGATATTTTAACTAACTAGCCAAGACTGTACATTTATCTCACAAGATTTTTGAACAAGTTACAAATCGAACTGAAGGTTGACCAAGTTATTTCACATCCCTGTGTGTGCAATTGAGTTTGTTTATGTGGTATTTTTTAGGATACCGCCAATGCCAGATATGCTGTCAACCAAACCTGTACTGAGGATCACTTAATTAGCTCCACTAACTCCGTTGTTGTATTTAGTAAGATTAATCCACAGGACAAACTAAGGTACCATAATCTAGCTCATCCACATGCAAACAGTGGTCTGCTCACACACAAATCTAATGTGATAGAGATATCATCATGCATTTTGGATACCACCATTGTCAGGTAGGCTGTCCACCAAACCCATAATAAGGATCACCTAGATGGTTTTTCGAATGCTGAGAATTCCAGGGATTCAAGATCAAGCATCTTTTGGTTGCTCAACTTATTGGGATACTTGCTCGTATACATAGTGATGAAAATCACTGTTTATTTTTCTCTTTTTTTTTCTTTTTGAGCAAGGACTTTGAATAGTGGTAATAACCACTGTTGTTTGATTTTGCATTTTAGGTTTCAAATTTGAGCTCGTAGGTTTTTGGCTTGTGCATGGCATTGATCCTTTTGGCCTTGGGGATGACTACCCATCCTATTTAGGGATGTGTAGTATGAATCCTTGCGACTTTTGGGAATCAAAGGTGATTGGGGATGTTATTATGTAAGGGCATTGATCTTTTAGGCCTTGGGGATGACTACCCATCCTTGTTAGGGGCGTGTAGTATGAATCCTTATGACTTTGGAGATCAAAGGTGTTTTGGGATTTTTGCTAGTGGTGAAAACCACTATTTATTATGGGAAATTGGATGGGGAAGAGCTTGTCCTTTTGTCAATTTTCAGCATTCTTGAACCATTCGCACAGGGGGATGAATAGGCTAACCTTTTGCCTATGGTACCCTAGACTGCTTTGTAGGTTTCTCTTGCATTCACACAACTTGGGAATTATTTTATGTGTTTTAACTTGTGTAGGGATGTTACGTAACGAAGTATGATCCAAGTAAAACTCTCCCTTTGTAAAATCTATCTGAGTTTGTACAATTTTTGGCTAGAAATTTAAATACAGTTGAATGACGAAAACCCTAAATACATTAGGAGACAACTGACTATGCTAAAAATGTGGATGGTGTTATTCTGGATGGATGTGTTTATAAAATGGATTGAAAGTGGAAAATTATGGAATTGTCGATTAATTACAGTCTATGGTGCTTGTGACATGTATGACCAGCAAATATGCCATGTATGGATGCGATGCCTAATGCAGTTTATTATATTTTTGTATTTTGATTTTTATGAGTATGCATGGAATTGAGATGCAATTTTTTTTTGTTATTTTTGAGTTATCTTGTGTTTTTGTTTGTTTTTGAATATTTTTTTTGACCAAGCGATTGTGGGAACCCTTGGAGCTTTTTGTTTGACCAAAGGGTTTATGGATACCTTTGGGGCTTTTTAGGTTGACCAAGCGATCGTGGGAATCCTTGGAGCTTTTGGTTTGACCAAAGGGTTTATTGATACCTTTGGGGCATTTTAGGGTTTGACCAAGCAATTGTGGGAATCCTTGGAGATTTTGGTTTGACCAAAGGGTTTATTGATACCTTTGGGGTGTTTTAGGGTTTGACCAAGTGATTGTGGGAATCCTTGGAGCTTTTGGTTTGACCAAAGGGTTTATGGATACCTTTGGGGCGTTTTAGGTTGACCAAGCGATTGTATGAATCCTTGGAGCTTTTGGTTTGACCAAAAGGTTTATTGATACCTTTGGGGCGTTTTAGGGTGACCAAGCGATCGTGGGAATCCTTGGAGCTTTTGGTTTGACCAAAGGGTTTATGGATACCTTTGGGGCTTTTTAGGTTGAAAAAGTGATTGTGGGAATCCTTGGAGCTTTTGGTTTGACCAAAGGGTTTATGGATACCTTTGGAGTGTTTTAGGTTGACCAAGCGAGTGTATGAATCCTTGGAGCTTTTGGTTTGACCAAAGGGTTGATGGATACCTTTGGGGCGTTTTAGGTTGACCAAGCGATTGTGGGAATCCTTGGGGCTATTGGTTTGACCAAAGGGTTTATTGATACCTTTGGGGCATTTTAGGGTGACCAAGCGATCATGGGAATCCTTGGAGCTTTTGGTTTGACCAAAGGGTTTATGGATACCTTTGGGGTGTTTTAGGTTGACCAAGCGATTGTTTGAATCCTTGGAGCTTTTGGTTTGACCAAAGGGTTTATGGATACCTTTGGGGTGTTTTAGGTTGACCAAGCGATTGTATGAATCCTTGGATCTTTTTTTTTTACAAAAGGATTTATGGATACCTTTGGGGCGTTTTAGGTTGACCAAGTGATTGTATGAATCCTTGGTGCTTTTGGTGTGGGCTATGGCTCTCTAAATGTGGAATGGCCTCAAATGACTGATGTTCAAGGGTTCTAGTTCCTTGATTCCTTCAAGAGAAGTGATATGGCATATTCTAGGTCCTATTTTACTATCAATGACATAGGGACCTAACCAATTTGCCATGAACTTGTCCCTTAGATGGCGTTGCAAGTTAGAATTTTGTTGGTTCTCTTTTAAGACCAAGTCACCTACTTGTAAGTCCCTCAGGTGAACTTTCATGTTGTATGCTTTCTTAAGTCACTCTTGGTAGATACGCAAATGCTTGAGAGCATTGATGCATTATTTGTTGAGCAACGTAAGTTGGTCTAACCGGGCCTATCGTGTAGTGTCATCATCGATGAACTCTTGCATTGAGATGTGCAGGGAAGGTATTTCCAACTCGAGAGGCATGACTGCCTTAGAGCCATACACCAGTGAAAATGGAGTTGCCCCAATGGGCGTTCAAATGCTAGTGCGATAAGCCCATGGGGCAAGCAGGATTTGAATGTGCCAATCCTTATGATTATCTGTGATCGTCTTTTTGAGGATGGCAACTAATGAAAAGGATTGAAAGTCCAACTAACTTCATATTATTTACAAACTCATTATATAGGCTCTAATGGCCCAAAATACATAACCAAACCCACTAAATCATGGATTTGATCTAATATGCTTAACCATACGCTATAATAGTGCAAAAAAAAATGCACGTAACTTCTAAGTTAAGAAGAAAGGAATAATTCTAACTAGAATATCCTTTTAGCTATCTTGAAGTACACACTTCCTACATTGAGTTCACACTTCCTAACTAGCACTCCTAAATTATAACTAGAAGATAACTAGTTCCCACAAGTGCATGTGATAAGGAGACTCACTTAAAATATTAATTTGTAAGAAATAAACTATGCAAACCTAGCTAGGAATTACTAGAGGGGTCATATGAGTGATCAAACATCAATCCTCATCATGCCTCCCCACAATAGAAGCATTGGCCTCCAATGCTTTCAGAAGAGTAGGAAAGTCACGGTACATTTGATGAAAAGAAATCCAACGAACCTGATGCGACAACTGTCCTTGTCGAGCCACAAGATATGAGGTGGTAGACCCTTGGTGAGTCTATCGAGTCTTCGTGTCATAGATCTAATCAAAATCCAATGGTAACTGAGAATCAGGAACCACGTCCATAGGATGATTGATAGCTGGTGTGGTCTCCAATGTAGAGTCAAAGTACAACTTCAAAAGATCTACATTGATGATGTCATGAATTCCCAAGTGTGTGGGAAGATCTAGGTGGAAAGCATTCTCGGACACCTATTGCAAAATAGTATAAGGCCCATAGAAAATCGGTTTGATTTTACTATGAGTCTTATCAGTAAAACATCGCTTGTCAAGATGCAACCAAACATTGTCACCAACCTGAAATGGATGAGGAATTCGATGTCGATCCATGGCCTTTTTTTGTTGTTGTTGTGTCTTTTGCAAAATATCAATCACCTTTGATTGTAGATTGTGCAAGTGCTGAATAAATGAGTATGCCTTGTCTTGCTCCTTCTAAATATGTGAAGTGACAGGAGAAGGCAAAGATAAAGGTAACTCATAAGGTGCCAAGGGCTTAAATCCCATACAAACCTCAAAAGGTGAGTGACCTATAGAATAATGTAGGGCCCTATTGTAGGCATGTTCAATATGAGTGAGACTCAAGTCCCACTTTGCTAGTGAAGCATGATGATAGATTCATAAACTTTGCAGAAGGGTACGGTTTACCACTTTAGTATTCCCATCTGACTGCGGATGATAGGCGGTGTAAAAGTTAAGGGAAACTCCCAAAATTTTCCACAAAGAATGCCAAAAGAGACCCACAAAGTGTGAATCATGATCCGATATAATGTTGGTAGGTAGACCAAAGGAATGCCAAATTCTTTCAAAGAACAATTGGGCTATGTCTGCTGCAGAACTTGTCTTGCGACATGTAATAAACTTAGCCATCTTACTAAATATGTCAACCACCATGAACACACAATCATGTTGTCACACTATCATGGAAAAACCACTAACCAAATCCATTGAAATGCTTTCCCAAGGACGGGAAGGAATGGGCAAAGGCATGCCTAAGCCAAACTTCCTGTTAGCTAGTTTTGAATGACAACAAACTACACACTGTTTGAGAAATCTCAACACATCCCTTTGCATTTTAGGCCAGTAAAAAAACCTTTGCAAGTGATGAAGTGTTTTGTGCTTCCCAAAGTGACCACCATAAAGTGTAGAATGATCTTCCTTAAGAAGTGACACTCTAGGCTCACAAGGAACACAAACCTTGTCCAATTTGTAAAGAAGTCCTTCTTTGATGTAGAAATATTGGAAAGGATGCAAATTGGAAGAAGAATGCTTACTCACTTGCTCAAATAATTTCCCAAAATTAGGATCCTGTGAATACTGATTAGGCCAAGTATTAAATCCCAAGTGTGAAGTGGACATAACTGTTAAGGCAAGAGCGGTAGTAGGCCTACTCAAACAATCAACAACAATATTACTCTTTCCCTTTTTGTACTTGATCACCAAGTGAAATTTTTGTAGGTAAGAGGCCCACTTCATATGTCTTGATTCTTCAATTTTACTTTGAGATTGTAAAAACTTTAGAGGCATATGATCATTGTGTACTACTATATATTTTCCCAAAATATAATGTCTCCAGTACTTGATAGCTTTAACTAATGCATACAACTCCTTGTCATATGTAGAATAGTTCAACTTAGCAGCAGAAAAAGTTTTTGAATGATAAGCAACTGGATGACCATTATGTTTGAGCACAGCTCCTAAGGTAACTTTAGAGGCATCCATTTCAATCTCAAAATTTTGATAGAGTTCAGGTAAAGTTAACATAGGTGTTTTACAAAGTTTCTTTTTGAGTTTCTCAAAGGCAATCTCTTGGCTTTTCTCCCAATGAAATGGAACTTTAGACTTAGTGAGATAATGCAATGGAGCTGCAAGAGTGGAATATTTATGAATGAACTTGCGATAAAAATTTGCATGTCCTAGGAAACTCCTTAACTCAGTGAGAGTTGAAGGAGGGGACCACTTAAGTAAAACATCAACTTTTGTGGGATCTACCTGAATTCCACTTTCACTAATCACATAACCAAGGTAAGAAACTGATGTATTGCCAAAAGAACACTTGGAAGAATTGGCATATAATTGATTCTTCGCAAGAAGATCAAGTGTATGATGGATATGCCCAAGGTTTTCCTCCCAAGTTTTTGAGAATATCAATATATTATTAAGATATATTATTACAAATTTGTCAAGTACATCACAAAATACATCATTCATCAACCTCATGAAGGTTGCAGGAGCATTAGTAAGACCGAAGGGCATGACCAACCATTCAAAGAGGCCCATCTTCATCTTAAAAGTTGTCTTCCATGTATCCTCAGATTGGATACGCACTTGATGATATCCACTCTTGAGATCTATTTTTTAAAAGAACTTAGCTCCTTGGAGTTGATCTAATAAATCATCAATGTGTGGTAGTGGATATCTATTCTTTACAAAAATTATGTTCAAAGCACAAAAATCAATGCACAATCTCCAAGTGCCATCTTTTTTAAGAACCAACAAAATAGGTGAGGCACATGCAGAAGCACTTTCCTTAATGAAACCCTTAGACTAAAAATCTTCTATTTGGCTTTTAATTTCTTCATTTTGCAAAATAGATTGTCTATACATGGATGCATTAGGTAGTGAAGAACTAGGAATGATTTCAATACTGTGATTAATTGTGCAAATTGGAGGAAGAGACTTTGGCTCCTGAAATATGTGTGAGTAATTTTGCAATATTTTATCCATTGAAGAGTGTTGCTTTGGAATGGAAGTGGATGTAGGAGTGTTTTGAGAGCGAATGAAAATTAGAGCAACATCACCACCTTTTTTAATTGCCCTTTTTGTTTGCTTGGAATTTAGAATGATGTTAGGAGTGTTGGTGCTTTTAATGAGAAAGACCTTATCATATTTTTGAAGTGTGTAGGTTATTTTGAAAGCATCATAAATAGCTCTCCGATCGTACTGAAAAGGTTGTCCAAGCAAAATCCCATAATAATCCACAGGAGTCACATCACAATTGACTTGATCTATGAAATGTGGGCCAAGTGCAAATTTTAATGTGCAAGTGTGAGTGATTTCTGAGCCCCTTCCACTATCCTTCCAACCCAAATAATAAGGTTGAGTATTAGGCTCCATAGGTAACTTCAATCGCTTGATAATGGACTTCGTAATTAGATTTTTCTGTGAGCCATTATCCACTATACAATCCGTTGCAAAATTATGGAGCAAATGAGCTCGAGTGATGAATAAAGCATCACGAGCGCCCCCTAATGAACTTACATTTACCAAGGTAACCTCATTGAGCTTACCTCGTAATTTCGTGTATACTCTACTTTCTCCTACTGACTCAAAGGGACCTTTGGAAGCATCCTCATCTTGAGTAGTGATGACTAAACTCTTCTTCTTAAGCTTAAAACAATCAGCTTTTTCATGACCCTTTTTCTTACAATAGTTACAAAACTTTTTAGAAGAAGAAGATTTGGAAGAAGAAGAAGAAGGAGTAGGAGCGGAAGGAGAAGGAGAAGAAGGAGATGGAGAAGAAACATTCTTATTTTGAGCAAAATTCTTCTTTTGTGAGAAATAACTATTCCCTTTTTATGAGTTTGCAACCACTTGAGTAGCAGGTGCATGGAATGCCTGCGAATGCGCTTTTAACTTGTCCTCCACAAGTTGCACCTGTTTGAAAATTGAATCCAATGTTTCGATAGAAATAAACATAATTTCCCTGTACAAATGCTCTAACAAGCCACTTTGAAATTTGAGAATCAAAGCTTTAATATCTTCCTCCACATTTAAATGTATCTTGTAACTATTGAATTGAAAGATATATTCCTACACAGTCATATTAGGACCTTGTCGAAATCGAAACCACTTAATTACCAATTCCTTAGAATAATTGGAAGGATAAAAATTGGTCTTAAGACAGTCTACAAGTGCATCCCAAGAAATGAGTTCATCATGACATTTTTCTCTTTCAACAAGTACTTTAGCTAAACCAAAACATTTTAGCTTAGCATATGAAACCATATCCTCATCTAAAAGCTGAGTGTAAGAAAACCAAGAACTCATGTCAAGAATCCAACTATTCAAGACTTCAGGGTTTCGGGATCCATCATAAAGTGGCACTTCACAACGAACTCTCAGGCGAGAATCATGAGCATAAGTTGAAGCATTGTGGACAAAAATGTCATTTACCTTCATTGCAAGGTTACCGAGGACTTCTGCCATGGTAGTATCATTAGCTTTATCGGCTAAAGCATTCACAACATGTGCAAGTTCTGCTACTTGGGCAGCCAAGTCAGAAGCCATGTGAAACTGGGTATAAGCCAGAAGTAACAAGGACAAAAACACTTAAAAATCAGGGTAAAATTTTAAAATACCCTGTTACAATGCAGTGCCTTGAAAATTACCCCTAAGGCTAAATATTTGTAAAAATTTAAACTAACCTAAGGTTTTTAAATTTAATAATTTATTAATTTAAAAATAACTTAATTAAAAATTAAATTTGAATTAATCAAAGATTAATTAATTTACTTAAGTTATTAAAAAAATTAAATTAATAAATTAAAAAAAATTACATGCAAACCTTAAGAATAGTAAATTTAAAACAATAAACAATTGTTACCCTTGGTTTTTCCAAAACTGCACTCCACCCTCTGTTGCATGAAATTCTGCAACTGCTGTTGCACATTTCCCGAGGCGATGCTAGTGCAGTGTTAATAGCCAACAACATTTCGTGCCAAAAAAAAACAAAATTCACATGCAATTTTTCTTGGTGCCTGGTGAGGGACAACCCTAATGATGTGAACCATTGCAGCCCTTTGGTTGTGTGTAGGTTGCAGCTTGCCTACCCAATCAATTACCAGGCAGGGTGCTGATGCCTATTAGATTTGGCAAGCATGATAGCGCCTATCATCTGTTGGCCTATGATGCAGCACAGTGGATGTCCCATCGGTTGTGTGGTGCATCGTCATCCGTGCCTATATTTCTTGCAGGTGGATGAATAGGACATGACAGGCCCAGCATGTGTTGGATCCTGTCAACATCGGTAGGTGGGACATCTCCTACCGACCTATCGACCTACGATGTGACACAACCGACGTCTCGTCGGCTATGTTGAATGTCGGCCGATGTCCATCGACAGTCGACAGTCAATGTTTGTCACCCGACAAACGTCCGGTAGCTGACATCGACAGGCATCAGTGCTACGTCAGCCGAGCACACCTGCAAATATTGGCCCTTGGCTCCTGCTGAGATGGGGCCAAGGGGCCAAAAATTTATTTATATATATATATATATATTTACAATAAAATTATAATTAATATATCAAAAAAAATAATATATTAATTAAAATTAAGTTTTCTAAATAAAAATGAAATTTTAAATTAACCAGAAGGGTTAATTTAACAACATTGAAAACTTAAACTTTTACAAATATTAGCAATTTTTGAAGGTAAATTACCTTCAAATTTTCATAACAAATTGTTTTTTTTTTTTTTCATATCACCAAGACCCCTTCAGTAGCTCTCCTTTCAAGATCCAATCGACACATGACCAGCATTTAAAATGCAACCAGACCCAAGTCGACACATGACCTGGTTTAGGCAATGCTTGATCTTCAAGACTCCATAATGGCAGGAAAAAATGGCTCCCTAATGCGTATTTCACCATAGGAGTAGTCCAAACCTGCCAAGGGATTTTTGTAAGATAGGAATCGGGGTAAAATTTTCCTATACCTCTTGAGCATAAGCAAAAAGTTGGAACGAGGAGTTTGACGCCTAAGGAACTTCCTTTTGTGAATGGTTTTCAAGCTCCCCTTGAGCTTGAACCGAGTCCTCAATGAGAAAAAATTTTTCATGAAAAACAATCTATCTCCTACCCTCTCACCTCACAAACCCTAGTGCAAACATAAACTAGGCTATGATACCAATGAAAAAGGATTGAAAATCCAAATAACTTCATATTATTTACAAACTCATTATATAGGCTCTAATGGCCCAAAATACATAACCAAACCCACTAAATCATGGATTTGATCTAATATGCTTAACCATAAGCTACAATAGTGCAAAGGAGAATGCATGTAACTTCTAAGTTAAGAAGAAAGGAATAATGCTAACTAGAAGATCCTTTTAGCTATCTTGAAGTACACACTTCCTACTTTGAGTTCACACTTCCTAACTAACACTCCTAAATGATAACTAGAAGATAACTAGTGCCCACAAGTGCATGTGAGAAGGAGACTCACTTACAATATTAATTTGCAAGAAATAAACTATGCAAACCTAGCTAGGAATTACTAGAGGGGTCATATGAGTGATCAAACATCAATCCTCATCAACTAATGTTTTGTTTGATGCCTCTGCTTGCCCATTTGCCTGCAGTTAATAGGGTGTTGAAAAATTGTGCTAAATTTTGTACTTTGTTGCCAATGCACGCACATCTTTATTCTTGAATGACGTCCCATTATCCGAGATGATCTTGGATGGAATACCAAAATGACATATTATGTTATGCAAAATAAACTCTGCAAGGCGGGGTCCAGTCGTAGAGGTAAGCGAAATTGCTTCCACCCACTTGGCGAAGTACTCTGTGGCCATTATGATAAATGTGTGACGACCTAACGATGCAGGGGAGATATTTACGATTAGATCTAAACCCCACTGTAAAAATGGCCAAGACAATTGGATCAGCTACAAATCCTGAGAAGGTATGTGTGTCAAATTGGCATGATGCTAACACTTCACGCACTTCTTTACATACGCACAACAATCTCACTCTAAAGATGGCCAGTAATAGCCCATGCAGAGAATGCACTTTGCAATGACCATATCGCTGAAGTGACCATCGCATGTACCATCGTGTGCTTGGGTGATCACCCAAGCGGACTCCTACTGGTCCAAGCAATAGAGAATGATTTCTTCATAGCTTCGACAATAGAAAATGTCTCCTAGCAAGACATGTTTTGCCGCTTTCTATTTAAATGATATTTTTGCGGCATGCGTCAATCCAAGTGGGAGGCTACCTAACTTGAGGTAGTCTCTTATGGGTGTGTACCAATCTTGCTGATCAAAAACCTCGATGGTATGAACTGTCAATCCCTCTTGAAGTTCATCCCTAGCAAAAGCTGAGCGGGAAAGAACTTGTAAGAATAGAGTTGTGTTGCTATTAAGAGGGGTCGGGGAGAACAAGGACCCCAAGTTTGCATGATTCAGAAAATCATAGATTCAAGAGAACTTATCCAAATATGGTTCCATATGGATTAGATGGATTCCTTACATTAGGTCAGAGTTTGCACACTCCATCGTGGATTGCGACAATGTTGTAACTTGAATGGTTGTCATTTCACCAGAAGGGTCTTGCGGGATTAGTGACCCCAAGGAGGCCATAGTGTCTACAAAATTATTTTATGATCATGGGAGTGCCTTGATGTCATACCATTCAAGCTTGGCCAAGAATTTGTCCACAAGGTCTTTATAGGCCTACAGAACTAGGCATTTACATTGGAATACCCCTTTTACTTGGTTGACAATTAACAATGAATCACCAAAGATGTTCAAGTGTTTGATGTTCATGGTGATTGTTGTTTGAAGACCTATGAGCAAGGCTTCATATTCGGCATTGTTGTTGGTGCATGGGAAATCTAATTTAAATGATAGAGGCATTGGAGCCCCTTATGGTGTGAAGAATACAATTCCCGCACCACCCCCTTGCTCACATTTAGAACCATCAAATAATAGGGTCATGTCGACCTATAACTCAGGCTCATTAGAATCTGGCGATTATGAAACATGGAAGACCTTGTCATTAGGTAGCTCTACGGTCAGAGGATAATCATCTTCGAGAGGAGCCTCTGCTAGTTGATCGGTGATGACTTGAACTTTGATGGACTTTTGTCCAATGAATTCGATGTCAAACTTTTTCAACAACATGATCCATTTCACCGTGCAACTATTATGATAAGTATGACTCATCATGTACCGCAATGGATTCTCCCTAGACACAATATACGTCGTATTGCTCAGCATGTAGTGGCACAGCTTTTTGGTAGCAAACACCACTGCCAAGCATAGCTTCTCGACATATGCATAGTTAAGTTCATAACTGACTAGGGTGCAACTAAGATAGTAATTAGCCTATTCTTTGTGTAGTTCATTTTTTTGGGCTAGCATGGCACCTAGTGCCACCTCAGTAGCTGAGATGTATAAGTAGAATGGCACTCTTGGTCTAGGTGGTGCCAATACTGGTGGCGAAGCCAAGTATTGTTTGATGTCATCAAAGGCTGACTAGCACTCATCATCCTAGTGAAATGCTACCCCCTTGTGCAATAATTTATTCATGGGTCGGCACTTGTTAGATAGCTACACTATGAAGTGCTTGATTGACATAACCTTTCCCTATAGGCTCCTGAGCTGCTTGATGGTGGTTGGGGGAAGCATTTCAAGGATTGCATTGACTTTGTGTGGATCTACCTTGATTCCTCATTTTGAGACTATGAAACCCAAGAGTTTCCCAGATGTGGCAAAAAATACGCACTTCTTGGGGTTTAGTTTGACTTTATGTTCGATGAGGCGATCGAGGATCTTGCTTAAGTCATCGAGATGATTTGGGCACAAAAGAGATTTGGCCAACAAGTCATCCACACAATCTTCCAAAGTTTTATGCATGTGATCATGTAAGATGTATGTCATAGCACATTGGTAGGTGGCACCAGCATTTTTAAGGCCAAAGGGCATGACCTTATAACAAAATTTCCCCCAAGGCATTGTGATCGCCATTTTTAGTTGGTCCTCAGGATTGATACAAATATGATTGTATCCCAAGAAACCATCCATGAGGGATAGCATTTTGTGGCCCACTATAGCGTCTACCAATGCGTCGATGCTAGGCAAGGGGAAATCATCCTTGAGACTCACTTTGTTTAGGTCTCAAAAATCGATGCATATATGAATCCTCCTATCAGGATTCTTTACGGGTACCGTGTTGGATAGCCATGGAGGGTAATCCACACAGATGACAAACTGTGCATCCAAAAGCTTTTGTAGCTCATATTTGACCATTAAGGCTAGTATTGGGTGCATCTTATGTAGTTTTTGGTTGATTGGCTTGAATGTCGGATCAAGCGTTAGATTATGCGTGACTAGCTGCGGGTCTAGCCTCAGCATGTCTTTGTTGGACCATGCAAAAACCTCATTCTCTTTGAGAAGGGTAATGTAATCAGATTTCTCTTAGGGGGATAGACTTACCCCCAGCTTGATGATCTATGGATTTATTGGATCAAAGCCGATGTCTACATCAGTCGTATCCTCAAATGACATGTGGGACCCATCCTCCAACTGGAGTGGATTTGGGATCAAGTGGATATCATTCGCTGAATTCATATCTGCATTAGGAACTTTAGGTCCCTCTTTAGCATGGAAGACATCCTGAGTATGTCCTAGAGTGAAATGGAAAATCCCACCACAATGCCAGTACTCTGATGGGATGGTGGTGTGTCAATGAAAAACCAATCTATAGCATCTAAGTTTAGATACAATGACCGTGTTGGGTCGGCTGGGTTATGGATGTGGGCGGTTAAATCAATGAAGATCATGTTGATGAAATTATTTTGGTCTCCATTATCGCAGGTGTGGTGACTCGGACATCCTAGGTGATCTTTGTGCTCTGGATCTGACTCTGTGGGCACTGGCATAAATGGATCGGCCCTATGTGTGGATAAAAGGATAGGGTCTACCCTTGGCACTGATGGCTCTATAGGGTCTTTTGGCGGAATGCACTCTGTGGCAGGTGTAGTAATTGGTCCAAATGCACCTAGTTTAGGTACAACTTATGCCTTGGCCCTATGTGTAGCTATTCAAACATGTCATCAATGTCCATGGTGTATTGTTGTTGCCACATATGATTGAGATATGCCATCTCAGTTTCATCTTCATAATCACTTTCAGAGATCCATAGGCCTTCGTTGGCTTTGATAGTTGTTTGTGACATGTGAGGCTCATCTTGCTCGAGCAAATTGATCTGGTCCCATCGGTGTTGTTTCGCTCTCTGTGGGAGGACCTGATTCTCTTGAGGTGGCATATGCTTGATTGGATAATTCAAGGGGAACATTGTCATGAAGCTCTCCTGATAATCATTTATGGGCATCACTTGCGAGTGATTTCTATTAGACTCGAAAGGGTCCCAAGGCGCTACCTCATACTCTGACTCATCTTTTGAAGACCCTTCTTGGTCTTGTCTATATCCCTCTTGTAGGTGAGTCCTTGAACTTTCTCCTTTCTCGATCAAAGAGAAAGGGTTGTTCAAGTCAACAAGGTTGGTTGTTAGCAATGGGAGATAATCCCCCAATGTATATGTGGTGTTAGGATTGGCATATGGATCTAATTCCAACCTATCCTTGTTGCCTATCCATAGGCCTTGCATGTTATCTACCAAGATGTCCAGGGGCAAGGGGTGGTTGAACCCTACTCCTGACTTGTCATATGGCATCTGATATCTTGGTTGGCAAAGAACATGCACTCCTTGCTCATATCTACCCAACCCATATCGATGCCAATTGCACAATTGCATTGGCCAAGATATCTCAAAGAAAATTCTAGGTTGGACAAATAGTTGACATCCTCAACAAAGGGCTCTTCACCTTCTTATTATTGCATTTAAGGTTCAATGCCATTATCGAGGCCCCCATATACAAAGTTTGTCTGATTTTGTGGGTAGCCTAGAGGAACAATAGTACTGATGGGGAGGTGAGGTCTCCCCATGTCCTACATTGACTCAAGTGTGGGTGTTGCTACAATGTTCCACACTAGATACTCCCCCAGGCCCATATTGGCCATCTCAATGGTGATCGTTGGTAGTGGAGGGGGAGGGAATGGGAGTTATTCCTGGGTCCACTCCATGTAGGGTGAACTAGGCGTCTCGACTTCCATTCGGCTAGGCATCTCTTCGGTAGAGATGGTTGAGACTAGTGGCGGTGCCTCTTCTAGGGGTTTCTTCCCCTTATCCTTCGGTATGGCCACCATAGGTGGTGTTGTTGGTGAAGGACCAGATGATGAAGATTGACTCGACTGGTGATTTGATGGACTTAAAAGTGAGGATGCATGCAGAATCAAACCCTGATTGGATGGATTAAACTGAAATTCCAAATGTGTTAATGGAAGGGTTGATTATAGCATTAGTTGCACCGTATTGCAATACTTGAAGGGCTCTAATTCTGTCGGGACTACATGCACCTGCCCCTCAAATGTGTACTTTAGGCACTGATGAGCTATCTAAGGGACACACTTCATGTCCATGATCCAAGGTCAGCCCAGCAAGATATGATAGACCATGTCACCTTCCAATATGTGGCACAACATAGGAATAGTCTTTTATCCCACCTGGATGGGTAGGAAAATTGTGCCAACCGTCGAGCATATCACATCATTGAATGCTCGAAGAGTATAGGTGGAGGCTACGATGTGAGATGCTGGAAACTTGAGGTGTTTCAATGTCGTTGTTGTAATTATATTACTGGATGAGCCAGTGTCCACCAACACCCTCTTGTATATAATCTTGTTGACCCACACAATGACATGTAGGTGTGGATCCGCCATATCACTAGTCACCAATTTTAGTTCATCTTCTCTAAATGTGATGACTAGTTCTGTACATTGTTTTACATGTCCCACAAAGTTATTGAAAGAATTTGCTTCATGGGGCTATAGCTCGATGGCTTTTAATATCTCCATTAGAGCCTCCTAATGGGGCGATGATTATTGAATGAGCTTGTATATGGAGAGCCTAGCCAATGTGGTCCTTGAACTTTGGGTAAGTCTAGTCTGAATTGTGGCCACTGGCATAGGTAGGGGAGGTTGTGTAGGGTGTTATTGAGGTTGTGAAGTTGACGAAACCTCTCCTGTGGTCACCGCGGGGGCAGCCCTTGGGTACCTCTTATTTCGAGTCACTATGCTTATCATCCCTACATACCCCTGCATGGGGTAATTCTGTGTAACCTCATTGACTTGAAGGTTTTTTGCCTATGCATCATGGGCAGGCAGGGGGTCTTTGAAGACTCCCATCTATTGGTTGTTTGGTGCTATAGGTTTCTCCACCACCAGCGTCTTATTGTATATTAGGTCTTGCATGAATCTCTTAAACTTCCAACATCCATAAAGGTCATGTCCTTTCTACCTATGAAATCTACAGTACAAGTCTTCCCTATAGCCTTTAGTTTTTGGTGCGTTGGGGTCTATAGGTCAACTTTCTGCCAGGTGTATCAATTTTATCATGGAAAAATGGTCAAACAAAGAGTCTTTGGACTCTGTGAAGGGTGTGAACTATCAGCTAGGGTGAAACTACTGATTTTTCTCTTTCCTATGATTTTCCTTCTCATAGCTATCAAGAGGAACTACCTGATAGTTATCTTGTGAGGGTTGTGTCATCTGTGCAAGCTTTTGTATTTATATGGCAACCTGATTGACCATAGTGGGTTTCGATTGCATGGTCCCTATTTTGGAATTCTTAGGCCACTCTTTCTTCCATGATTTGGCAATCTCACCATCCTGTATCTTGATCTCCTCAGGGATTTTGACTTGCGCCAGGGCTTCCTCAAGAGTGGCATATTGCTACAGCTGCAATAGCATGGAGATTGACTTCAAACAACTTTTTGAGAACATTTCCGTTAGGTCGGCCATGGGGTGGAGGTAAGGTAGCTTTGAAAGCAACGTCCTCCACCGATTTCCATAGGCTACCATGGTTTCTTCCTCATATTTCCTAAGGCTAGCTAGGTCACTTAGTGACGCCTTCTTCTTGGTGTTGAAGGCGAAGCATTCGAGGAACGCGTCTACTAGCTGATCCAAGTTACTGATGCTATGTTTTGGCAATTGAGTGAACCAATCCGAGGCAAGGCCTACGAACATGGTTATAAATGTTCTTAGCAGCAAAGCATCGTTGTCTTGAATGCCAAAGCATTGGCTCAGGAATCTAGTCACATGCTCTTGGGCATCCTCCTCCCCTCTAATTATTGCCAACTGAGGTAGTTTAAAGTGTTCAGGGTATGGGGTTGTCGACACTAACGGATGCACAGGGTGACTGTGAAGCTACCGTAAAGTGTGCTTTTGGGGCCCAGAAGTCTTTGTCTCCACGGACTCTAAGTGCTCTAGCAGTTCTTTGTATGCATCGAAAGATTTGATTTCTTCCTCCTTGGTTTGTTCCTATTGTGGGTTGCGGGGAACTTGAGGCCTATGGAGGGGTAGCCGAAAAACATCCCCCCTGCCTTGGTAGGGCATTTCAGCCCACTCTTCTTCTTTCTCATACTCCTCATAGGCTTCTTTAGGAGTTCCTGGGTGAGACCTATAAACATGGGTGGGTGCCCACGGAGGGTGCCCATCGTTGTTTTTGGGAGTGGCCTCCCACTCAGGTCTAGGAGGTCTTGGAGGCAATATTTGATAAGTTCATGGGGACCTATCTTGCACCAAGGGATTGTGCCTTTCATACAACTCTATCTTATGCGTGTGAGGGGTTGGGACCCTCTTAGGTACAGTGTTCTAGAGCAATTCATCTGTTTGACATCGAATACGCTCTTTGCTAAGGTGATACAGGTGCTCTAACTATTTTTGGTCTTCCCTAAGCTATGTGATTTGTGCTTGGTGTGCGGCATGTTTGGCAAAGGCTAAGTCAATTTGTTATGTTGTCTTGTGTTTAGGAAGCCTAGACACCTCTCCTACATGTCTATCTCAGTTGCGGTGATCCGAGATCTCTATGGGTTGCTTTCCTCTGTCGAGGTTAGTGACATTTACCCGAGGCTTTGGCCTTAATGGGTGATCTTGATACCTATCAGGTGGAGAGGCGCATTGCTCCCATGCTGTGTATTGCTATTGAGGAATGTAGTGGTATTCCTCATGCTCCCTTTCGTATATGTGAAAGGGGTGGGCAGAGTTGCCTTGCCCTGTCTGAAGAGCCTTGTGCTCTGGATTTGGTCTATTGTTTCTGACATTAATAAGGGGTAGATGATGGATGATTTAATCATGTGGCCCCTCCTTATGGACCCTATGTTTTTCTAGCACTTCATCGCATGGTGGCCACTCATAACAAGAATCTAAGGGATCCCTCCCATCTATGTTGAGTTCCATGTGTATGGCCTCCTCCTGAAAGGGTCTATGCTGAGTGGGAGTGCCCCTCAAAGGGGTGGCTCTATAGTCCCATTCTATAATGGCATGACATGGACTATATTTTGGGTCAGGCTGCCAAGGTGGAATGACCAAGTCCTCAGGGCTATATCAGAGGTGACTTGTACCTCTTTGTACACTTTTCATAGCTTCTGCTCATGATTGGGCTCGGCTATGTGTGTACACCATGTTGATGTTTCCTAAATATGTGCACATTTTTATCTTCTTTATGATATTTTATGATACACTAAACAAAAAGGGAAACACACAATCAAAGCAATGATTATATCGTTTATGGATTAAAAGGGTGCCATAAATCTGGTTCAGTGTGTTTTGATGTTTGTTTTTAAAACCTTGTAAAGAATTTTTTTTTGTATATGCAATATGAGGGCTCTTATATATTCCAAAATGGTCACCCCTTCAATATACCACTGCTAGGCCATTATACTGAACCTCTCTATATACTCGCCCTTACATGAGGGAAACTATTGGTACGTGAGAGCAGAACAGTACATGGAACATAGGTGGTACGAAAGGGGAATCGCTCTATTTTGACACCTACCATAGAAGACTTATCCTCATGCTTTGGGAACCACCCCAGCTACACTTGGTCAGCTTTCATTAGTATTTACATCTAGCAACAATAGCGATAGGGGTTATGTATGCAAAAATTCAAGCCAAGGCGGTGATGAAATCCAACGTTGGTCTTGATCAAGTGTTGGGATTTTACGACAAATGCCTTGATGTTTATATTATCTCATGGTGTGTGGGGTTATTTTTAATTGTGAAAAGAAATAAATCATGTAGTAAAATTTTCTATGCAAGCAAAGAAACAAAAAATTATAGAGACAAAAAATAGAAAATGACAGAAGATGCTTAGAACCCCTACCTCTTCTCTGCCCAAACCAGATGCCTCTGAGTTTCTACATTGATACTACATAGAGAGCTAATCATCCCAGGGAGGGATGAATAATAGATCTGTATTCATCATAGGGTGAGACGAATTCCTATTCATCCCTGGGTGACACGAATTCTAGCTCTGTATTCGTCATAGGGTGGAACAAGCAACAGTCCAGTGCTTGAAAGATTGACACCTGCAAGCAAAAACACACAACTTTTGATAAAAAATTTGATCTCAAAATCAAGGGACAGTGGTCCCACCATGATCACCACTGAAAGCACAAGGATACGGAAGCAAAACGAAAGGGAAATGCAACGCTAAGTCCTACGAACGAGAATGCATGAAAAGAGGGAAAATGAACGAAATGAAATGAGATTTGAAGCAAGTGTAAAAGTGTGGCCCTTTATTTTATTAATTTTCTCAAAATTGGGTTACAATACGTCTCCTCCCTTTTCAGGGGCTAGGAGCGTTGGACATAGTTTGGTTACACCATGAATGATACATTCCCCTTGGGGATCTCCCGCGTGCCCACGTTGAAAATGGGTAGACCAAACATCGCCACTGCTTGCATGAATGTGTCTATGGTTCTTTGCTTCCCCTCTATTGTCAAGATCTTGCATTCATAGAAATAGTAAACGGTTAGTAGCACCTACGAATGGATAGAAACATGCGATCCCCAAGGCCTGCAATGAGTGCATACATAAAATAATTAAAATGATAACTAAAACATATCAGAATGAGTTGAAAATTTTATAGAAGCAATAAAACATTACCAAGAACCCACTACAAAAGGAACAGTCAAGAAATCTACCACATATTTCTAATCACTTTGGGGTGGGACGATTAGAACTGTCATAACCTATCAGAAAGCCACCTCATAAATGTCCAGTCCAGAGGCCTCCAAAACACCTAAAAATTTGGGGTTAAGCAAAACGGGTCATTTTGGAATGACCCAAAAGGTCGTATTTGGCTAATTTGGCCTCGATTTCCCTGTATCCGATGATGCTCCATGTATGTTAGTGAAAGCAAGAAATAACAAAATCACAGCCAAAACTTATCAGAATCACATGAAACATGAATAGAAGCATATGTAAATGACCTAGAATCAAATGCAAAAGAAAAATCAAGGAAATCTACCACATATTTCTAATCACTCCTGGGGGGCGATTAGAACTGTAGTATTGCGGGGGGTGCCCAGGGGTAGTACGCCCACCGTTTGGGGCTCGGTTTTGACACCAATCCACTTGGGATGGGTCCAAAACTACTTATGGGGTTGTGTCAGCAAATTTGGTGGGTTATTGTTGCCAAATGTTCTGGTTTGGGTCCGGATTGCACTTCCAATAATCACCCAATAACCTCCCTTCCAAAAGAGAGATCAAGGATGTAAGAAGCACAATGAGGGTAAGGGTTTGATTCAGTAGCACTTCATTGCTCCAAATGCTCTTGCTCTATCCTCCCATTGGGGTGAGAAGACTCACCAATTTATAGACCTAGTGTCTCTCTCTTTGAATGCACATGCGAGGGTGCCACTTGACTTGCTTGCCCTATTTTGGGAGAAAATATTCTTCCCTAATTTAGAGTCTCTTTGCATGAGGCCTCCATGATCAAGGCATGCATGACTAAAGTCTCTCTCTCTGATTTGAAGTTGTTCCTCACAATTGCATGCCCTAAAGGCGCAGTTAAGTGGCAGACCTATCGAGGTTTGACTTTTTCTAGTCAAACCTACTATTCACCCCACCCTAGAGCGAATACTGCTAATCATCCCAGGGTGGGACGAATACCAGTTTGTAATCATCCCAGGGTGGGACGAGTAGGGAGCAAAGTGTTGAAAAGGTGCCAAATTGACCTCTAACCTTCCAAAACTATTGTAAGAGTGTTTATGACCATTGTTTATCCTTTGGGGGCTGCCCTAGGGGCTATGTATGTCAATTCGATTAGTTATTGTCATCACATAATCATATTGGTGTTGTTTTGGTGTCTACACAAGCTTTGTTACTTCCTGTCACTTTGTTACCACCTCTTATTTGCTATTTTCATTCCCTTTCATTTATATTCTTTTTATTTATAAAAATTTTATCAATAAAATATGTTTTAAAAAAATTAAAATATATATATTAATATTAATTTATTTTTCATTGAATTAGCCAAAAAATAGACTACTTATTCTTCACGACTAAACCGATAAAACGGCACCTACAACATGAAACGAAGTGCCTGATCGTGTAAATGATATATATATATATATGCATATAGGGAACCACTAAATAAACCTTTCACAGTGACAAAAGTCACAATGTAATCCAATTTAATTTGTAGATCCATAAGTAAAAGAGCCCTGAAATATTTTGATTTTATAGATTCTAAAACGAATGAAAGCCATAGTCCATGCCCACACCAAGACCAAATCCAGAATGGGAGTTTCATTCCCCATGGGTTAGGTGCTGCAATAGTCTATAGAGTGGATGGAATCTAAATTCCCCCACAAAAAAATCTTGCATTTTGGGTGTCCATAAATTTGACTTGTCCAAGATGCCTGTCTGCCATATTACAGTGAAAAAATCAAGATTGCCCAGAAAGATACCATTGTGTTTATAATAACTTCCCTAATCTAGTACAATCATTGATCGCTACTCATTGGAAACTTAGCTTGAAAAGAATCCGAATGATTCCACATAGTCGAAGGGCCTTTTCTACGGCAGATGTGATTCCATACGTTTGTGAGGAAACAGATTCGCTCATTCATGAAACATGTTTCATGAGCTGGGAAATGACTATACCTCCCATTCTCCAACCCTCTGCTATTGTCACATGTTTTTATTCAATCAAGAAGCTGAATGATGTCAATGGGGACACAATAAACTGCATATATATCTTCTTTACATGGATACATATTAAAACTATTATATCTTCTTTACATGGAGACATCATAAAACTAAGAATAAACTGCATATCTAATTTTTGAATCATTGAATTTCTTAAGAAAATAATGAAGAAATTTACAAGCGGTCTTAGCTTGTTGTTGTCTTCAATTAGATCGTCAGATAATCAGAGTCTGAGTGAGTAAATGGAAACATATGGAGGGTGTAGACACCAAAACAGCACCAATCCGATTATGTGACTGCAAACACTGATCGCTTTGACACACACAGCCCCAAGGGCAGCCCCCAGAGGTTAAACAGTGGTCCTAACCACTTTTACAACAATTTTGGAAGGTCAGAAATCAATTTGGCACATTCAGGCACTTTGCTCAGTATCCGTCCCACCCTGGGACGAATTCAAAATGGGATTCGCCCCACCCAGGGATGAATTCTGAATTCGTTCTTGGGTAGGGCGAATTCCAGGTTCAACGGGCAAAAAGAGAAATTGTGCCAAATGGCAGCCAAGGACAGTCAATTAATGCTTCCTGCCTTGCATGCGCGCGTAGGTGAGCAAATTGAACGTTAGAGGACTGTCACAAGGGCAGTCATGGAAGCCCAAGTCAGGGAGGAATCTCCTCCCTCTTGGGAAGGCATGGCCGCCACGTGGCGCCCCTGCATGCCCATCCAAAGAGACCCCTTGGGTCTATAAAATGGTGAGCTTCCTCACCCCAAAGAGGACAGGTTGGAAGCATTTTTAAGCAACGAAGTGCTGCCAAATTGATACCACGCTTTACCTTTGATTCACCTCTTCCACATCCTTGATCTCTTTCGCAAGGGAGGTCATTGGGTGGTTATTGGAAGTGTGAATCCGGATCCAAAACCCGACACTTGACCACATCGATCTACCAATTCACCGACAACACATTACAAGAGATTTTGGGCCCATCCCAAGTGGATTGGTGCCGAAATCAGGTTCCAACGGTGGGCGGCCTGCCCGGGCGCCCTGCACTACTGCGAGCCTAATCTTCTTTTTTTAAGAACGATTGGGAATTCATGGCAGATTGTTCCTTTTGTCATTTTTTTATTTTGCATTCCATATTATGCTGCTTAAATAGCTTGTAATTCTGATTTCATAATGCTTTGATCAAATCTTATCATGTTTTATCGCTTTTGTTGTCCTCACTAACTTGCAGGTAGCAACGTCAAATTCCCATTGATGGAGGCCAAATTGGGGAAATCTGACCATCTGGGTCTTCCCAAAATGCCTCCAATTAGCTAACCCCAAGTTTGTAGGTCTTTTGGAGCTCCCTAGACGTGACATTTTGGGCAGTATCACTTCGGCGCTTTGTCGCAGGTGAATTCGTCCTACCCCGGGACGAATTACAGTCGAATCCGTCCCGCCTAGGAGCGAATTCAAATCGGTGAGGAATTTCCTGACTGTTCCTTTTGCAATGCCTTATTGGTGATGTTCCTATGTCTTTGCCAAGTTTGCATGTCTATTTGGATAAGTTTCACTTATCCTTTTATTCAATTTCATGCATGCATCCTTCATTGTAGGTTTAGAGGATCACATGCTTTGTCTTATTCGTAGGTGCTACTAACGATTTTGTTGTTTCTTTGAATGTAGGAGGAGCAGCAAGGATCAAAGATTCATTCACACCAGTGGCGGCAACACTTTGGCCTGCCCATTTTGCATGTGGGCACGCGGAAGGAGGATCACTAGTCACTATTGTAACCGAAACATGTTAACGCTCCTAGCCCCTGAAAATGCGGGAGACGTCTTTGTAACCGATATTGAGAGAGTATAAATAAAAAGGGTTGTGCTTTCTATACTTCTTTCATTTCGTCTCAATTCGTCTCTTTTCCCTATTTCATGCATTTCAAATTTCTAGGATTAAAGCGTTACATTTCGTTTTGCATTGCATAGCTTTAGTGTTTCTTTTCAACTTTCGGAATCTCGTGCTTTCAGTGGCGATCACGGTGGGACCCTGTCCCCTAATTTTTGAGATCAAGAAACTGATCAAAATTTGTGTTTTCTTGCTTACAAGTGTCGTTTTTCGAACTCTGACTATTGTTTGTCTGACGCTAGGACGAATTTGAATTCGTCTCAGCCTAGGATGAATTCTATTCTAGTATTCGTCTCACCCAGAGACAAATTTTTATCTATGCAATTTCAGGGCCGAGAATTAGAAATAGCCGATTTGGGCAGAAAAGAGGTAACAATTTTTAACAGTTCCTGTCATTTTCTTATTTTCTATTTTCTATTTTCAATCCATTCTTGCTTGCTTAGGTAAATATGTTGTTGCTTGTTTCAATTTTCTTAAAATAAACCCCACACACATCACGTGGCACTTTTAAACCAAGGAGCTGGTCGTAAAACCCTAGCCCTTGATCAAGACCAACGGTGGTTTCATCACCACCTTGGCTTGAATTTTGCATTCATTTACCCCGATCGTCACTGTTGCTAGACGTAAATCCTGATGAAAGCTGACCGAGTGTAGCTGGGGTGATTCCCAGCATGCGAGGATAAGTCTTCTATGGTAGGTGTCATAAACAGAGCGATTCCCCTTCCATACCGCCTATGTTCCACGTACCATCTGCTCTCACGTACCTATAGTTTCCCTCACATAAGGGCGGGTATATAGAGAGGTTGGTATATCGGCCTGGCAATGGTATATCGAAGGGGCGACCAATTTTGGGAGCCATAAGAGCCTTCATTTTGCATTTAAACGTTCTTTACAAAAACCTCAAAAACAACAACAAAACACACTAAACCAGTTTTAGGACACACTTTCAACCTTTAAACGAGATAATCACCGTTTGTGTATGTGTGTGTTCTTTTTTGTTTAAGTGTAGCATAAAAAATCATAAAAGAGATAAAAATCTGCTTAGCTTGTAGAAGAGCACCACCATGGTGTACACCCGTAGCCAAGCCCAATCAAGGGCAGAAGCTATGAAAAGTGTACAAGGAGCGGGCACAAGTCGCCTCCGCTTTAGCCCTAAGGACTTGGCCATACCGCCTTGGTGGCCTGACCCACAAGAGAGTCCACATCATTCCATGTCAAGGTGGAATTATAGGGACACCCCTCTGGGGGACACGCCCGTTCATCACAGCCCCTTTCGGGAAGAATCTTTACACGTGGCACTCAACGTAGACAGAAGAGCTCCCTTAGAAGCTAGATATGAGTGGCCACCACGTGATGAAGTGCTAGAGAGGCATAGTGTCCATGAGGAGAGGCCACATGACTATGGCATCCCTCCTTTGCCTCCCATCACTGTTAGAACCAATAGACAAACCCTAGAGCGTAGGGCTCTCCAAACAGGGCAAGCTAACTCCACCCACCCCTTTCACACCTATGAAAGGGAGTACGAGGAAGACCATCACATTCCTCGAGAGCAATATATAGCATGGGAGCCTTGCGCTTCCGCACCTGCTAGATACCATGGTTACCCACTGAGGCCAGAGCCTCGGGTAAATGCCGCCAACCTCGACAGAGGGAAGCAACCCATTGAGATCTCGGATCATCACGACCGAGGCAAATGCATAGGAGAGGCATTCAGGCCTCCTAGGCCCAAGATGGTAGACCAAATTGACCTGGCAGTCGCTAGACATGCCGCCCACCAAGCCCAGATCACGCGGCTTGAGCAAGATCAGCAATAGCTAGAGCGTCTATACCGCCTTAGCAAGGAGCGCATTCAGCGCCAAACAGATGAGCTGCTTTATAACCTACCTGAGAGGGTTCCAACCCCTCGCACCCAAAGAGTGGAACCATATGAGAGGCATAATCCCTTGGTGCGGGATAGGTCTCCGTGACCTCATCAAGTTTTGCCTCCGAGACCCCATAGACCTGAGAGGGAGGCCACTCCCCAAAACAACGATGGGTACCCTCCGCGGGGACCCACTCAGGGTCATAGGTCTCGCCCAGAGACTCCTCAAGAAGTTTACGAGGAGTATGAACAAGAAGTAGAGGGGGCCGAAATGCCCTACCAAGGCGGAGGGGTTGCTATCCGGCCACCCCCCCATAGGCCTCAAGTCTCCCACAACCCACAATGGGAGCAAACTAAAGAGGAAGAGATTAAATCTTTCGATGCATACAAAGCGTTGTTAGAGCATTTGGAGTCTATGGAAACCAAAGCTTCTGGGCCCCAAAAGCCCATGTTACGCCAACTCCGTAGTCACCCTGTGCATCCGTCAGTGCCTGCACCTCCTTACCCCGAACACTTCAAGCTGCCTCAGTTGGTAGTCTTTAAGGGTGAAGAGGATGCCCAAGAGCATGTGACAAGATTCCTGAGCCAATGCTTTGGCATTCAGGATAATGATGCGCTGTTGCTAAGGACATTTATAACCACATTCATGGGCCCTGCCTCGGATTGGTTCACCCAGTTGTCGAAGCACAACATCAATAACTTGGATCAATTAGTGGATGCGTTCCTTGAACGCTTCACCTTCAACACCAAGAAGAAGGCGTCACTGAGTGACCTGGCCAGCCTCAAGCAATATGAGGAGGAGACCATGGCGGCCTACGGGAATCGATGGAGGACTCTGCTTTCCAAGCTACCCTACCTTCCCCCTATGTCCGACCTTACACAAATGTTCTCACGAAGTTGTTTGAGATCGATCTCTATGCTATTGCAGCTGCAGCAATATGCCACCTTAGAAGAAGCTCTGGCGCAAGCCAGAATTATCGAAGAGATCAAAATACAGGATGGCAAAATTGCCAAACCTAAGAAGAAAGAGTGGAACAAGAACACAAAGACAGGGACTACGCAACAAAAACCCATTGCGGTTAATCAAGTTGCTATAAATGTCCCTAAGCCTGCACAAGAAATACAGCCTCAAAAGGCTAATTATCAGGCAGTGCCTCCTAACAATTATGAAAGAGAAAATAAAAAATAGGAGCAAAATCAGCAGCGTCACCCTAAGCGACAGTACACCCCTTATACGGAGTCTAGGGACTCCCTATTTGACCGCTTGTCAGTGGCGAACTTGATCACCCTTCCAGAGATTCAAACCATAGATCCTAACGCTCCCAAGCCTAAGGGATACAGAGAGGACTTGTATTGTAGGTTCCACAGGCGAAGGGGACATGACCTGAACGCATGTTGGAAGTTCAAAGGATTGATACAAGACCTGATTGACAATAAGACATTGGCAGTGGACAACCCCATAGCGCCAAACAACTAGCAGATGGGGGTTTTCAAGGACCCCTTGCCTGCCCATGAGGCACAGGCAAAACCCCTTCAGGTCAATGAGGTGCAACAGAATTTCCCCATGCAAGGGTATGTGGGAATGATAAGCATAGTGACTAGGAACAAGAAATACCCAGGAGTTGCCCCCGAGGCAGCCACAAGAGAGGTTCCATCGATGTCACAACCTCAACAACACCTTGTGCAGCTACCTCCGCCTAGACCCGCGGCCACGATACGGACCAAACTCATGCAGAGTTTGTGGACCACGTCGGCTAGGCTCTCCATATATGAGCTTATACAACAATCAATGCCCCATCGGGAGGCTCTCATGGAGATTTTGAAAGCCATCGAGTTGCAGCCCCACGAAGCGAATTCCTTCAATAACTTTGTGGGACATGTAAAATGATGCACGGAGCCAATCATTACCTTTCGAGAAGATGAAGTTAAATCAGTGTCTGATGACATGGCAGATCCACCCCTGCACGTTATCGCATGGGTCAACGGGATCCCGTATAAGAGGGTGTTGATAGACACTGGCTCGTCCAGTAACATCATTACTACAACAGCATTGAAACATCTGAAGTTGCCAGCCTCTCACATCATGGCTTCCACTTACACACTGCGAGCATTCAATGATGCGATATGCTCGATAGTTGGCACAATTGTTCTACCCATTCAGGTAGGACAAAAGATGATACCTACATTGTGCCATATTTTGGAAGGCGAGATGGCGTACAACATATTGCTAGGGCGGCCATGGATTAGGGACATGAAGTGTGTCCCTTCGATAGCTCACCAATGTTTGAAGTATGCATTTGAAGGGGAAGTACATGTAGTCCCGATGGACTTAGAACCCTTCAAATATTGCAATGCGGTGCAGTTGATGCCGCAATCGACCCTCCCATCGACGCACTTGGATTTTTAGTTAAATCCATCTAGACAGGGTCCGATGCCGCAAGCACCACTGGTGACTAATCCATCAAAACCCCAGCCAGGTGCATCTTCATCGTCAGCTCCTTCACTACCAATGCCACCTATCATGGCTAAATAGAAGGACAAAGGGAAGCAAATCCTGGAAGAGGCTCAACCCCTGGAAGAGGCGCTGCCAACAATATCAACCATCTCAACCGAAGAGATGCCTAGCACAATGGAAGTTGAGGCTCCTAGTCCACCCAACATGGAATGGACTCAAGAAGAGCTTTCGTTCCCTCCCTCTCAATCGCCAACAATTACTATTGAAATGGCCAGTACGGGCCTGGGGGAGTATCTAGTGTGGAATGTCATAGCAACGACCATGCTAGAGTCAGTGCAAGACATGGGGAGACCTCGCCTCCCCATCGGGACAATTGTTCCTTTAGGCTACCCACCGAACTAGACCAATTTTGTGTATGGGGGCCTTGACCATGGTGTTGAGCCATGCATGCAAAAGGACGAGGATGAAGAGCCTTTTGCGAGAAGATGTCAACTATCTGTCTAACCCGGACTTCGCTCTGAGATATCTTGGCCAATGCAATTGGCATGGATACGGGCTAGGCAGGTATGAGCAAGGAGTGCGTGTCCTTTGCCAGCCAAGATACCAAATGCCTTATGACAAGTCGGGAGTAGGGTTCAACCACCCCCTGCCCTTAGACATCTTGGTGGAAAACATGCAAGGCCTAGGAATAGGCAACAAGGGTGGATTGGCATCAGATCCTTATGCCAACCCAAACACAACATATACATTGGGAGATTACCTCCCATGGTCAACAACCACCCTTGTTAACATCAATAACCCTTCTCCTTTGCTAGAGAGAGGCGAAAGTTTGGGAACTCACTTTCAAGGAAGGTATAAGCAGTGTCCAGAAGGATCTTCGGAGGATGAATCAGAATATGAACCAGTGTCATATGATCCCTTCGAATCCGATAGTGATCACTCACAAGGGATTCCCATGAATAACTATCAAGAGATCCTTTTGACTCTGTTCCCTCTAGAGGCTCCAATCGAGCCAGTGCCGCGTCAAGAGAATCAGGTCCCCCCATGGAGCGTGGAACAACCACAATGGGACCAGATTAATTTGCTTGAACAAGATGAGCCTCATATGCCTCAAGCAATTGTTGGAGCCAATGAAGGCTTTTGGATCTCCGATAGTGATTCGAAAGATGAAACCGAGATGGCCTATCTCAACCACATGCGACAAATGCAACAACGATACCCCTTGGAGATTAATGACATATTTGCATAGATGGGCATAGTGCCAGGGCACGAGTGGTACGTAGACCCAGCAGGGTGGGATCAAGTGTTGGATCCGCTGCTCCGGGTACACGAAGAGCACCTTCCACTCCGAGACCCTAGGGTGATATCAGTGTCGAGGGTAGACCCTGTCCTCCTATTAGCACATAGGGCCGATCCATTCATGCCCGTACCTATAGAACCAGATCCAGAACACAGAGAACATCCAGAATGTTTGAGTCATCACACCCACGGTAATGGAGACCAAAATCATTTCATCCACATGATCTCCATTGACTTGACCGCACCCATCCGCAATCCGGCCGACTCAAGCAACAGGTCCTTGCATCTAGACATAGATGCCATTGACTGGGATCACGTCAATTCACCTCCATCCCCATCGAGTATTGGCCTTTCGATAAAATGCCTCATTTTACCCCAGGGACAACTCAGGATATCTTTCATGCTGAAGAGGAACCCGAGGTTCCCAACGCAGATTTAAACTCAGCTAATGATATCCATTTGATCCCAACTCCACATCAGTTGGAGGACGGATCCCACATGTCGATCGAGGAGACGACTGACGTAGACATCGGCTTGGATCCAATGAATCCATAGATTATCAAGCTGGGGGTAAGCTTATCCCCTGAAGAGCAAGCCGACTACATTGCCCTTCTCAAAGAGAAGAAGGAGGTTTTTGCATGGTCATACAGAGACATGCCGGGGCTAGATCCGTAGCTAGTCATGCATAATCTAACGCTTGATCCGACAATCAAGCCAGTTAAGCAAAAACTACGTAAGATGCACCCAACAGTGGCCTTGATGGTCAAAGATGAATTGCAAAAGTTGTTGGATGCATAGTTTGTCATCTGCATGGATTATCCGCCATGGCTGTCCAACATGGTGCCCATCAAAAATCCCGACGGGAGGATTCGCATATGCACTAATTTTTGAGATCTAAACAAAGCGAGTCCTAAGGATGATTTCCCCTTGCCAAGCATCGACGCGTTGGTAGACGCTACAGCAGGTCACGAAATGCTATCCCTCATGGATGGTTTCTCGGGATACAATCAGATTCGTATCAATCTCGAGGACCAACTAAAAATGGCGTTCACAATGCCTTGGGGGACATTTTGTTATAAGGTCATGCCCTTTGGCCTTAAAAATGTTGGCGCCACCTACCAACGTGCCATGACGTACATCTTCCATGATTACATGCATAAAACTTTGGAAGATTACATGGATGATTTGTTGGCCAAGTCTCTTTTGTGCCCAGATCATCTCGATGACTTAAGCAAGATCCTCGATCGCCTCATGGAGCATAAAGTCAGACTTGAATCCCAAGAAGTGCGTATTTGGTATCACATCTAGAAAACTCTTGGGTTTCATAGTCTCAAAGCGAGGCATCGAGGTGGACCCAAACAAAGTCAAGGCAATCCTTGAAATGGTTCCCCCAACTACCATTAAGCAGCTCAGAAGTCTACAGGGAAAGGTCACATCAATTAAGCGCTTCATAGCATAGCTATCTGACAAGTGCCGACCCATGAACAAATTATTGCACAAGGGGGTAGCATTTCACTAGGATGACGAGTGCCAGTCAACCTTTGATGACATCAAATGATACTTGGCTTCACCGCCAGTATTGGCACCACCTAGACCAGGAGTGTCATTCTACTTATACATCTCAGCTACTGAGGTGGCACTGGGCGCCATGCTAGCCCAGAAGAATGAACTTCACAAAGAACAGGCTACTTACTATCTTAGCCGCACCCGGTCAGTTATGAACTTAACTATGCATACGTCGAGAAACTCTGCTTGGCAGTGGTGTTTGCTACCAAAAAGCTATGCCACTACATGTTGAGCAACACTACGTATGTTGTGTCTAAGGAGAATCCATTGCGATACATGATGAGTCATACTTATCATAGTAGTCGCACGGCGAAATGGATCATGTTGTTGACGGAATTTGACATAGAGTTTATTGGATAGAAATCCATCAAAGGACAGGTCATAGCCGATCAACTAGCAGAGGCTCCTCTCGAAGACGATCAGCCTCTAGTCATAGAACTACCCGATGATGGGGTCTTCCATGTCTCAGAATCGCCAGATTCTGATGAGCCTGAGTCACAGGCTGACATAACCCTATTTTTTGATGGTTCTAAATGTGAGCAAGGTGGTGGCATGGGAATAGTATTCTTCACACCAGTAGGGCGCTCCAATGCCCCTATCATTTAAATTAAATTTCCCATGCACCAACAATAATGCAGAGTATGAAGCCTTGCTCATAGGTCTTCAGACAACAATCACCATGAACATCAAACGACTGAACATCTTTGGTGATTCGTTGTTAATTGTCAATCAAGTCAAAGGGGTATTCCAATGCAAATGCCCAGTTCTATAGGCTTATAAAGCCCTTGTGGACAAATTCTTGGCAAAACTTGAGTGGTACGACATCGAGGCACTCCCTCGGTCATCGAATCATTTTGCGGACACAATGGCCTCCTTGGGGTCACTAATCTCGCAAGACCTTTCTGGTGATATGACAACCATTCAAGTCAAAACACTATCGCAATCCATGATGGAGCGTGCAAGCTCTGACTTGATGCCAGGAATCCACATGATCCAGATTGAACCATCCTCGGATAAGTTCTCTCGAATCCATGATCATCTGAAACATGCCAACTAGGGGTCCTTGTTCTCCCCTACTCCCATTAATAGCAACACAATGCTATTCTTACAAGTTCTCTCCCACTCAACATTTGCTAGGGATGAACTTCAAGAGGGATTGGTTGTTCATACCGTCGAGGCTTTCGATCAGTAGGACTGGTATTTACCCATTAGAGACTACCTCAAGTTAGGTAATCTCCCGCTTGGATTGATGCATGCCACAAAATGAGCATTCAAGCAGAAAGTGGCTAAGTATGTCTTGATAGGAGACATTTTGTACCATCATAGCTATGAAGGAATCCTCCTTCATTGCTTGGACCAGCAAGAGTCCACTTGGGCAGTCGCCCAAGCGCACGATGGTACATGTGGTGGCCACTTCAGTGGTATGGCCATCGCAAAGTGCATTCTTTGCATGGGCTATTATTGGCCATCTTTAGAGCGAGATTGTTGTGCATATGTCAGGAAGTGCGTGAAGTGTCAACATCATGCCAATTTGATGCATGTACCTTCCTAGGCCTTGCAGATAGTCCAGTCCACTTGGCCATTTTCATAGTGGGGCTTCGATCTAATTGGAAAGATCTCCCTTGCATCGTCAGGCCATCACACGTTTATCATAACGGCCATAGAGTATTTCACCAAATGGGTGGAAGCAGTTCCGCTTACCTCTACGATAGGACCCCGCATTGTGGAGTTCATTTTGCATAACATCATATGTCATTTTGGTATTCCATCCAAAATAGTCTCGGATAATGGGACGTCATTCAAGAACAAAGACGTGCGTGCTTTGACCACAAAGTACAAAATTTAGCATAGTTTTTTGACACCCTATTATCCGTAGGCAAATGGGCAAGCAGAGGCGTCAAACAAAATGCTAGTTGCCATCCTTAAAAATATGGTCGCAGATAGTCATAAGGATTGGCACATCCAAATCCCACTTGCCCTATGGGCTTATCGCACTAGCATTCGGATGCCCACTAGGGCAACTCCATTTTTGCTCGTGTATGGCTCCGAGGTAGTCATGCCTCTCGAGTTGGAAATTCCTTCCCTACGCATATCAATGCAAGAGTTCATCGATGATGACGCTGCATGGTAGGCCCGGTTAGACCAGCTTACGTTGCTTGATGAACGATGCGTTAATGCTCTCGAGCATTTACGTATCTATCAAGAGCGACTTAAGAAAGCTTACAACATGAAAGTTCACCTGAGGGACTTTCGGGTTGGTGATTTGGTCTTGAAGGAAAACCAACAGAACTCTAGTTTGTCATCCCACCTAAGGGACAAGTTCATGGCAAATTGGTTAGGTCCATATGTAATTGATAGCAAAATAGGACCCGAGACATACCGGCTAGCCTCTCTTGATGGAATCAAGGAAACAGAACCCTTGAACATCAGTCATTTGTGACCATTCCATATCTAAGAGAGCCATATCCCAAAATGCTCCAAGGATTCCTATAATCGCTTGGTCAATCCCAAAATGCTCCAAGGATTCCTATAATCGCTTGGTCAATCCCAAAATGCTCCAAGGATTCCTATAATCACTTGGTCAATCCCAAAATGCTCCAAGGATTCCTATAATCGCTTGGTCAATCCCAAAATCTCCAAATTCCAAAACTTAATCCCAAAATCTCAAATTCCCAATCTTGTCAATCCCAAAATGCTCCAAGATTCCTACAATCTTGTCAATCCCAAAATGCTCCAAGATTCCTACAATCGCTTGGTCAATCCCAAAATGCTCCAAGGATTCCTACAATCGCTTGGTCAATCCCAAAATGCTCCAAGGATTCCTACAATCACTTGGTCAATCCCAAAATGCTCCAAGGATTCCTACAATCCTTGGTCAATCCCAAAATGCTCCAAGATTCCTACAATCTTGGTCAATCCCAAAATGCTCCAAGATTCCTACAATCCTTGGTCAATCCCAAAATGCTCCAAGGATTCCTACAATCACTTGGTCAATCCCAAAATGCTCCAAGGATTCCTATAATCGCTTGGTCAATCCCAAAATGCTCCAAGGATTCCTATAATCGCTTGGTCAATCCCAAAATGCTCTAAGGATTCCTACAATCGCTTGGTCAATCCCAAAATGCTCCAAGGATTCCCACAATCGCTTGGTCAAAAATAAGAAAATTCAAAAATATAAAATCATCAAAAACAACAAAAATTTGCATCTCATTTCCAGGCATGCTCAAATTCATCAATAAAAAGCTCTTCTCGCATCTCATCTTCATATTCACAAAAATCAATCCATCAAAAATACAAAAATATGTAGCTGCATTAAGCATCACACCCATACATTGCATATTTGTGGTCGTACAGGTCAAAGGCACCATAGACTGTAATTACTCTGCTAGTCCATCTTGTTCCACATTTTTCCATTTTATAAGCAGTCCAAAAAAAAAAAATGCCATTCACTGCTTTTTACCACACTAGAGTCAGTGGTCTTCTAATGTATCAAGAGTTTTCATCTTTCAGTCATCATTTTGCTTTCTAGCCACGTACTGTACCAAGTCAGACAGATTTTATGAAGGTAGAGTTCTACTTGGATCACACCTTGTTACGTAGCATCCCAACACAAATTAAAACACATAAAAATTCCCAAGTTGTGTGAATGAAAGATGAAACTTGCACAGTAATCCAGGTCACCATAAGCGAAATGGTTATCTTGCTCATCCCCCTGTGCGAATGACCCCAAGAATGTTGAGAGTTGGCAAAAGGACAAGCATCTTCCCTACCCAATTCCCCAAGAATCCCAAGTTCTCAAAAAAAAGTTGCAAACATCAAAATTTTGCAAAAAGTCAAAACTCCAAAAATTTGACATCACCACCAGAGTGCATACATCAAAAGGCACATACAATAGTGATTCTTATCACTCAAAATCCAAATCCCTTGCTCAAAAGAAAAATATATAAAAATAAATAGTGATTTTTATCACTACAAACGAGCAAGTATCCCAATACAATTGAAGAAAAGAAGGGAGTCGAACTTGAATCCCTGGAACTCTCAGCATTCCGATAGGTCATGAGGCAAACCTCAGTACTGGTTTGGTGGATAGCCTATCGGTCACTAGCGGTAAACCTCCCGCATGACGATATATCTGTCACATTAACTCGTGTACAGATCAATGTTTGCATGTGGATGAGCTAGCTTATGGTATCCTAGATAGCACCGTAGATTAATCTGACTAAATACAACAAAGGAGTTAGTGGAGCTAATTAGGTGATCCTCAGTACAGGTTTGGTTGACAACCTATCTGGCACTGGCGGTATCCTGACAAATACCACATAAATGAACTCAATTGCACACACAGGGATGTGAAATAGCTTGGTCAAAGACAAGTCCGATTCATACCTTGTTCAAAAGTCTTGTAAGATAAAGTACAGTCATGGCTAGTGAGTTAAAACCGTCTGAGTCTCAGAAAACCTTAGCTACATTTCTAAACCAACTGCGCTACTTTTCATCCTCACATTACCATCAGAAAATACAAAAAACCACATGTATACATGCAAAGTCATTTACCACAGCAATCGCCTAAAAACAAAATCACAAAGTCCTAAACAGTCTATGGTGCCCTAACCAAACAACACAAATTCATTTCATCCATTACATTTTGCATATCACATATACATCAAAAACATTTGCATTCATCATAACATATGCATCCATCAAAATAAATTAACATGCATACATCCATACTCATCACTCATCATGCATAAAATCAAATCATCACTCGCATAAACAAAATAAAGTCATCTTATATATATCATACAAAAATGCTCGTAGGCTACAATAACCGGTCATCCGACCCCGCACAATCCAAAAGCTCAAAAACCCCCAAGCCTAGGGCATCGGCCACCATGATCACGTAGGATCGGTGCGACGGGAACTACCCCCCATGGTGTGGGTCCTATGGGACCCCTCAGGGTGGCTACTGCTAGCCCCCGCATCATGCCTGCTACCCCCTCCCTCATCTAGTCGCCTACGATGAGATGATGCTGACTGCTCAGTATCATTGCCCCTCGTCCGATGACGATCCACCTCTCGATGGCTTAGGTAGCCACCCACCAAGGTGGATAATCTCTCCCTCCATATCCAGCCGATGTCGAGACCAATCTGATTCCTATCGATCCCACTCTCCTCCCATCGATGGTAGTAAGCTACTGCATCATCGCACTGCCAAACCCTATCCCTCTTGCCGCCTACCGTAGGAGATCCCTCTCTCATGCGCATCGGTATCCCCATCCTATCGATGAGATGCAGCCCATGCGCTCTCTCGCTCTACCAACTACATGCGTAAGAGATCTCTCTCTCGTAAGCCTCTCCCAACTCCTCATCGCACATCCAAATAGCTCCTCCAATCATGCTATCTCAGCATTGAGCCTCGCCTCCACCTCCTCCAAACCGCCTGAGGCATAGGCAAATCTAGAACAGTAGCCTACTCTGGCTCCCACTGCTCCGTGATGTCCTGCATCTCCGGCTGATCCGGAACCCCCAAATCCGCATCCTCATCCTCCACCTCCACCATGTCTGCATCCTCCCGAGGAGCTCCCCAATCATCCCCTGGTGCCTCGGCACCCTCCCCGCCCTTGCTGCCACCTCTGCGCCTCCCAGTGGCCCCTCTCCCCACCATCACCGTAGTACCCACCACTGGTCATACTCTACGGTAGTCCCGACGTCATCCACATCTGGGACATCGATCACCGCATCTGAATCCTCGCCTAGTGGCGCGATGACCGGTCGGTCCAGAGTTCTCTCATCCCCCGACGTCGATAGACCACGGGCTCACCAGGCAACCCCTGGCGCACCCCAAACTATCATGTCACCCGGCTGTAGGAGAAGAACTCATGCTCGGTCCCGTGCCGCCCAATCAGCCATCGCTCTCTACGTACCCGTCGAAGCCACTCTCCAGCCTCTGGCTAGGCTGGACAGTCTCGATAAGGGCGCCAGAGCACCTCCCCTGGAGTAAGCCGAGCGAAGGCATCGACATAGTGCCCTACGACACCTGCCCACCATCGACTCTATCCCTGCTCCCCAGACCACCGCCATAGAACTGCATAGCCTATCTCCCTATCCTCCATCTCCACTCGAGTCATCCATGGTAACCCGATCGGCCTCTCCACCGCTATGTGCTGCCAAGCCCAACTCTGCAATAGATAGCTACAGCTAATCCCCTTTCGCTTTCGATAGCGGACCTCGTACAACTCACCATAGAGCTATGCCAACAGCGTCTGTCCCCATCTCATGATTAGCGGTGCCTCCGTCAAGCACTCTACCAACCGCCAAACCAAATCCAGTAGGTTCCATGGGAACCTCGCACCTGACGAGTCAGGTAGCAACATGTTGGAAATGAGGCCCATAAGGAATGCGTGCCTCACTCCCAACACCCCCCTCTCCAGCCACCATCGGACCAAAATCCTGCCAATCTGGCAGTCGCCCTCTGCCCTCTCCACTGGATCCTCCACACCCAGCTCCTCCCCATGCCCGAAGCATCGCATCAGTACAGCTGTCCGCTGATCACGCGATGACGTCCTGATCGGCAGTCCATCTATCGAAATCCGTAGAAGTCGATAGATATCCTCCAAGGTCACGGTCATCTCCCCTATTGGGAGATGGAAGGTGTTGGTCCGAGGATCCCACAGATTGATCAGGGCCATCAAATAAGCCCGATCCACGACCACAGGCTCCAGTCGAGCCACCTGCTTGAGCCCAAGGGCATCAAGCCACTCCCAGTCAACCACAGTTAGCGCCCCCATGCTTCAGCAAAAGCAGTAGGTACACGGTACCGGCTCTTAACAACCTGCAAAAGAAAACAATTCAAAAACATTAAAATCATGAAAAAAAATTGTACAACAATAACATGAATATACAACATTGCCTACCAATGTACAACAAAAACAAACATAAAAATTCAAACAAAATTAATTTGTCAATCCTAGGGTTTCTAATCCTAACTGATAAATTCAAAAACAAAACAAAATTCAAAATTCAAAAATTAATTTGTTAGTCCTAGGGTTTCTAATCCTAACTGATAAATTTAAAAACAAAACAAAAATTCAAAAACAAAAATTAATTTGTCAGTCCTAGGGTTTCTAATCCTAACTGATAAATTTAAAAACAAAACAAAAATTCAAAAACAAAAATTAATTTGTCAGCCCTAGGGTTTTTAAACTCTAAACTGATTAATTAACAAAAACACAATAATTTGTCAGTCCTATTTGTCAGTCTTAGGATTTCGGTATTCTAAGTTTAAAAAGTCTACACAAACAACATAAAATTAAAATAACAGTTTTAAACCTAGGGTTTTAACCTACGTTTTAAAATTGACCAGCTCAACCTAAGAACTAGGGTTTTACGTTCCGTTTATCCTAGGGTTTTAGTTATAAGAAAAATAACAATTCTTTACCTAGGTTTTCACTACGTTTGTCATTTAGTTGTACACTAAGTCTTGGTTGTGTTCAACTCAGTTTCAGGGTTTCAATTTTAAAATTTTGAAAAACATCATCACAAAGAAAATTAAACAAAACACTTGCAGTTTTAAACAAAAGTAATAACACTAGGGAGCACTTACTGGTCTCGCTTCGGCTCTACCGCTCGATCCGGTTTGTGCACTCATGATGTCAAGAGAAATTCGGTAGTGCTTCGCTTCGCAGAATTAACCTCCTCCTCCCCAGAGCTCCAAATCGCAAGAAAATTCAGATGCAAATGAGCCCAAACCCTAGTTTTGGCCTTTAAATAGGCCTTTTGAGCTTATATTCGTTCCCCCTAGGATGAGCGCTCTGGTTAGCGCTCGTCCCACCCTGGGACGAATTCTAAGCTGGTATTCGTCCCACCTTGGGACGAATTCAGGGCAAAAATTTCAAAAAAATAGCAAAAATTGAACAAAAATGCACTAAAACAGCTAATAAACTTGCCCGATGAGAGTGTTGTTGCACTTGACATCCCGGGCATGCAAAACAGATATTGGGGTCACAAATTGTCACTATCCTACTCCCTAAGAAGGCTACCATAGCCGGACCGCTCCACGGGAGGACGGATTTTTGCCAATTTTAGCTCCAAAAAGCGTCGCAAAAAGGGTTACCACCCACCAAAAATAGGTCTAAATGTCAGAAAACTGCACACACTTAACGCTAAACCATCTAAGGGCACCCTTGCACAAGTCATCTTGGGTCAAGCGACTCGTCACTTTTCTCATGAAGGTCATTCCCTCATCGATTCGTCGCTTGAGGGGGTAGTCACACTTAGTCACCAATCAACAAACACACACCCAATTAAGGAAAACGACATGCATTCAAAGAATCATTGACAAAGACAATTACGCCCCCTGCTTGGGGCAGTAAACAAGCAATAATCACAATCTGATCAAATCACTTGGCATTTCATGAATCATGAACTCAAGGTTCTCACAGACAAAAGGTTGCGCCCTTTGCCTATTCATGACTGATCAATGTCCAAGGTCAAGTAACACCTCACCGAAAAAGGTTAACACTTGAATTGAGTGCCTTCGCTCGTCAGAAGCAAGGATTCAAGAATGCATGCCCTTTCCATGCTTGGGGCATCAAAATTTGGTTAGGTTACCAAGAAATCCTAATCATTAGTGCTTTGGTTATCTATTTTTGCTCAGCACTATGTCACCCGCAGCGCTTCCCAAAAAGGGGCATCTGTAGACACCAAAATAGCACCAATCCGATTATGTGACTGCAAACACTGATCGCTTTGACAAACACAGCCCCCAGGGCAGCCCTCAGAGGTTAAACAGTGGTCCTAACCACTTTCACAGCAATTTTGGAAGGTCAGAAATCAATTTGGCACATTCAGGCACTTTGCTCAGTATCCGTCCCACCCTGGGATGAATTCAAAATGGGATTCGCCCCACCCAGGGATGAATTCTGAATTCGTTCCTGGGTAGGGCGAATTCTAGGTTCAATGGGAAAAAAGAGAAATTGTGCCAAATGGCAGCCAAGGACAGTCAATTAATGCTCCCTGCCTTGCATGCGCGTGTAGGTGAGCAAATTGAATGTTAGAGGACTGTCACAAGGGCAGTCATGGAAGCCCAAGTCAGGGAGGAATCTCCTCCCTCTTGGGAAGGCATGGCCGCCAAGTGGCGCCCATGCATGCCCATCCAAAGAGACCCCTTGGGTCTATAAAATGGTGAGCTTCCTCACCCAAAAGAGGACAGGTTGGAAGCATTTTTAAGCAACGAAGTGCTGCCAAATTGATACCACGCTTTACCTTTGATTCACCTCTTCCACATCCTTGATCTCTTTCGCAAGGGAGGTCATTGGGTGGTTATTGGAAGTGTGAATCCGGATCCAAAACCCGACACTTGACCACATCGATCTACCAATTCGCCGACAACACATTACAAGAGATTTTGGGCCCATCCCAAGTGGATTGGTGCCGAAATCAGGTTCCAACGGTGGGCGGCCCGCTCGGCGCCCCGCACTACTACGAGCCTAATATTCTTTTTTAAGAATGATTGGGAATTCATGGCAGATTGTTCTTTTTGTCATTTTTTTATTTTGCATTCCATATTATGCTGCTTAAATAGCTTGTAATTCCGATTTCATAATGCTTTGATCAAATCTTATCATGTTTTATCGCTTTTGTTGTCCTCACTAACTTGCAGGTAGCAGCATCAAATTCCCATTGATGGAGGCCAAATTGGGGAAATCTGACCATCTGGGTCTTCCCAAAATGCCTCCAATTAGCTAACCCCAAGTTTGCAGGTCTTTTGGAGCTCCCTAGACGCGACATTTGGGGCAGTATCACTTCGGCGCTTTGTCGCAGGTGAATTCGTCCTACCCCGGAACGAATTACAGTCGAATCCGTCCCGCCCAAGAGCGAATTCAAATCGGTGAGGAATTTCTTGACTGTTCCTTTTGCAATGCCTTCTTGGTGATGTTTCTATGTCTTTGCCAAGTTTTCATGTCATTTGGATAAGTTTTAGTTATAGTTTAATTCATTTTCATGCATCCAGCTTCATTGTGGTTTGAGAGATCAAATGCTTTGTCTTATTCGTAGGTGCTACTAACGATTTTGTTGTTTCTTTGAATGCAGGAGGAGCAGCAAGGATCAAAGATTCATTCACACCAGTGGCGGCAACACTTTGGCCCGCCCATTTTACATGTGGGCACGCGGAAGGAGGATCACTAGTCACTATTGTAACCGAAACATGTTAACGCTCCTAGCCCCCGAAAATGCGGGAGACGTCTTTGTAACCGATATTGAGAGAGTATAAATAAAAAGGGTTGTGCTTTCTATACTTCTTTCATTTCGTCTCAATTCGTCTCTTTTCCCTATTTCATGCATTTCAAATTTCTAGGATTAAAGCGTTACATTTCGTTTTGCATTGCATAGCTTTAGTGTTTCTTTTCAACTTTCGGAATCTCGTGTTTCCAGAGGGGAATTCAAAATAAAAATCATTTTGTATGTGAATATAAGAGCCCCAAGGAGAAGCCTAAATAAATAGGAGGGAAGCAACCTTGAATTGTCATTTGTTAATCATCACATAATGTCCCAACTGTCACTAGCTTAGCAGAATCCAGGCATGTGCCATCCTTTTGGATTTGACAAATCCATGCATGTGCCATCCTTTTGGATTTGATAGTTTTTAGGGAATATCTTTGGGGAATCCTAGATTCTCTATCGCCAACTTTTTATCCATAGCTAGTTTGCCAAATGCAAGTACATGGCAAATAAAGAAATTTGAAAAAAAGTACATTTATGTCATTCTTGTACTCACAAATTGCAAAATATAATCTATTATTATGTATGCTAACAAAGTTTCAGTCAAGAATCCTTTCAAGGTATCTTATTTAACTATTAGATCACTTTTGATCCAAATACTAGTAGATAATACTGTAATCATTTTAATAGTTAGCCTATTATATCACTTTTGGATCAAATACTAGTAGATAAGACTGTAATTATTTTAATAGTTAGTCTATTATATTACTTTTGGATCAAATACTAGTAGATAAGACCATAATTATTTTAATATTTAGCCTCAAATGAGGCTAAATATTATAATAAATATTATTTTTAGATCAAATACAGAGGATAACATCTTGGAAATTTTTAATAAAAAATAAATAAGTAGATTTAAAACATTTTAAAATTTTTATTAGGATAATATTTGTTCAACTTTGATTTTGTTTCTCCATTACCATCTATTTTTTGAGCAAGCAATAGTGCACATATCATTTGTTTAGTTTCTAATAAGTATTCCTAAGTAGAAATTAATTTTGGTTTGCTTGGCTAGTTTTAGTGACCCCTCATTCCAGTAATTGCTATTTGTCATTCAACTTATATTATAAGTCATATGGCATACCTCTATTTCTAATGCTGAGAAGGCTAACTGTAGCCATGCACACACTACCTCTATTTTCTATGAACTTCTCGTAAGAAGGCCATAATATGAAAACCTTCTATCTGCACCTCAATATCCAATATAACCATAAGATATTCTTGAGAAATAATGATTTCATCATATGTTCGAGATAGCTCATTGAGTTATGTATTCCTCATCCTTCTTGGCCCCTTGATAATATTGCAGATGAATGTGAGAAATTTTACAAATATGTGTTAGGAATTATAGGGATGTTAGCATGTATAGTTCTTAGTGACTTGAGTACATTGATTATTTATGAATATTTGGGAAAGTGTGGTGTCAACCAAAGTAAAATTTCTTAACAATAAGATGAATAGGTAAGAATCTATTCATTATGACTATGAAATTCAGCAAATAAGTTTCACATGGTTTCAAGCCTTTAATCATAAAATAATTTTGATAATATTTTATAGCTCTTGAACTATCCATCGGTATAACCATATTTTTTTTTGGCTTCTAGAGCACCTATTTCTAATAGGTCATTGGTGTACCAATTAATTTTTTCACTCTCTTTAGTGAGCACCTACATTCCATTTATGTGGAGAAAATATTTTCTTCTATGAATCTTCTCTACTATAGACCCAGTTTTTATCCATATGAATGGATCATCTCCTTAACTCCAATACAACATGTGATGTGATGATTAGTAATCCATATTGCATAACATAGATAATATGATCAATCTATCATGGATATTTTTACTTACCTTGAAGGAAGGAAGAACCACTTCATTTGTATTTTTGATCATTTATGATATGGTAGATCTCTAACTTCGATTTTAGCATGGTAGTTGGCAAGTTATGTTGTGCACATAAGGTTAGGGATTTGATTCAAGTTTCTCCTCTTTTATCTTCTAAAGAGTGTGATGTGTCCTCCTCAAGTGCAAGGTACTCTGATTTCATTTTAAATTATATTTGAAGCAACTTGGATAGACTACAAAGCCTTTAATGCTTCCCATAGAAGTCTTAAGTTTGAATTCAATTATCTCTTCTTTGATGGCATAGTGGCCAACATGGTGCCCATGTGGGAAAAAAATATATTTTACCTCTATATAGATAACCAATCACATTTTTCCATATACCAATTTTATATTATTCTATCCAGTATAGTTTGTAGTCTATTTAGAGTGATAATGTTAGTGTAGCATACGTCGTACCTTTTAGATGTGAGACATGGAAATCCCCTATTTGTGAATTTCTCCTTAAGGTATGAATTTTAATTTTTTAATTTTTCAATCTTAAAATATCCAAACTTTTAAAGGCCATAATTTTTGCATATAAGAGGTTTTTGAGTGCTTAATTTTAGATGCCATGATTTTTTTAGCTTTGTACATTGGTTATAGCAATTTAAGGACTAGTTATAATGTTATAGGTACATATTAGCTATAAGAGAAGTATATTTTGGATGATCAACATAACATATACCTTGTTCATATGGGTTTATTTCTAACCACTTAGGGCTAATTATTTAAAGATATATTTATTCATTAATAATTTAATTATTTTATTTTGATTTTGGAGGATAAATAATGGTTTTCATATTGTATATTAAGGATTTTTTATGGAAGCTCAATATCTTAGATCTAAAATATGGAGTCATGACTTCATGTTTGAGGAAGGGTTGATCGATATCATGTACATTTGGTATGATAAGACAATAGAATTCCTAAATAAGATTCATTAGCCTATTTAAAAATTCATTAGATGGGATATGTACCATCTATATTATCTCCTACCCTTGTCCCATCAACTCATATTATGGGGGAGTGTTAGAATATCTATAATCCAATTTTAATGACCAAGGACAATGGTGATGAAGTACCTATGGGTATACTAGATGTTAGCGTAAGAGCAAGTGCAGTATAATCCTATAGGTATTCTATGTATACCTATAGGTACTCTTGACATAAACCTATTATAATAATTTGTATAAGAATACAATCATGATCTATGTAATCCTATTAAATGTGATCTTATCTTGTAATATTTGACTAGATCTTGAAAATGATATTTCCTTGTCTATATAAACAAGATATTATGAATACAAAACTCAACTCTTTCATAGCCACATCAGTTGGTATGAAAACATTCTAATATATCAGTGGATTGGATTTTTTATGATCATATATGCTTCTATTAAGAAATTTGAATCAAAAGCCTTGCTTTTTGTTACTGAAGAACACACACTTATATTGAGAGGGGGGATGTCAATAGTATAAGATAAAACTTTTTTTTTTCCAAAGCAATAACTTCAAATAATATCAATGCAATAATAAAATAATGCACAAATCACCACACACATAAAAGATAAATATTTTATGTGGAAACTCCCTCTTGGGAGAAAACCATGATAATAATATTGTATAAAAATTTCTTCAATAAATTCTATGGGCACCAACTCATAGGAGATACCAATCCCCTATACAAGCTCATTGACACCAATCCAAAAGAGACACCAATACCCTATACAATTTTGTGGACACCAATGCACAGGAGACGCCAATACCCTTGCTTAAGTTTATGGATACCAATTCATAAGAGACACCAATCCCCTTTCTCAATTTATGGATACCAATCCATAGGAGACACCAATCTCCTTGCTTAAGTTCATGTACATCAATCCACAGGAGACACCAATCCCCTTTGATCATGTCCGTGGACACAAATCCATAGGAGACACACATACCCTATGCTAGTTCATGGGTACCAGCCCATAAGAGACACCAATCCCCTCTACTCAGGTTCATCAACACCAATACACATGAGACACCAATCCTCTCTACTATTTGATGGGTACCAACCCACAAGAGACACAAATCTCCTTAGCTCACAATTTTATTCTAAACTCTGCTCAAGTTTGATCTAAAACCTATCCACAATCACTATTCAAATTCACTCCAAAACCTATTCAAATCTACTCCAAAACCTGATCACACTAATTGCTCGAATCTGCTCCAAAATCTACTTATAATCATAGCTCAAGTATGCTCTAAAACCTGCTCACAAAACTTACGCATATCTACTTCAAAACCTACTCATAATCATTGTTCAAATTTTCTCTAAATAAAACTTTGTTTTTCTTCACCTTCACTTGATTTAAAACAATCCTTCTATCTATGTAAAACTCTAATCTTTTACTCATTTCCATGTGTACTTCAAAAATAACAAATCATTTTCTAACTCATTTGAATTCTTCATTCTTTCTATTCAGTAATATTTGCCTCAAATGAAGATTAAAATACCAAACTCATTTCTAACTCATTTCAATTCCTTATTCCTCCTATCCAACAATATTTGTTTCAAAAAAAGATCAAATTACCATACTATTTTCTAACTTATGTCATTTCCTTATTCCTCCTATTTTCATAGAGATAAAAATATTTTTCTCAAATATTCAAAAGAAATTAATTCACTATATCTCCAAATATACCTCAAACAAAATATTATATTCCTTGCAAGAACATTCAACTCAAAATCTTCAAAATCCAATAGTCAGAATATTTGAAATCCAATAGTCACATGCTTTTACAATTCAATGGTTACAGCAAGCATTAAACTCTCAACAAGAGTTATCCTCAAAACTTGCCATGTGCATCCTCCAATTGGGCATACCCACGTGGGGCATCATGTGCACTATGAGGTGCTCACAATTAACTATCAGTGCAAATTTTATTTTATAGCATACCATATCTTTCGTCGGATAGATGTGGGATCAACATACCCATACAAATTTTAATGGAAATTTGCACTCTTAGAAAATTAAAATATTTTCTTGCTTGTTCGCATTTACTAGAGGTCCTTGATGGGTTGTTTGTCTTCGTGGGCTCAAAAACTATTCACTTCAAAATAAACCCTTCAGTTACACCTTGAATTTAAACTATTGCATACTTTTAAAAATAATTGTGATAGCTTCATTGATTTCTTCGTGTCATTTACCTCTATCCAACGGTTAATGTTTTTTGATGATATCTTTTCATAGTCCTCCAAAGAGAGTTCAATAAATTATTAGGTTAGTTTTGTAAAACTTAATTGGCTCCACCAGTGTTATGTTTTCATCGTTGTTTGCTGAAAATGTTGGTCAAATTTATTATTTTGTTCTTCAATACTTGGCTTCACAACATGGTTTGTCTTGGACCTACAACTCTCTTTCCTAGGTTTTATATTGATCTCGAAGACACACTCCAGTGTCTTTTACTACTCCTATTTGATATTAAAGACACACTTCAATATACTTTTTTGCTTTACTCCAATGCTGAAGATACACTGCAATATCCACACATTGCAAAAAACTTTCCTCACTATCACATTACTTATATGTCCATCCCTTCACTCAAGTTTAGCTGCTGCTTTTCAAAATTTCTAAAGAACCCTTGGTGCTACTATTGTTGTATTGTTTTTGGTGCCCGTAAGCTTCCTTCTAGAAGATCTCAAATTTGAATCCCTTTCACTACTATGATACATCGCTCATTATTTTATATTTTGATGATGCACAATACACTTCACCGCTTTGCTCACTCTTTTTGATATCAATGATGTGCACAACTCTTCACTACTTCACTTACGCTTTCGATGCACACAACTCTTCACCACTTTGCTCACTCTTTCGGATATAAATGATGCACACAACTATTCACTACTTTGCTTAATCTTCTAATGCATATAAATCTTCACCACTTTGCTCACTCTTCTGATACACATAACTCTTTACACTGTTGTGTCCTCATCATTTTTGAACTCCCTTCGCTACATCAAATTTTGCCTCCTTCACATGATGTGCACACCGAAGATATTCGTTGAATCGTTACCTAAATTAAATTTTAGTATGTATATTTATATGCTTTCACTTCTTTCTACTTGCACTCAAGGATGTCGGTCATCACTATTTGAATGCTTTATATTAGAAACTTTTGATTGTAAAATTTAAATATTTTGATTTAAATTTTAACACATACTCATAGCTCAACATTACTTTTAATATAAAGCCATATATATTTGGTCCATATATCTTTGGTGCATTTAAATATTCAAAAATCAGATACCATTTTCTCTTTGAAGATATTTATTCCTTGAATACCATTTGATATGTCACAACTTATATTTTCTCTTTGAAGCTATATCTTCCTTGAATGCCATGCACCTTTGACATCTTATATTTTCTCTTGAATATATTTCTTCCTTGACTACCATGCATCTTTGACATCAATGACAACTCAATACTTCTAATAACTTCCCCATTTTTCATTGAGGGAAACCCTAAACAAACATTATTTTACTACAATTGGATTCACAATCATTTTCCCTTAACTAGATGCTCTCCCTCACTAAAATTATCCCCCTTTGACATAAATGGAAAATGTTCCTTGGGGATTTGAAATATAATAGTTTGGTACTTCCCCCTCACCACCTACTTTTCTTGAGGTGTTGAATTATGATATTGGAACGAAATTACTCCCACCTTACAATGCTCCTCTTCTTGATCAATTTTCTTTTTCCAAACTTTGGAGATCATACCCTTCCTAACATTTTGACCATCTTCCTTATTAATTGAATTTGGAGGTTCATGGAATATTGCTCTACACCATTTTGCTCTATGTCCAAAATTATTACAATTGTAGCAAATGATGTTGTAGTCCATGGAAAATGAATTAAAATTTCTCTTGCAATTTACAACTTTATGACCAAATTTATGACATGAAAAACAATAACCTTGGAAGATATATTAAAATCTCTCTTATTTTCTTGGAGGATATTATTGTATGGTTCTCTCATTACTTTTTTATTATGATTCCTATCCCTTGATGGTGATTTTTTTTCTTCACAACTGATTCTTCCACTTCTCAACATATCAACATAGGTCTTAGGCTCTTCTTCAATTACTTTCTTTGATGCTTCTAAGCTTCCTTCTAGAAGACTTCCAAGTTGAATTCCTTTCACTAATGTGACACTTCGCTCATTCTTTTGGATTTTGATGATGCACACTACACTTCACTATTGGGAAAAATATTGGTTACTTTTCTAAAGTTCAATTAATTACCTCCATTTAATTGTCAACCTAGAATAGCTTGTAAACTTGTGAGTATCACAACAAAGTATATGCCTGTAGTGCAAGGAATGAATCCCTCTATGCCTATTACTTTGGGGGGTGTTGGTGTTTCGTTGAAGTTATGAATTTGATTTCCAAACCAATAATCTAACCCATGAAAAAACACCTAAACTACATTCATAAATTAAAATCACACATTGCTAGAAATGACATAAAGTAGGGGAAAATACATAATTTAAATAATCTAAAAAACAATAAATAAATTAACTAAGAAAGTAAGGTAAAAGGGGAGGAGTATTTTTTAGAGTGGGCCCATGCTCCAAAAATATTCCACCCAGTCAATTCATTCATCGGATGCTAGATTGAGATTAATAAAAATACTCAAATGAATATATTGCAGCTTTAGAAATTTACAGAGCAATTCGTCCAGGATCCAAGCTTGTTTTTATTAGGGGTGGCCTGCATATTTATAAAATATGCAGCCATGCCCTGTTACATTTGAGAGTAAATAAATTCATAATTTTTTGGTTACAATAAATATGTGAAAATAGGGAGATAAAGCAAAAACATTAATTTTGGATTGATTTAACATATTCTATTTTATATCAGGACAAAATACGTCCGACTTGATGCTTTATTTATTTACATTGTTGTTTACGTATTTTTTGGAAAATAGAAAACATAGTATTTGGAATTATATTTCATCTTCATCCTTGCTAAAATATCATATGCATCCATCGTTGAAATATTTGTTCTGTTCTTCCATCCACAAGACTCGTGCTGTTATTTTACGTCAACGAAATTCAGGCACTTTATTTTATATGGGAAGCAGGTGCCTAATGGGAAGCAGGAACCTAATGGAAATCAGGCACCTACGAGAAGTAGGCACCCGTTAGTTAAGCGTAAAATAGAAGTCAAATGCTTCAAAGGGTATCGGGTGCTTGACTTAGCACTTTTTACCGATGTACTACAAATGTTTTACCTTCATCAAATTAACAGTGCCAGGTCTCAGTGGGACCTTGACGTAAACATGCTAAAATACCGTAAAAACCACTAAATCTATAACCAATTCAATTAAAAACAAATATTAGATAATATACATAATTTAATATTAAATATATATTAAACTTCCATAACATACATTCTATAATAATAATGTCGCATAATATGTTAGAAATCTGTGTATAAAAATGAGTATTTTTTGTTCTCATCATCCCCCCACGCTTAAAAGAGTGGCACATCCTCATGAAACCCCCATACTTAAATAATGGTATACCCTTATGACACTTAGTGCTTATAATTTTCATTTTTAGCAACGGTTGTCCAATAGGCTCTATTTTTCTTTCTCCTCTTTTTTGTTGTGGCAGCTCATTTTTTTTAGTAAATGATTTATGGATTTCCCCCATGGTTAATCATTTTTTTTTGTGTATGGGAGTCAGGAACCTGCATATGGCATGTATATGGGAAGCAGGTGCTTGTATATGGAAATCATGTATGTATATGGAAATCTTGCCTGTATATGGGAAGCAGACACATGTATATGGCCTGTATATGGGAAGCAGGCACCTGTATATGAGAAATAGGCACTTGTATATGGCCTATATATGGGAAGCAGGTTTTTGTATGTTATTTTTAAGATTATGACCATGAGTATTCTTGCAACAAAATATTTGCATGAAGACAAAATACCAAATGGGGATAAATGTCTGGATTGACAAGTTAATGGGGATTGTGTTAGCACTATTTTATAAAAAATATATTTCTATGAAAAATTTATATATACAAAAAAGATTAAGTACACATCTATGTTATGTTTTGTGCATGTATAATGCGCAAACGTTTGTGGTGTACTTGTATTGGTTGTTTGATGATGACCATGTGTACTGGAATAAAGAACATCATGGTTATTTCCCATGTGACAAAATTTTTTCTCCATATGACTGGTTCTTCATTATTGCAATTTATTCATTTAAGGTTTCCTACAAAAATTCAAAAAAATATTAGAAAAAGCATGTCTTCGTAGGATGACACGCATCCCCTCCTTGGAAGATATTCATTGATGTCCTTGGAATGTGCATAAATCTCTAATGGAAAAATTAAGATAATTTTATCCATGAGAGGTTTTGAATTTATGCACGTGGATGAGATATTGACGTGGCACAAACCACTTCCCACTACTGAATATTATTCACATGAGGCTCAATCACCCATTAGAATAGAAAGCAGACACCTTCATATAGAAATCGAGCACCTTATTTTAACTCATGACACATAGGTGCTTGCTACAAAAGAAAGAAAACTTTATACATTTTTCTTTTTTTTTACATGTTTGGAAGGCTCGGTGTCTATTCTTTCCCATAAAACTAGAAATCGGGTGCCCTTTTGGAGAGGTCAGGAATCAGGCATATCTACTAGAATTCGAGATGCGGGTGCCATATTCTTAACATGCTTGGAGCCAAGCATCGTTCACCATAAAAAATGGAAAACATGTGCTTCTCTTTATTCAACGGGTGTTGGATTTTCCTCGGATGTGCACTATAAGGTTTATCAAGCCTGAAGCACTTTGGTTGAAGAATAGGGACAAAAAATCTGCATCCACCCCTGAATCAATAGTTAAGTGTTTTACTGTCCATAAAGACCAGTCCAAACATTCTTGTGCAGATTCAGGTTTAGTATTCCCCTTAAATGGGGACTAACTTACTCTAGAAATCCGAGAAGGTTCATGTTGCATGTGCTTGTTAAGCCTAGGTTTCCCAAGCTGCCTAACAACTACACCAAGGTCATGTTCCTACAAAATAAAAACACAAATAAAAGAAAATTTATGTTAAGAAAAACAAGTCCATGTCGTCTTTCCTTTTTTTTTTAATGACGAATACATGAACATTCATCAAATTGTTGATATGAATTTAAAAATATGGAGTCTCCCTCATGCTTGCATTTGATTCAATCTCGCATATGTGAGGTGCATGGCAAATTTGTAGGATCCCATTGACTATTACTCGTGTGCTATTATGGACTCTCCATAAAAATCCATCACTTTGTGAAATATTCATAGCCATTTTTTTTTTCTCTGAATAGATATGTGCTACTCAACAAAGTATTATGAACCATCTGAGCTCATATTTTGTCTACCACATGTGGTGCTGCCATGGCTGAATGTTGCACATATATCCATGGTGCCAAATTGTATGCAACATATGTGTTTTATTGAGTGCCTGGTAGCAGATCCCATAAAAACTCTAAAGTTAAGCATTATGTCATGGAGTAGAACTAGGATGGGTGGCCACTGGGGAAGTCCCAAACTGTGCCCTTTTTCATTTTTTTTTGTAAGTTCTAGATTCTGGAATTTTCTAGAAATTTTCAGATTTTGGAATTTTCCAGAATTTTTCATAAGTTTCGAGATTCTAGATTTTTTTTCAAATTCTAGAATTTTCTAGAATTTTTTTAGATTCTGGATTTTTCTAGAAATTTTCAGATTCTGGAATATTTATTTTTTTCTTTTGGAAAAACAGAATGGAACGACATATGTTGATAGGTCGGATTGCCTTGGATGCCTACAGTCTGCACTAAGCCTCTTTCTGTCTACAAAACATAACAAAATAAAAAATAAAAACCTAAACTACTAGCATTAAAATAAATTATAATTATTATTTTTTAATTGAATGTTGTAATGGTGTCCATCATGTTGTGGGTGAAAATGTTGCATAATATGTTAGAAATCCATGTATAAAAATGAGCATTTTTGGTGCTCATCATTCACCGCTTCTCTCACTCTTTTGGATATCAATAATATGTATAACTCTTCACTACTTCATTTACTCTTTTGATGCACACAACTCTTCACTACTTCACTCACTCTTTAGGATATAAAGGATGCACATAACTCTTCACTGCTTCACTTAATCTTCTGACACACATAAATCTTCACCACTTCACTCACTCTTCCGAAACACACACCTCTTCACACTTTTGTGTCCTCACCATTTGCGAACTCCCTTCGCTACCTCAAATTTTGCCTCCTTTGCATGATGCACACACCGAATATGTTCAGTGAATTGTTATCTGAATTGAATTTTGATATGTATATTTATATGATTTCACTTCTTGCTACTTGCACTCAAGGATGTCGACCATCACTATTTGAATGCTTTATATTAGAAACTTTTGATTATAATATTTAAATATTTTTATTTACATATTAACACATACTCATATCTCAACATTACTTTTAACATTTAAAAATTTAATTTAAATATTAAATCCATATATATTTGGTCCATATATCTTTGGTGGATTTAAATATTCAAAAATCAAATACCATTTTCTCTTTGAAGATATTTATTCCTTGAATACCATTTGATATGTCACAAATTATATTTTGTCTTTGAAGATATTTCTTCCTTGAATACCATGCACCTTTGACATCCAAATTATATTTCCTCTTGAATATATTTCTTCCTTGAATACCATGCACCTTTGACATCAATGACAACTCAATACTTATAACAACCTTCCCATTTTTCATTGATGACAACCCTACAAAAACTTTGTTTTACTACAATTGGATTCACAATCATTTCCCCCTGACTAGATGCTCCCCCTAACTGAAATTCTCCCCCTTTGAAAACAATAGAAAAGGTTCCTTAGGGCTTTGAAATATAATAATTTGGTACTGCCTCCTCACCACCTAATTTCATTGAGGTGTTCAATTATGATATGGAAATGAAATTACTCCAAAATTATAATGCTCCTCTTCTTGATCAATTTTATTTTTCCAAACTTTGGATATCATACCCAAATTATAATGCTCCTCTTCTTGACTTTAGAGGTTCATGGAACACTGTTCTACACCATTTTTATCTATGCCCAAATTTATTACAATTATAGCAAATGATGTTGTTGTCCATGAAAAATTAATTGAAATTTCTCCTACACTTTACAACATTATGACCAAATTTGTGACATGAAAAACAATAAGCTTGAAAGAAATATTGAAATCTGTATTAATTTCTTGGAGGATATTATTGCATGGTTCTCTAATTAATTTTTCTATGATGATCACTATCCCTTGATGGTGCTTTGTTTGCTTCCTCATTGATGCTTCCACTTCTCAATATATCAACATAGGTCTTAGGATCTTGTTCAATTCCTTTATTTGATGCTTCTAAGCTTCCCTCTAGAAGATCTCCAAGTTGAATTCCTTTCACTACTGTAACATATAACTAATTATTTTGTATTTTGATGATGCACACTACACTTCAGTACTTATCTCACTCTTTTGGATATCAACAACATGTATAACTCTTCACTACTTCACTTACTCTTTCGATGCACACAACTCTTCATCGCTCCGCTCACTCGTTCAGATATAAACGATGCACACAACTCTTCACTGCTTCACTTACTCTTCCGACGCACATAACTCTTCACCACTTCACTCACTCTTTCGATGCACACAAATATTCACACTATTGTACCCTCACCATTTGTGAACTCCCTTCGCTACCTCAAATTTTATCTCCTTCGCACGATGTGCACACCGAAGATATTTATTGAATTGTTATCTGAATTGAATTTCGGCATGTATATTTATATGCTTTCACTTCTTGCTACTTACGCTCAAGGATGTCGGCCATCACTATTTGAATGCTTTATATTAGAAACTTTTTATTATAATATTTAAATATTTTGATTTAAATATTAACACATACTCATATCTCAACATTACTTTTAATATAAAGCCATATATATTTGGTCCATATATCTTTGGTGGATTTAAATATTCAAAAATCAAATACCATTTTCTCTTTGAATATATTTCTTCCTTGAATACCATTTGATATGTCACAACTTATATTTTCTCTTTGAAGATATTTCTTCCTTGAATACCATGCACCTTTGACATCCAACTTATATTTTCTCTTGAATATATTTCTTCCTTGAATACCATGCACCTTTGACATCAATGACAACTCAATACTTCTAACAATGACCCCCTTTTTAATTGATGGTAACCCTACAAAAACTTTATTTTACTACAAATTGATTCACAATCATTTCCCCCTGACTAGATGCTCCCCCTCATTGAAATTCTCCCCCTTTGAAATCAATGGAAAAGGTTCCTTGGGGCTTTGAAATATAAGACTTTGATACTGCCCCCTCACCACCTAATTTCCTTGAGGTGTTCAATTATGATATGGAAGCGAAATTACTCCCAACTTACAATGCTCCTCTTCTTGATCAATTTTATTTTTCCAAACTTTGGAGATCATACCCTTCCTAAAATTTTGATCATCTTCCTTCTTACTTGACTTTGGAGGTTCATGGAACACTGTTCTACACCATTTTGCTCTATGCCCAAAGTTGTTACAATTGTAGCAAATGATGTTGTAGTCCATGAAAGATGAATTGAAATTTCTCCTACAATTTACAACTTTATGACCAAATTTGTGACATGAAAAACAATGACCTTGGAAGAAATATTAAAATTTGTCTGATTGTCTTGGAGGATATTATTGCATGGTTCTCTCATTGATTTTTCTATGATGGTCCCTATCCCTTGATGGTGCTTTGTTTTCTTCCTCATTGATGCTTCCACTTCTCAACATATCAACATAGGTCTTAGGCTCTTCTTCAATTACTTTCTTTGATGTTTCTATTTCTTTTGAGCTTGACTCCCCCTTTTGTTTCTCTTGACCTTCTTCAAAACCAAGTCTAGTATTTATAAATGGAGATATTTGTACTTTGATAATATCATCCAAGATTTTTGAACTTTTCCTAAACTAATATATCTTATCATTAAAATTTTCAAGTCCCTTCCTTAGACTTTCACATTCTAGCTCTTTTGCCTTTAACTTTTTAGCCATACCTTCTTCAATTCTCCTTGCCTCTTCAATTTTAATTTTTAAGTCAATGAGTTCTTGTGACAACTTTATATTTATCTTCTCATCCTCTTGTACTTGAGCCTTCAATCTTGAGTTATTTTTTCTAACCCTCTTCAACTCTTCAATAGCAACAATAAGTTCCTCTTCTATGTCAACTATGGCTTCCTTTTCATTTTCTGAATCTTTCTCTTCTTCTTGATCTTCAACAACATGAGCATCTTCTTTCTCTTCTATGGCAAAAAATAGTATTCCTTATTTTTCACTATCGGAGAGGCTTTCATCACTACTACTAGAAGAACTGCTTGCTTCTTCAACATAAAAACTCTTCTTGTGTCTTTGAAATATTTTCTTCTCATGCTTACTCTGACGATGCCTATCCTTCTTTCCATGATAAAATTTTCTTTCTTTCTCTTTCTTGTATTCCTTTTCTTCTTCACTGCTACTGCTTTTAGCTTGTGGACAATTAGATGCATAGTGACCAAAGTTACCACAATTAAAACATTTCACAGTATGCATACCTTTGTGTTTTCTTGGACCCTTCTTATTCCTTTGTACAAAGTTAGCTTCTTCTTTGTTGCTTGATTCTTCACTTGATTCTGGTTCCTTATTCTTTGTCTTATTTGAAGCTTTAAATGTTGCTTTCCATTTGGATGTTTGATATTTTTTAGTCCTCATCTCATAGGTTGTGAGAATTCCATGTAGCTCATCCATGCTTAAGATTTTAATATCCTTCATTTCTTCTATTGTTGAAACCTTTGCATCAAACCTCATGGGAAGTGACCTTAATATTTTTTGAACAATATTAGAGTCTTCAATACTTTCTCCAAGTCCATGAATGGTGTTGAAAACCTCATCAACATAGAAGTAGATACTTAGCAATATCTTCCTCATATTTCATCTTCAAGTCTTTAAACTTTCTCTTGTGGATTTGAAGTTTTGCCATTTTCACCTTCTCGTCTCCTTCATATGTTCTTTGTAACTTATCCCATATTTCTTTTCCTGAAGTGCATTGCATGAATTTCACAAACTCTATTTCACTTAGCCCACTTAATATTGCATTCATTGCCCTCGCATTATTTTTATATGGTTTCTTGCCATATCATTTTGTGGGAGGAGTTGTAGGTGGTGTGAACCCATCCTCAATGGATTGCCATATATCATAGCCATGTGCCAACAAATAAGTTTTCATCCTTATGCTCCATAAAGCATAGTTAGTCCCATCAAACAATGGAGCCATATTTGATGAAAAATCTTCTTGGACAGCCATGTGTGTTCTTGTAAGATCTTCCTTCAAGTTGTTAGGCTTTCATGAAGGAACCCGCTCTGATACCAATTGAAGAACACAAGCTTATACTAAGATGGAGGGTGAACAATATAAGATAAAACTTTTCTCTTTTCTTTCCAAAGTAATAAATTCAAATAATATCAATGCAATAATGAAACAATGCACAAATCACCACACATAAGAGATAAATATTTTATGTGGAAACTCCCTCTTGGGAGAAAATCATGGCAATAATATTGCATTTAAATTTCTTCAATAAATATTGTGGGAAAAAACCCACAGGAGACACCAATCCCTTATACAAGTTCATGGACACCAATCCACAGGAGACACTAATCCCCTATACAAGTTCATGGACACCAATCCACAGGAGACACCTATCCCATTGGTCAAGTTCATGGATACCAATCCACAGGAGACACTAATACCCTTGCTCAAGTTTGTGGACACCAATCCATAAGAGACACCAAACCCCTTGTTCAAGTTAATAGGTAGAAATCCACAGGAGATACCAATCCTCTCTCTCAATTTTGTTGACACCAATCCATAGGAGACACCAATCCCCTCTACTAGTTTATGGGTACTAACCCATAGGAGACACCAATCCCCTCTGCTAAGGTTTGTGGACACCAATCCATAGGAGATGCCAATAATATTTGTTGGTTCATAGGCACCAAAACATAGGAGAAACCAATACCCTCTATTGATTTGTGGATACCAACCCATAGAAGACACCAATCCCCTTATCTCATAAGTCTGGTCCAAAATCTGCTCAAGTCTACTCTAAAACTTGCTCACAATAACTGCTCAAATCTGCTCCAAAACTTGCTCATAATCACTGATAAAAAATGCTCAAAAATATTCTCACAATCACTACTCAAATTTTCTCTAAAACCTACTCACAAAACCTACATAAATATGCTCACAATCATTGTTCAAATCTGCTCTAAAACCTGCTCAAATCTACTCCAAAACCTTGCTTTTCTTCACCTTGACTTGATTTAAAACAATCCTTCTATCTGTGTGAAACTCTACTCTTTTACTCATTCCCATGTGTACTTCAAAAACAACAAATCCTTTTCTAACTCATTTCAATTCTTCATTCCTTCTATTCAATAATATTTGCCTCAAATAAAGATTAAAATACCAAACTCATTTCTAACTCATTTCAATTCCTTATTCCTCCTATCCAACAATATTTGTTTCAAATAAATATCAAAATACCACACTCTTTTCTAACTTATATCATTTCCTTATTCCTCCTATTTTCATAGAGATAAAAATATTTTTCTCAAATAATCAAAAGAAATTAATTCACTGTACCTCCAAATCTGCCTCAAACAAAATATTATATTCCTTGCAAGTGCAGTCAACTCACAAGCTTCAAAATCCAACAGTCACAAGCTTCAAAATCCAACAGTCACATGCTTTCACAATCCAACGGTCACAACAAGCATCAAAATCTCAACAAGTGTTATCCTCGAAACTTGCCACATGCGCCCTCCAACTGGGTGTGCCCACATGGGGTGTTTCATACACCGTGAGGTGCTCACAATCAACTATCTATGCAAATTATATTTTATACCATCCCACATCCTTCGTAGGATAGATGTGGGATCAACATACCCATACAAATTTAAATGAAAATTTGCACCCTTAGAAAATTAAAATATTTGCTTGCCTATTCATATTTTTTGGAGGTCCTTGATGGGTTGCTTGTCTTCGTGGGCTCAGAAACTATTCACTTCAAAACAAACCCTTCAATCGTAGCTCAAATTCAAACTCTTGTGTGCTTTCAAAAATTATTGTGATAGCTTCATTGACGTCTTTGTATGATTTACCTCTATTCGACAAATATTTCTCATGATATCTTTTCACAGTCCTCCAATGAGCTTTCAATAAATTATCAGGAGAGTTTTGTACAACTTACTTGGCTCCATCGGTGTTATGTTTTCTTCACCATTTGATGAAAATATTGCTCAACTTTATTCTTTTTCTCTTCAATGCTTGGCTTCACAACATGGTTTGTCTTGGACCTGCAACTCTCTTTCCTAGGTTTTACATTTATCTCAAAGATACACTTCAATATCCTTTACTATTTTACTCCAATGCTGAAGACACACTACAAAACACTTTCCTCACTTTCGTATTACTTAGATGTCCATCCCTTCACTCGGGTTCGACTGTTGCTTTTCAAAATTTCTCAAGCACCCTTAGTGCCACTGCTGCTACATTATTTCTAGTGCCCATCAACTTTATTCTAGAATATCTTCAAGATGAATCTCTTTTGTTGCTATGAAACTTCACTCACTCTTCCAGATTTTGACAATGCACACTACTCTTCATCGCTTTGCTCACTCTTTTAGATATCAAAAATGCACATAACTCTTCATTTCTTCACTTACTCTTATGACATACACAACTCTTCATTACTTTACTCACTCTTTCAAATATCAATGATGTGCACAACTCTTCACTACATTTCTTACTATTTCGATGCACATAACTCTTCCGATGTTTAACTCACTCTTATAACACACACAACTCTTCACACTGTTGTGTCCTCACTCTTTGTAAACTCCCTTCGTTACCTCAAATTCTACCTCCTTCACACGATGCACACACCGAAGATATTCATTGAATCGTTATCTGAATTGAATTTTGACATGTATATTTATATGCTTTCACTTCTTGCTACTTGCACTCAAGGACATCGGCCATCACTATTTGAATGCTTTACATTAGAAACTTTTGATTATAATATTTAAATATTTTGATTTAAATATTAACACATACTCATATCTCAACATTACTTTTAATATTTAAATATTTAATTTAAATATTAAAGCCATATATCTTTGGTCCATATATCTTTGGTGGATTTAAATATTCAAAAATCAAATACCATTTTCTCTTTGAAGATATTTCTTCCTTGAATACCATTTGATATGTCACAACTTATATTTTCTCTTTGAAGATATTTCTTCCTTGAATACCATGCACCTTTGACATCCAACTTATATTTTCTCTTGAATATATTTCTTCCTTGAATAACATGCACCTTTGACATCAATGGCAACTCAATACTTCTAACATTTACGTCCTTGTAATATTTTTAAAGAATAAAATAAAAACATGTTGTTTAACCAAGATCATCTAAATAATCTCTCTATATAGGACATAATGTAGTTGGCCAAGAAGTTGTGCACAAATATTAATTTAGACATGTAAAAAATAGGAGGTCACTTGGGTACAAACCTTGGTGTTGAGGACCTATTAAGATCCTACTATAAAATATACTAAACAACACACTCTGAACTCAAATAAACACATTCTCACACATTTGTTTGGAAATAAACTCACAGAAACATTAGAACAGTATTCAGAATTAAATGCATATGATAACAAAAATTACTTAAAAGGAACAATCTCACAATAGATAGAATCGTAGGCCTCTTCGAGGGAGCAACCTCCTTAAACACTTCATTAATTTGCAAAAATATGATTACATTGGTGCCTTTTTGGGTATTTAAAGAGTTTCCTTCCAAGGTTGGCTTACATGCAAAATGCCACCTAGATTACATGCATAATGCCACTCAAATTACATGCATAGTGCAAATTTGAATTACATGCACAATGCCACTCGAATTACATGCATAATGCCACACGAATTACATGCACAATGCTACTTGAATTACATGCACAAGGCCACCTTACCTAACCTATATACCATGTGTTACATAGAAAAGGGTGCTATTTGTCATAGGCACTACCTAAGCTAAAACTTAGAACATTACAAAATATTAATCATGGGTACTACCCATGTACACTAGGAATTATTACATCAAGGAAGTTATTACATTAAGGGTTAGGATGAGATTCTAACATGGCCTTCTCCTTGAAGAAGATTTGTCCTCAAAGCTAAAAATGAGGAAACTGTTGTTGGAGTTGATGGAGAGACTCCCATGTAGCATCCTCAGGTTGAAGCCCATGCCACTGAAAAAGGACCTCTGTAATGGTACGGTTGCGTAGAGTGTGAGTTCGATGATCCAGCAGCTGCTCAGGTGCAAGTAATATGGAGCCTTCTTCATCCAATTCGGGGTGTGTTGATTGAACCTGTACCTTTGTGCCCATAACTTTCTTGAGAAGGGAAACATGAAAAATTGGGTGGAGCTTGGAAGTGGGGGGAAGATCCAATTTGTAAGTTGTAGTGCCAATCTTTTGTATTACCTGATAAGGACCATAGAATTTTGGAGTGAGCTTCTGACACCTGCGAAGTTGTAGGGAAGATTTTTCGTATGACTTCAAGCAAAGGAAGACAATATCACCCACATCAAAACTATGCTCAGAATGATGTTGGTCAGCTTGTTGGCGCATTCGATTCTGGGCCATGTTCAAAATTTGCTTGATTTGGCAAAGGACCTTGGTGTGTTGAATCAGAGCATTATCAACGGCCTGGACCTTAGATTTGCTTAAAATTTAGGAGGAAGGTGTGAGTGGAGGGTGCCCGTAAACTACCTCAAACGGTGTGAGTTTTGGGGTGGTATAATAAGAAGTGTTGTACCCCAATTCGACCAAGGGAAGCCATTTTTCCCAATGAGTAGGATAATCGGAGGCAAAGTAGTGAAGGTATGTTTCCAAGTATTTATTAACAACCTCTATTTGACCATCCTTTTGCGGATGGTAGGCTGAAATCATTTTGAGTTGAGTCCCCTGCAACTTAAACAACTCTTGCCAAAAATTGCTAGTAAAGGTGGGATCATGATCAAATACAATGGAGGCTGGCATGCCATGAAGGTGAAAGATGGAGTCAAGAAAAATTTGGGCAATAGTGGATGTTGTGTAAGGATGGGTTAGGGCACAAAAGTGAGCATACTTTGAAAGGCGGTCCACTACCACAAAAATAAATGACTTGCCTCCAGATTTAGGTAGCCCTTCTATGAAGTCCATGGAGATGTCAATCCACACCTACTCTTGGATCGACAATAGTTGAAGAGTGACCGAAGAGCACACTATTTCCCCTTTCATCCTTTGACATGTATCGCAGTCAGCTACAAAAGAGCGAATGTCCTGTTTCATACCTTTCCAAAAGAAGGTGCACTTGAGTCACTCATAAGTTTTTAGGAACCCTGAATGGTCAGTAGAGGGAGTAGCATGTGATTCCCTCATGAGGAGCTCTCAAAGTGGGGACTTAGGAGGAAGAACCAGGCATTTATGGTAGCACAGATCCTGGCCATCCCAACTATATCTTGGTGTAGAATTTGGATCATCCATAAGTGAAGCAACAATGAAGTCTTTCAAATCTACATACTGAAGTATTTCTTGACATAAGGGCTCAATCCATTAGGGCAATGGTGCAAAAATGGCACACAACATACTAAGGGTCTCAAATTGGTGAGAGAGAGCATCCACCACAAGATTCTCCTTTCCTTTTTTGTACATGATGTCATAATCATAGCCCATGAGTTTTGATACCCACTTTTGTTTCTCGGGGGTGGCAACTTATTGGTCTAGAAAGTATTTCAGACTCTGGTGGTTAGTTTTGATGGAGAAATGGTGCCCAATGAGGTAAGGTTGCCAATGCAGGACTACATGCAATATTACCAACATTTACTTGGCATATGTGGATTTCCCTAAATTGTGATCAGATAGGGCTTTGTTGGTGAAAGCCAAAGGAAATCCTTCTTGCATCAATAGTGCCCCAATACCATGACCAGAAGAGTCACTTTCAATGCCAATTTTTTTAGAGAAGTTTGGCATGGCTAAAACTGGAGTGGTGGTCATGGCATGCTTGAGTTCTAGGAATGCTTGCTCAGCTGACCCTATCCAAGTAAAATAATCCTTCTTCAAAATGGAGGTGAGGGGGGCGGCTATATTTCCATAATTATATAAAAATTTATGGTAATATCCTGTAAGCCCTAAAAATCCTCAAAGTCGCTTGAGAGTGTGAGGTTTCGGCCATTCTTGGACTGTTTGGATCTTCTTAGGATCAACCTTGACACCATCCTTTGAGACAATGTGTCCCAGATACTCCACTTCAGTCAAACCAAAGGAACACTTGGACCTTTTTGCAAATAGTTGATGGTCGGCCAATAGTTGTAGGGTTTGATCTACATGCTTGAGATGCTCTTCCCATGTGTGACTGTAAATCAAGATGTCATCGAAGAACACAATAATGAACTTTCGCAAAAAAGGATGAAAGATGTTGTTCATCAGGATTTGAAATGTGGAAGGAGAATTTGTGATACCAAATGGCATTACCAAGAATTCATAATGAACTTCATGAGTGCAAAAACTATTTTTAGGAATATCTTCATCCCTGAGCCGGATCTGATGGTACCCAGAGGGAAGGTCTAGCTTAGTGAAAGTACATGGTCCCATGTAATTCATCTAGTAATTCATCAACCACAGGGATAGGAAATTTATCCTTGACAGTTATCTTGTTGAGTTCCCGGTAGTCAATACGTAGTCGTTAGGAGCCATCCTTCTTGAGGACCAGTAAGACTGGTGCAGAGTAGGGACTAGTACTAGGCCAAATGATACCCACCTTGAGTAATTCTTGTATCATTGTCTCAATCTCTGACTTCATGGCATGAGGGTACCTGTATGGTCTAATATTGGGAGGTGCACTATCTAGCAATAATGGAATGGCATGGTCATGAGAGTGATGTGGTGGTAGTGTAGTTGGTTTCACAAATATGGACTCATGTTTGTGGAGAATCTATTGTAGGTCTGATGGGGTTTCACCCATTTGAGAGGTGGATGGTTGGATGGAGAATAGTTATGCAATGACCCCACATGATGATTTATTTAGCAATTTCTCCATGCCATTTGAACTAATAATTTTAGGTGTTCCTACTAGGGAGCCCTTGATGACGTCTGTTTGTCTATTTTGGGAGAACTACATCCAGAGTTCGACAAAGTTCCAATTGATAGTGCCCAACGTACTCAACCATTGAGATCCCAAAACAATATCACATCTGCCCAAATGGAGGGCAAACATGTCCTGTTTGAGTTCATAGTCCCCTATCTTGATTTTAACATTGCGACATTTTTCTTTACAAGGTAAAATTCCCCCATTGGCTACCATGACCTCAAAGGAATTACAAGTGTGGATATAGAAATTTTCCCGCTAAGCAACTGTAGGGTCAATGAAATTGTTTGTGCTTCCCGAATCCATAAGGATGGAAAGACATTGGCCCTTGAAAAATATCACAACCTTCATGGTTTGTGGAGTAGTAATGCCGACAAGAGCATGGACTGTAATTGCTGTCTCAGGTTCCTAGTTCACTTCTTCTTGTGGAGAAGGTGTTTTCGAAGGGTTATCATCCTCATCACTCTGGTCAAAGTTATCAGGTTCTTCAACATATATCAAGAACAATTTTTTGTGTGCACACTTATGCCCTTTAAAAAACTTTTCATCATAATTGTAGCATAATCCTTGGGCACGATGTGCATCCATCTCTTTTGTGGTTAGGCGCTTGGGTGCAACAGGTTTATTATCAACTGGGTGTTGGGATCGAGAAGGAAATGAAGGTCTATTTTGAGGAAAATTTGATGGGTGCCTTTGGGCAGAGAGTTTAGATTCGACCAAACAGGCCAAACTGATAGCTTCCATCATAGTTTGTGGTTTCAACATTCTTACTTCCGCTTGGAGTTCCCCCTTCAACCCACTTATATAATAACTTTGGAAGAACCCTTCATTCAATCCTCTTGTCTTATTGGCCAACTTTTCAAATTGAGCTTGGTATTCACGGACTGACCCTATTTTTTGTAGTTTGGTCAAGGCCCCTATAAAGTCCTCATACTCACTAGGACCAAATCGAGTGAGTAGTTGGGATTCAAAATTCTCCCAAGATATATTTAGGATGGCAATATGTAACCATTGAAACTAGTGTAGAGCCTTATATTCCAAGTTAAAGAGAGCCATCTAGTCTCGATGAAATATGGGGACATTATGAAGTCTAAATAATTGATCAACCCTACATAGCCACCCATCAACATCCTTCCCACTAAATTTGGGAAAGTCTAATTTGGGAATTTTAAACGATGGATCATGGTCATGATTCCTTGTAGAACCCTTAGCTTGGTGTTCTATTTTGGGTGGTCCTCTGTTTAGTTTGATGTCTACTTCTGTCAGTTATTCTTCTAAGCGATTACTAGTGGCCTCATGCTCTAGGCAAAGACCTTGGACTTCTTCCCTTATGGAGTGAAAATCCGAGTGCAAGTTCTCAATGGATTTTGTTAAGGATTCCAAGTGGTCTAGTTATTTTTGATGTCCACGGGTACCCTAGGCCATTTTGAAATCTTTTGTGACCAGTTACTAAAAATATAATTGAGTTTTTAGGACTTACTATTTTTAGTAAGTGCCCAAAAAAGTGCTTGGGTGCTATATATCAAAATGATCAGCTTGAAGAGGTGGTCATAATGAGCTATATCTCTCAAAACTACTTTTTGGCACCCCAACCTCTTTTTTTTTTAATCTCCTATTTTGCTGAGTCTAACGGTGTTTACAGTTTTTGATTCTGAGCTACAGAGCAAAAGTTGGGTACTGGAGCACTATCTATAACTAGCCTCGTGTCACGCTCTCACTAGTTGGCCCGATTACTGATTAGTCTCTCTAACACTACCGACCTCACTAGCCCCAAGATTCTCTATATTTTGTAGGTGACTATTATGACAGTTCATTACGAACAATGAAATCTAGTTCGCAATTTTATCATGGCCTCTAGCGACTTCGGTGACGACTATGAGCGCACTTCGTAAATTTGATTGTTATTCTCTAGACTATCAACTTAAGTGTCACCCTCATGGTCTATCCCGAATGCATGTATTTTCTATTATTTTTTTAATAGAGGACTTATTTCTCATATGCTCACTTTTGGGGATTTGAAATGCAGGTTTACGAATAGGGAGGTTTGGTTTTTTTTTTTATATTTTTATTTTTTATAGGTTGAAGTTTTAACAGAACCATGGAATTCTAGATAGAGGAGTATGTACCACCCATAGGCCCTCTATTATACTAACAGTCACAAATCCATAGGCTCAGGGAGCCTACAGGTTGGGGGTTCAAATCCCGCCGACTCCCCCAAGGTATAAATTTTTTTTCAAACGTTTTTTTAATTATTATTATTTTTAGTTAAATTTTTTAATTTTAATTTATTTTTTAATAGTTTTTAAACTTTATAAATTAAAATTTATTTTTAATTTATTTTTTAAAGTTTTAAAAACTATATAAATTAAAATTATTTTTTTTAACTTTAAATAAATAATAATTATTAAAATGCCTTTGTTAAAGAAAGCCTTTTGAGGGGGGATATTTTTTCAAAAAATCAAAGGGGGATAGTGAGTAATTTTTTGAAAAATAGCAATTTGGCAAATTGTAAAAGGTGCATTTTCGGCTGTGACCGACACCTTGTGGGTTATTCTTGTGGGCAGTTTTTTTATGTTGTATGTTGCATATTTCATTTTTGCACTATAACATTAAAAACTTAAAATCAAAACACTCCCTAAGTCCCCGAAATAATTAAAACCCATCCGTGCAATTTATTGCACTGCAGCGTTCGGTATTTGTGATACCTCTGGCCAGCACTTACAGGTAAAGCTATCGTGATTTGGCTACTGTATCCGCCGCCTAATATAGCTACTACAACGACGTCTGAGCTTGTTCTCTATAAATCATCGGGGAGGAATAAGTACGCCATTTTTTGCATTTTTTTACTCCATCCACTACCCTTTATCGCACTTGTGTTTAGGCGTAAATCCTGATGAAGTATTCTTCATAGTGTTTAGGGGAAGTTACGCCCCATGCATGAGAAGAATCTTCTATGGTAGGTGCCATCAACAAGGCGATTCCCTTTCAGTACCGCTTATGTTCCACGTATCGTATGATCTCTAAAACTCACCTATAGTCTCCCTCACGTAAGGGCGGGTGATTTTTTGTTGATATTTCTAAATACCTATAGTTTCCCTCATGTAAGGGCGGGTATTTTGTATGGTATATTGGCATAGCAAAAGGTATATCGAAAGGGGGACCAATTGGTGATATAAGGAACCTTCACTATGTCCACTGTTGCAAAATTGATGACTGATCCGCATCAGTTATTGAAAGGTCCAAATTATACACCATGGAAACATAAGATGAAGGCAATCCTCCAAATGGAAGATTTGTGGCATATTGTTACTGGAGTAGCAACTAGGCCTTCACCAACGACGGGATCCACGAGGTCCTTCCGTAGATCGAGATAGTTTTTGACAAGAAAGACGAGTCGAGCAAAGGTGCTCATTTTGTTTGTTGTTTCGGATGAAGTGCAACCTCATATAGGTGACAAAGCAAGTGGTAAAGAGGCATGGGATGCCCTTAGAACCATCTATGAGGGGAAGAATGAATCCACCATTCTTCATCTTCAACAACAACTTCATAACCTGAGTTTGAGACAGGGTGAAACAGTTGAACTCTTTCTGTGCAGAGTGTCTGAGTTGAAAGAGAAATTGAATTCTTTGGGAGATATTGTGGATGAAAAGCTTCTCATTTCACTTGTGATGAGAGATTTACCTTCTTCATTTGATATGTTGATAACCTCCATCCAAGTGTCTCAACGACAAATTACCTACATCGAGTTGGTCAATCTGCTTCAACAACAGGAGGCACGCCAACTTCACAAGGATGATTCTTCCAATACAGCCCTATACACCAATAGGCAGGGTTCTAGGAAGAAAGGTAATGGGAAAAAAGGAGGCAAATTTCAGAAAGGAGGAAATTCTCAACAGGATATGAAAGGAAAAGGCAAACAACCTCAACAGAAGAAGAGGTGGTGCAAGATCTATGAGAAATACAACCATGACACCAACGGGTGTTGGCATAAGAACAAGCGAAAAGGCCAAAACAAACCACAAAATAAAAACAAGCAACCCCGAGTGAATGTTGTTCGTTGAAGAATCTGACTCAGATTCTGAATGGGCACACAAGGTGCTCATGACTACCACAAATTCCACACAGAGGGATCCTATTTGGTATGTTGATTCTGGAGCTAGAAAACATATGACTGGCGACAGATCGTGGTTTGAATCATTTGTGGCCAAAGAGGGCAAACCTGTCACCATTGCTGATGATAAAACCTACAGGGTTCAGGGAGAGGGTACAGTTTCAGTCACTCTTCCTGATGGCAAGTGTCAGATTGACAAAGTCCTCTATGTTTCGAGATTGGCTAACAATTTGTTGTCAGTGACACAAATCCTGGATAGAAATATGGTTGTCAACTTTCATGTTGAGAATGGAAAGAAGTGTTGTACCATTACCAGGAAGGGTAAGCGGATTGCAACAGCTTCATATAATCACGACTTATTTGCACTAGATGCTCTCTACTCCACATGTTGCCATGACTGTCTCTACCAAGGAGGCAACTTCCCTATGGCACAAGAGATATGGGCATCTTAGTTCTGGCTACTTACTTGAGCTCAGCAAGTATGAGATGGTAAAGGGTCTTCCTTCCCTTTTTGCCACATTGCTAGTGTGCTCTGACTGCTTGGCAGGAAAGCAGCATAGAGTACCATTTGAGAAGAGCTCTACAAGAGCACGAAAACCTCTGGAGTTAATTCACACCGATCTGTGCGGTCCTTTCACACCCAATAGTTGTGGAGGGAAGAGGTACTTTCAGTTATTCGTAGATGACTACTCATGAAATATGTGGGTTTTCTTTCTCCAACTGAAATCTGAAGCTTTCGCATTCTTCCAGCAGTTCAAGAAATCCGTTGAGAAGGAGTCAGGAGCTTCTATTAAAACCCTCCGCTCAGATCGAGGGGGAGAGTTTACCTCTAATGAATTTTCTGCATTCCTAGATAAGCATGGAATCAAGAGACAGTTAACAACTGCCTATACTCCTCAACAAAATGGAGTTGTTGAGAGAAGGAACCGTTCTATCATGGAAATGGTTCATTGTATGCTCACAGGAGCTACTCTTGGGCAACAATATTGGGTAGAAGTTGTCACCACTGTAGTGTATCTATTGAATAGGGCTCCCACAAAGGCCCTAAAAGGAATGACTCCACAGGAAGCATGGAGTGGTCGAAAACCCTCCATATCTCATCTACGTATTTTTGGATGTCACACTTTCATGCACATACCGAAAGAGAAAAGGAAGAAGCTAGATGAGAAAACATTGAGATGTATTTTTCTTGGTTATTCTAAGCACTCTAAAGGATATCATTTGATAGATCCTTTGACCAAGAAAATTCATATCAGCAGAGATGTTGTCTTTGATGAAGCTTTCACATCACAGAGCACATCTAAAGTACACCAAGATATTGTGGAATCTAAGGAAGAGAAGATTCCTTCGTCAACACGGACAGGAGGTCCTTCTACATCTTCTTCAACTCCACCGAAGAATAATCCTAAATGGTGTACAAATACAATCGAGAGATGCAAATTTATCCACTCCTCCCAATTTGAATTTGGATAGACCTCGTACACACAGTATGGCTCAAAAGGAAAAAGAAGCCAAAGAAACTGGTGAGGTTGATGATCTTTGTCAATATTTTTAGGAACTTTCTGTAACTCCAAGTACAGAAGTTGTGGATATGGATATTGATGATGACAAGGCATTCATGTCTACCATAGATAGTCTTGAACCTGCATCAGTGCAAGATGCTCTCAGTGAGCCTCAGTGGAAGGCTGCTATGGATACAGAGTATGAGTCTTTGATGAAGAATAAAACTTGGAAGCTTGTTGATTTGCCGCATGGAAAGAAGCCCATTGGATGAAAATGGGTATATAAAGTCAAGTACAAGGCAGATGGAACAATTGATAAGCATAAGGCCCGTCTTGTTGCAAAGGGCTATGCTCAAAAGGAAGGCATTGACTACGAGGAAACTTTTGCACCTACTACTCGGATGACCACAATTCGGGTTATGTGTGCTATGGCAGCACAATATGGGTGGAAAGTTCACCAGATGGATGTCAAAAGTGCCTTTCTAAATGGTGATCTCCAAGAAGAAGTCTATATGACTCAGCCTGAAGGATTTGAAGTGGAAGGCCAAGAGCAGAAGGTTTGCAAATTGGTCAAATCCTTGTATGGTATGAAACAAGCTCCTCGAGCTTGGTATATAAAAATGGACAATCACCTTATGTAGCATGGATTTAAGAGATGTCCATCAGATGCAAAACTCTATTTCAAGAAACAGGGTTCTGAGATAGTGTTGCTTGTACTCTATGTGGATGATCTGCTCATTACAGGGAGTTCAGAAACTATGATCTCTACTATCAAAATAAACTTGTGCAAATATTTTGAGATGACAGATCTCGGACTTCTCCATTATTGTCTTGGTCTGGAATTCAGCCGGAAGGAGCACTCCATCACAAGTGTCTTAGAAAAAATATGCCAAGACATTACTGGAAAAATATCGCATGACTGATTGCAAGCCAATGGCAACTCCGATGGAGAATGGACTTCAGTTATCACGATATGATGACTCACCTCAGGTAGATGGTACTCTCTATCGACGATTGATTGGGAGTCTCATATATCCGACCAATACTAGGCCATATCTCGTATTTCTTGTCAACTATCTTTCGAGGTTCATGCAGGAGCCTAAGACCACTCATTGGAAAGTAGCAAAACGTGTTCTTCACTATGTTCGTGGTACTATGGAATATGGCCTAGAATACAAGAGGAACAACAAATTCTTCTTGCAAGGATACACGGACTCCGACTATGCCGGATCATTTGATGATTGCAAGTCAACTTTTGGATACATTTTTCATCTAGGATCCGGTCCTGTCTCTTGGCACAACAAGAAGCAACAGGTGGTTTCTATTTCATCAACAGAGGCATAATATCGTGTTGCATGTGAAGCTGTGTGTGAAGTGATATGGTTACGTCGCATTCTGACAAGTATGGGCCATCCATCAAAATCTCCAATACACTTGTTTTGCGACAATCAGGGTGTTCTGAACCTCATCAAGAATCCGGTCCATCATGAAAGAAAAAAGCACATTGACACACAATGTCATTTCATTCGAGATGAAGTTCCAAAGCACCGAATTCAGCTTCAGCACATTCCCACCAATGCTCAAGTTGTAGACATTTTCACTAAGGCACTTGGACGTGTCAAATTTGAATTTTTTTGCAGCTCACTTTGTATTGCAAAATGATGTAAGGGGATGTTAGTATAGCTATTAATTATTACATTACCCAAATAATGTAATAAAGGGGGATGTTAGTGTACTATTAACGTATTATGTTTGTATTACGTTATTAGGCCATTGTTACAACGTCTGTAACAGATCAGTTACACCGATGTGCTATTCTCGGCTGTTGCTGTGTTATTTAACAGGATGCTGAATAATGAAAAATAGTTCGCATTTTCTACAGACATATTTTTTGATATGTTCCACTACGATCATAGAGGAAGAATCCAAGAGTTGTGGAAGAGCTAGGAACTCTTTTTGAAGATCAAGAACTTGGTAGAAGAGACTACAAATTTTAGAATACCTCCAATGATGAGAATAAGATGAAATAAAAATACGAGGACCAATTTTATGGACATGGACAAGACCACAAGGGAATTCTCCATGGGTAAAAATAAATTACATGGTAAGTGAAAATTTTGCTTCCCACATTAGCACATGGTTTGGACTATATATTGCACAACATATGCATTGTTATTCATCACCTACATGATCTACCTATTCAACACCACATTCTTCTCATGACGTTGTGGTGTTGCATGATGATAAGGTGATACTATGGTGGGATGAGAGAGAATATTGAAGGTGATGCGTATGGTGATCGATTATAAATAGTCATAGAGGCTATGAATATCATACTCAAGGATTCCATTGTAGTGAAAAAATTGATGGAATTGGTTTTGAAGCCCAGGGGCATGTGATCACATGAGGTATTGATATTGTAATAAGGTAGGTCCCACCACATAGAGGTTAGTTTGGTGTAGCTTAGGTAGCATGGTCCATAATCCATCTTAATGAATATGTTCTTTGCCATCCCTCTCTAGTAAGGAAAAAAGCTAGTATTGATAACAATTGCTATATTATTGATTCCTACCCCAATTACTAGGGGAACACTAAGAATTTCCTTGGAAAAGTACATGGAAGAATGATGGAAGTACTTGCTAATGAGGATAAGATATATAGGTGTTGTATCATTATGAATTATACTCATTGTTTCCCTAAGTGTTAGAATCTAGCAAAGAGTATTTCTCAAATAAATTAAGTTACAATTTACTTCTCCTATGATGTCAATCATAATTATTGCTACCTTTATAAAAGGGTATACTTCAATAAATCTTACATATTCTATAGTTGGTTTTTATGAGTTCATTCCTCATTTCAATTTATTGTATGGTTTTCTATTGTATGTGGGCATAAGGGTGATCATCTTCACATGCCCAGATTACTATTAGTCACAAGAGGATGCATCAAAGAATTAATCACAAGAGGTAAATGTGGCATCATAGGATGGTCTCCCTAGGTATTTTCTGTGTTAGACCATTGATGTGGAGATACGTATACGGTTCCTTGTTAATATTTTGATCCTATTGTATAATTTTATCTAAGATCTGGTCTACTTTTTCTTCATAGAATAAAGCCTTAGAAGATTTGGTAATTCTTCCAATATTCTTCCTTATTGGTCTTCATTATTTTTTTACTTTAATTTTTTTGGATTTATTATTTGGAATTTGAAAACCATCCTCGTCCATATCCATTTTTTAGTTTCTCTTATGGTTTTCTATATAGATTTTTGTTCAAATTTTCTTAGGGTATGATATCTTAGTATTCTCCACCTCATGACATATTCTAAATATAAAACATATTTTTTTTATAATACATCGTTTGGATCCACAACTTACCCCCATACTTAAGAATAATTGATTCTAGTAAATATTTACTAATATCAATCATGGATAATATCTAAGCATAAATATCCGAGCATCCATCTTTCGTAATTTTTGAAATCTCAAGAAATTCTCCCAGAGTGTTGTTTATTTCCTTGAAGGTATTGATTTCCTATAATTCAATGTTCAAACCATACATATTGACTTAGATTTCTACTAGGGATAGATTTTAAGTTTTTAGGTGCAAATATTGCATACCAATGGGTAAGGAAGATTCATGTTCTTCCCATATAAAAGAAACCCCTTTCAGTATTGTATCTCTCCTTCCTAGAATAGATAATGGATAGGAAAAATTATTTGGAAAGAAAGGATATACCTACTCCTAGAGACTTCTATGACCTATCATTTTTTCAAATCCAAATCCCTTAGAGAAGACCCATTAATATTATCAATGACTATATTCTATTTACGCAACATGGATCATTTATCTATGAGGTTCTCTTTAACCTCTACTACTAATAATTATTATAAGTATTTAGTTAAATTTCAATCCATAGTAAGAAAACTATAACTCGATGTCTACTAAAATTTACCAAAATATCCTATAGCAATTATATTATAGAAATTCTAAGAAAAAAATGAAACAATTGAAACTTAGCTTAAAAATACTATGCTTAGATAGAGTATATTGCATCTACGTCCCTATCTCTCCATTGCCCCTCCCATCATCCAAACCTTGGCTGATAGATATCTATAATTTTGTTATTTGCAACTTGAAAATTGTCACTATTCTTGTTCTAGATAGCCAAAATAATAGGGTTGTATTAGATTCCTTTATATGACCACTCATTTTAAATATCTTCATATTTCACACAAATTATTTTAAAAATCATTTTAATTTGAAAATCCTTCACAAATATATGGACCCTAAAATATGAGATATTTTTCTAGAAAATGTGAACTAACCATTCTCTAGTTCTAGATAGTTGTCTTCATATAGTTATATCTCCATAAATACTACTTGGATTATTTTATATGACCAATCATTTCATATATCTTAAAATTTCATATAAAATGGAACAAGAATCATCTAAATTGGATAACTCTATGCAAATATATGGCTCCTGAAAGATTTTTTCATGAAATTTTCTCTAGCTCTATTGATTCATTCAAGCATCACTACTGCTATTTATAATAATTGAATTTAATATAAATTGTTTTTAGGGATCATATACTGATGATATTTTTTTATATATCTTAGTTATTTCATGTTATTTGTTGGTATTTTAAAATTTTTATTTTATTAAGTTTTTGTAATTTGTTGTTGATTTTATTTCATTATGGTGTTCAATTTCATGTTTAGTTTTATCTTAGGTAATAAAAAGGTTTTATTTGTATTACATTAGGAATTTGTTTAACTTGACGTTCTCTTGTATAATATTTTTATTTTGAACTTTGTAATTTTGTGATATTTTCTTATTTGACAATTCATTATCAAGGATAGAGGGAACATAATCATTTTTTGTATATTTATCTAAGAATTGTTCTTTCACTTCATTACCCTACTTAGTACTTATATGTTCATTTTTTTATTTTTTATCTAATTATTTTTTTCCCACACTTTCATTCAAGTGAAGTAGATGATGGTTGATTAGTTTTCTCATTATTTTACTACTAAATATAAGTTCTTCATTTACTCTCCTAGCCTTTTTGAAAGCATAATTTTCAACTTCTTTTCTTTCCACTTTCTCATACTTATACTCATCATCATTTTTTAGAGTTATGAAGGAGTTATACTTTGCTTTCATAGGTGGTGAGAAAGTTTTCTTTCTATTTGTTCTTAAGGTTGATGTAAATATATTGCTACATATTCAGTCTCATAACAAATTTTACATCTACAATCTACTTCTTCATAATCCATAAAGTTATATACATTTTTGTGTTTCTAATTTAATCATGACTAGTTTTCAAATAGGTTTAAATATATCCAACCTATAACAAACCCTATAACATAATATTTAGATTATTTTTATCAAATGAAGTGCAATTATAACAACCATTTTGAATGTATTACCACAACTATTTATCTTTTTTCTATAAATGAAAAAAATCTAACCCAAACTAACATCTAACACTTTATTCATTTATTTTATAGTTATATTAAAATATTCATTCCTAACTACTTATGGAAAATCCTCTATTACACATAAAATTGAAGAGAAAAAGGCTCCACTAAACTAAATCTAGGAAAAAAGTAAACAGAAAATCAAAATAAAAAATGAAGAAGATAATAGATACATACATAACATAGTATTTCATATGAGAAACCCTTATAGGGAAAAACTCAGTATAGTAATATCTCTTTATTGTATAAAATTAATTGTCTCCAATACAATAATTTTCATCTCTCATCTCTATTTAAACCCTAATGCAAGTACAATAAAATAAAAATAACACAAGAAGAGATTTTATAATACCATGGATGAAAAACCATGGGTTCAAATATTTAACCCTAAACATCCCATATGGGTCTAAAAATAGCTTAAGAAACCCTAAAACCTTTTATGGGGGTTGCTTTCCTTGGACCCTTGCTCGAGGCTTGACTCGACCTCATGCCCCAATGAAGATACATAGAGAGTGTCCATTACCTTTTACAGTTAACCTAGCCAGAATATCATGGAAAATATTCAAAATATTTTCAACAAAACCATGATCCACTAATATAATCCTCTATTCCAAACTATTAAAAGTAATATATAAAAAAAACTTAAGGTACAAAACTTAGAAATAACTTATCTTTATGTTTTTGCTTCTTCTTAGTCCATTTATTTATCTTGGTAAATCATAGTTAGTATCTAGTATTTTTTTTTATGTTAAGCTTCTCTTTTTTCCTAAAGCATACATTTTATATCCAATGTGTTTTCATTAACAATGTCCTTGGGTATATTCATGATTTTTATAAGGCATGGATTTCAAGGTATGTTGTGTTCTTTGATGTAATTTTTTTTAAATGATTGTTTTTTTTTCTTCTTTTTATTCACTTGTATCATATTACTCTCTTGTACCTATACTCTTGTTGTTTGCTTCTATTATGCACACTCCCATAAAAATATATGAATAGTATATTTGGTATTAGGTAAATTTATTATATCATATCCAAATTTTTAATTAATTTTGAAAAAGAGACTAAAAAATCTCATTGATCTCTACTAACTGAGAATACCACCCTTCTATTTTGAAGAGGATAGAATTGTGTTGGAGTCTCCCAATAAACAAGTAGGTCCTTCAAATCTATCTTAAAGAGTAAATACATTAGAAGAATATATATTTATGACTATTTTTCAAACTATTTATAATTTTACTTACCATCTATAGGTTTATGTTGCCTTGGAGAACCTAAAGTGCAAGAGATGAGCTCAAAAATATTTTATTTTTAATATTGCCATAATAATGTTAAAGTGAAAGGGGCATCATCCATAGTACTTTATTCCTTAAATTTCCTTATAAATCATAAATAGCAATGGATATACTCAATAGTAAATTATTTATCAAATTACCTTGTAATATCTAAAATGCAAGGGACCAACTCTATAGTCTTATTTTTATTGTAGGGGTATGATTTTCTACTACTTGAGAAAAATGGAGATGATTCTCCTAGATCATATTTATCCATTTTTTTCTTCTTTGCTTCAAAATGTTCTTCCATATATTGCTTTGTAGTTTTAATTCCTTTCAAACATAAACTTATAAATTGGAATTACTCATCCTATGCATCCTTCTTAGCTTATTTTAACAATTGCTTCATGTAAATTATGACAACCTTCACCATTTATTGAGAAAAACGGATTACCTTTGGCATATTTAAAGGAGTATAATGAGTCTAAGTTAGTACCTACTCCAAAATGATCTACTTGTTTCATCTTAGAAATTTTATTATAACCAAAATATTTTATTCATTTTTAAATTATTTTCACTTTGTAACATCTTGCCATGTTCCTCTTCTAACAATATTTGAGGTATCAAAATGTAATTTTTCATAATCCATTTAATGATCATATTATTTTGATTTATATATAACCTAAATGGATATTGTAAAAAATTATGAAATATCCATGTTAACACATATTTGTATATACATGACATACTTTTGTTCCTTACTAGTTTCTCCTCTTGGATGAACTTGCCTATAGTATTACCAAAATTATTCATAATATCCTTATTATAAGTGGTAGAATTCACACTATTTTTAAAAAATGAATGAACGCAATCCATCCACTCAAGCCTTATATAGAAATCATAAAAGGATAAAAGAAATGAAAAAAGAGAGAGATTTAGGGGTACCTATAGGAACCATAGATAAGATTCATGATACTTCCATAATAGTATGAGGAACGGTGTGGGGTATTTATACTAATATGAAAATCCAAGACACACTTATTTTCTCTCTAAAATTCCACCCCAAATTTGATAAAATTAACATTAAAAATACTCATCACTTTTGGCACCATTTCTAGGGTAGTAGCATTGCTAGAGAGTTTTAGTGGTCATCATTTTTGAAAAAAAATCATTTTAGTCAAACCATAGAGATGTGTGTTAAACCATATCTCCTTATCTTTATCAATTGTGGTTGATCTATTGTCACAAATAAAATGTGATCCTATAACTATGTTATCATCATTAATGACCTAGTGAGACAAAATACTAAACCACATCTCCCTATTCATAATACATATTTATTATAGTTGATCTGTGGTTATATTTAAAATAAAAATTTATTTTTATTAATGCGGTTCTAAAATTTATCTTTTTATCATATTAATGATCTATGACACCAAGATGATTGTACTATTTTTGAGGAAATAGGGAGAAGGCTAAAATAATATTTTATATAGAAATAGTTGTGTTGTGGAGGAGCGAATTAAGGTAATAGATATTTTAAGGATTAATAGTTTTTGCTTTCATTTGTTAAATTAGAATGCACAAATTTTTATTTTATATTAAATAGTTTTATTTCATGTTAAATTAGAATGCATGAATAGATTTAAAAATAAAAAGAGATGATTTATTAGTCAAAACCTCCCATGAACCATAGGAAATAAGCATCAATGTTAAGAGGTTGAAAAAATAGTAAATTTTCCATAGCTAAGACAAACATAGATTAAATCTCTAGAATAGAACAATTATCATCAAATTTTGAATTTCTACAGCTTCAAAATCAAGGGTAACAATTGAGTATTTTTTCCCTGCCAAGTCCATAGAAGACACCATATTCCCATGTTTCTAATAAAACCTAATATATGTTGGGAAAATATTATGGCAGGAGGACAAAGTAACAAAGACATTGTCAAAAAAGATAGCAATATGTTCAAACATTTATGTATTTTATTTGGTTAGATCTTGAGGTAGAAGCCCCTATAAAGAACATTTCACCATATATATTGCCAAATTTTAGGGGAATCATGTTAAAATATCCTAACCAATCCAAATACAAGGTAATTTATCACCCATAATTAAAATTGTTTTCATCTAATCTTAAAGCCTTAGCTAAAATAAGCTAAGTAACCTCTACTCTTTATATAACATATGGCTAAATAATAGTAGATAAACATCACCTATCTATATCTTCAAAAATTGAAAATTTGAATAGATCTTGCATAGAAAAAGAATGTGCAAGAATATACATAATAAATTATGTAGAAATGTGTACATGAAAATAATGTATAGGAATATACATATAAAATTATGTATAAATTTATGTAGGAAAATACTACGTAGGAATTTACATAGAATACTATGTAAAAAAAATTGCACAAGAATTGACAGAAAATTTCATAAAAATCTATATAGATAATTGTGTTGAACAAGACTATGTAGGAAAGTGTGCAAGAAACTATGTTGAAATCTGGGCAGGAAAATATTGGTAAAAAATATGTAGATAAAAAAATAATAATTGTAGGATAGAATATTCATGACATGTTTAGCTTTTGATTACTATGATTATTGATTTTCAAATTATGGATATGCACAAACCATTTTGGCACATTGAAATATGCATTTTACTTTTTTATTATTTAATATTATGCATAAACACACACACACACACACACACACACACATAGATATATAGATATGCATGTTTAGTTTTTTAGTGTATATGATGTAGACTCAGAGATATATAGAAGTAAGGAGGTGATAATTGATATTCAAAATAGTCAAAGCACTATTGCATTGGAGTGAACTAGTGCACAAAATTTTGTAGAGCATAAAAAATGATAGTCATGTGCACTGAAAAATATCTATAACTACCATTCATTACTAGAATTATCAACTTGAAGGTGCTAGCCCATTCAATGAAGGTGAAACAATATATGGGGATTGTCCTGAATGTACCGACCCATATAGGGATGGCCCTAAATATATCGTCCAATATTGGGATTGCTCTGAATGCATCAAATTAGGTTGTGGAGTTGAATGGGGATAAATCAAAACTCTAAATATGGTGATCAGGGTCATCCTACCACCCTAGGATAATCTCATGGTGGGTGTCCCTCTTGGTAGTTATATCCCTTTTTGATAATGTTTTTTATCCCTTCAAGGTTACATGTTCCTACCCTCTCACCTCCTAGGTTTTTTCCCTTTGTTGTTTCTATGTGGTGTTTCGGCTTCAGATCCCCTCTTTGGATTACATTGTAAAAGGTTTGGGGTTCCTTTAAAACCCCCTTTTATCAACGAATATATATATATATATATATATATATATATATATATATATATATATATATATATATATCTAACCACACCAAAAAAGAAAAAAGAATCTTGGTTGTAAAAATATTTTATGGACACAATCAAGACAAAAGATGGAAAATAACTAGAAATAATAGCCTCTTCTTATAAAAATGGCTTATAGCATAAGACCATGTTTTTATTTAATGTTGGTGAAGGGTGTGTTCCAAAAAATAAGGATGTATGAGATGCATCCATTTCAGTTAGGTGAGGAGTTATGAGGTCAATTATTCAATTTTGAGCAATAAGAAGAAAAAGAGAAAAGTGGTCATACACCATAATAGTCTATTGATAGAATGCATTGAATATGCATAAAAATTAGTGCTAGAAAATTTGTAAAAAAATAGGAGCCAAAATTTTGAATAACTAGACTTTTTTCTAGCAACATCCATGTGGCAGAAAAAAAACAACTTTTCTAGAATCTCTACTTGACATGTGGTAGTAGAAAAAATATAGTTTTGTTGGAATTTCTAGCTGGTAGAAAAGAAGACAACTTTGCAAATGTTTCTAGTTGACATATGACAACAAGAAATATAGTTTTGCTAGAATTTATAGCTAGTAGGAAAAGACAACTTGTAAGAATTTCCAGTTGACATGTGGTAACACAAAATATAGTTTGTTGAAATTTTTAGCTGACAAAACAAAGACTCGTTTTTTTTCAACAACTTTCACATGGTAAAATGTGGATGCATCTATATAGAATAAGGAGGTATAAAAAAACATGTTATTGTTTTTATTACATGTAAGAAAATATGGATGCTTCTTGTTATTATTTCCATGTAGGAAGACAAAAAAAGATTATTGTTGAATTATCAACACCCTTTTTCCAACTCTATCTTATAATTTACTATTTTTTTAGTTTTTTCATGGTTTTAATTCTTCTATCAACAAGAAAATGGTTATATACGAATCCACGTACTTTACAAACAATAAAATGAGGATTTCTATTATCCAAATAAAAATGAGATATATTATCCTTAATTATAGCAATATATATATATATATATATATATATATATATATATATATATATATATATATATATATATATATATATATATATATATATATACATATACATATAAAGAGTTTAGTGGTCAAACCTCTTTGAAGAACTACTAGACAAAGGATTGCATAAAAACCAATTTATGGAGTGTTTGTCTTGAAAAAAAACCTGGTTATAAAAATATCTTGTGAATGTAATTGGGGCAACAAATGGCTGAAAACTAGAAATTGTGGCTTCTTATATAATAAATAAAAAAATTTGTAGGTCTACACAAGCCAACTATTGATGATATCTCCATCATTGTTCTAGAGTCTTGCTTTTATGGCCAACTTCATGATGATAATGTTTAAAGCTACCTTGGAGGAGCATCAAGCCATCTATGATAACAAGATATGCATTTTCTTTTCATTATTGTATAAGTTTTAATATTACATATAATTACATCTAGTCCACATTAAACATACAACACATTTTATTATGAAGTACCATAATCTATTTAGTTGATGCATCAAAATCTATTTGCACTCTATAAGTGTTGAGAATATTTTATCCATTTTTGTGCCTAATGCGACGATAATACTTTTATAGCCCTCACTATTTTAAAAAAATTAAAAAATGGAAATGATTTTTTTCAAGTCAGGGGAGAACATATTAGACATCAGGTTGGAGGAGAAAAAATAATATATCAACATAGTGATTTTGCACCATGTTATCAATGTAGTACAAAAATCGAAATAGATGCATGAGGACATACATCGGTTTAAGTTGAGGGGAATGATGAGGCTTTAAAATACCTAATTTTGTATCTCAATTTAATAATTCTTGACTCCCTTAATGTGTTGATAAATAATAATTTACTATGGATTGGATTGTAATTTATACTAATATTTTTATTAGACATAATGAATAGATAAAATACTTTACAATGTTATTTTAGATTGGTATTATGTGATTTTATATTTAGTTTTACATTTAGGCATGATTATCTGGTTTATAGCCATTTGACTAATAAAACAAAAAAGAAAGATGATGTCTTGTAGGTCTCTAAATGCTAATGCATCAAAGTAACCATAATTAGAATGTATGTTAAAGTAACCTGGTACTAGAATATTTGTTATAGTAAGTTGGCTCTAGAATGTGTGTCAAAGTAACTTGGCACTAGAAAATGCATCAAAGTAACTTGATGCCATAATGGTCTTGCATCATAATGATTCAAAATACACCAAAATAAGCCAAAAAAATAGGGGTAAAAAACAATGAAATACAACATGAGATGGAACTTGCACACGGGAAATAGAGTGAATACTTTAATGGATTGAATAATTTTTGTTCATCTTCCTAAAAATTAGACTCGATGTGTGTTTTTAATTTATCCTTAAATATAGGACTAAAAGTATGTTAGTTTCAATAATTTATCCTCAATTATTGTGATACAATTGTGAAGTTAGTCCTACGATATGAGGAATATTGGTTATGATATATAGAGAAGATTCCTATGAAATACAAGGAGTGTAAAGTTCCAATTGACTTGTTTGTGCTTGTTGTTAGAAAGTGGTTAAGACGCTCCCAAGATAAGAATGTAAAGTGCCACTTGACATGTTTATTTTTATTATTAGCTAGTGGTTAAGAGTAAAGAGGAATATAAAATACCACTTGTATTATCCATGATAATTCTTAGAAAGTGGTTGAAGAAGTGTAGGAATACTTCCAATAGATAGGAGGGTATATACCAATTATTATAATTTTTTTAATATACTAGAGGAATCAATAATTTGTTGCAATTTTCAATACCTCTTCATGGGTTTGAATCCTCCTTGTTGCCACTATAACTCTAGTTGCACTGGGTAAAATTTTTAACATAGATGATGATGCTAGTGTGACATGCCCTCTAGTACTAAAAGATGTAAGTTATTGGAATCGTGGTCTCTATGATCCCATGGGAGTGTTTTTACCACTGGAACAAGCCCTCAAACCTATTATAATTTGGTTATATATGTGTAGAGATATTTTCAATAAAGTATGGAGGTACCACTTGTATAAAAATATGTCCCTAGATTATGTATATTTTTTAGAATAAAACAAGGAAGAAAATAAAGTGATGATGTGTTTGGGTTGGAATTTTGTAAAGGGGTAATTCTCTCATCTTTTTAATAAATAATGATTTTGTAGTTTTCTCATTTGTATGTATTTTTAATTGTATTGTAATTGAAATTTACTTTTCATTGGGTTGAGGAGTAAGGGCCCAGCTCATCAACACAATGGAAAGTATTATTTCTTGTAGATATGTTTATAAAATAATTAATGGCTTTTTATTTATTTATTTATATTAGTAGAAAGGGTTTTTAAAGGGTCCTTGAACCTTTGATAGAGCGAACCAGGGGAGAAATATAAAGGTTTAACCGCCAAAAATAGCTAAACCACAACAAAAATAAGAGGAAAAAAATAAAAGACACAAAAAGAGATAGAGAAGGGTAAACAAACCAAAAAATGGAAACATACCAACCCAACCGAGAGATTAATCTTCTACCGTTTTCTTCTTGTTGTCACCTTCATGGCTTATGTCTTTGAATGTATTATTTTGACTGGTGGAAATCACTTTGGAAACTCGAATCATGTGTTGTAGGCTTGATTTAATCCTGTAGTGGAATTGATAAATAATTTCTAGCATTTCTATCAGGATTTTAGAGGGATCATGTTTGTCTCTAGCCATGATTTTTAGCATAGCCATGATTTTTAGCATCCTTGAGTGATTGATCAAATTTTGGTTCAGTGCTTTCATTCATCATGGATTCATCGGATTCCAACAAGTTATCAATTCATTTTATTTTTGTTGTTACTACCCTGGAAGAAAAAGGATGATTGTTGGAGCTATGATTTTTCATAGCCTTGTCCTTCGATATCTTATCCTCTTTGAGGATGATGACAGTTTCATTGAAGGACACACTTGAAGCTACATTTTGAAGCATATGGTTGAAGATAGTCTGAAAGAGTGCTTAATGTTTTATGTAAGGGGTAGAATTCTTCCTAATACTCTCTATGGAGACCTCAATAGATAATCTAAGATACTGAGTAACATTCACCTCTTTGACATCCCTCAAATGATTTACGAATGACATGTGAAATCTCCTTAGGAGCTCATTGATTTTATCCACTATGCAATACTACATTATAGGGATTAAAACTCTACATCAGGATTTTGGTAACTCTCTTCTATCGATTCCTGGATCTCACTAACTTCTTTCTATTTTTCGTAAAATGCTATAATTATTCTTGGATGGTGTGATTTTCATGGTGTAGTTTGAAGCTATCATCAAAATTTTTTGTTATCTCTACCAGAGAAGTCATAGTAATATTGAATTTTAAATATTTGATGATAACTTGCCCATTGACCTAAGAATTGATGAAATTGAAAGTAATTTCATCGTAAATGCCTCTGAACTTACCAAGGAAAGCCATGAAACCATGGTTCTTTAAAATAAATTAAATGTTGGGATCTAGCCTAAGGGTTTCAGGTTCAACTAAGGCCATTGAAAAAGTGAAAGGAGCAAGGTCCACTAGGAGAAGTGAAATGTAGGGAGTTCTAACAAAACTACAGCTAGTAGTGTCTTGGATTTTTTTTAAAAAATACTAGAGCCTAACACACATGTTTAGGGTCCTGCCATCCAACACAAATTACTCCATAACTTGGAAATAGGGCTCGAATTAGCTACAGGTGACCCACGAGAGTGAGTTTACATTATGCTCATCCAAGTTTAAAAATCATGATTTGAAATGGCATCGAAAGTGAGAGATTTAGCATGAGGTACCAACATACAATCTGTGACATTCCAAATATTATACCATTAACCTTGGATATTATTTTTCCCAAGGATGGTCCAGATATTACTATCAAGACAAAGACTTTGTAGACTCTTCCAATAGCTTCTTGTAATGAGCACACCATAAAAAATGAAAATTTAGGACTTGTTAGTTCTAGCGAATAGGAATTTGTTGCTACACCACTTGATGTGAAGAAGACTTGAAATTTTATTGGAATCATCATTTTGCAAAGTGACCCTGTAGTCATGAAGAATTACCATGAAAAATGTGATATTATTTTGTCCAAGGTTGGCACATATATAAATATTTCTAATACCAAGATGTTGTAGACCCTTCCATAGGTTTATTGAAAAACGTTGCAAACCCTTCCACAATTTTCTTGAAAATAGTACTTTGTAGACACAAAATTTTGGATACTCCTTTGTGCTTGGGAGGAGAAATTTGTTGCCACATTACGTGATGAGGATAAATTTCCCCCAAAAATAGAGATATCCACCTTAATTTCTTGATAATTATTGAAAAGTGGTAAAAAGCCTCTTATTTTATGATTCAACAAACCTCGATCACAAGATATTGTGGTAAAAAGATGGTGTCAATGCTTTGGGTCTAGGAAATATGATCATTTTCCAATATGCCATGCTCTAGATTTAGGATATTGACATTACCCTAGGTTAGGTGGACGTTTAATTGGAAACCAAGGACCCTCTCTCTGCCAGTTGTTGAACCCTTAGTTTTGTGAATATTGGAATGAAACCAACATAGTTGGGTATCCTTATTGGATAGAAACTTACCTGATAGATTACTTGGAGTCCAAGTTATAAATTTGAGTGGCATTTCAATATTATTGGAGGACATGTGTTGCTGACTAGGATTAGTATAGAAAACAAACATAGATATCATGCAGAGGATTTTGGATTCCAACAAAAAACTCTTAAACAAGACGAATATCATCTCTAGAGTTACTTGAGATTTATTTATTTATTATATTTTGTATATTATTTTTATTTATAATTATATATAAATTATTTTCATTATTATATATTTTTTAATTCTTACACAACTACTAGATTAGATTTAATTTTCTTACAAGTATGATGATTAGTTTTTTTTAATCAGTACTTCTTATACATATCCACCATGGGGGATGAACCTAGGTCTCATCATTGATAATACAACTGGCATCCTTACTAGTAGACCACATGCATGTGGATGATGATTTATTTATTTTCAAGTGTGTAGTTTTAATTTTTGTGAAGTGTGTGATGTAAATTAATGCAAGTGTGATTTTATTTTCCTACAAGTGTGAAATTAAATTTGTGCAAGTGTGATTTTTAATTTAGCAAGTAGAAAACCTTATACCGTTTTATACCAAGACATGCATCCTTTATCTCTAGCATATACAACATTTGAATGCTACCTCAAATTTAACAAAATTAAGTGATAAAAAATACTTGTCATCGAGAGTTTGTTTCATAATGATGACCTCTATGAACAAGTATAGATGATGTAACTAGAGGAATTTGTCATATCACAATGGGAGAGTAGGTTATGTAGGATCATCAAGTATTTCTATGGTATGAAGAAGGCTCCCAAATCCTAGTCTGTTAAGATTGATGAGCATCTTCTATAAGACGGACTTTATCATAGTCCTTATGATTTGAACCTATATTCAAACAATGAGGAAATATCATGATTGTAATGATGTATATTGATGACTTAATCATAATTGGAAGTCTATATAAGCTCACTATAAATACCAAGAGAGATTTGAAAAATAGGTTTAACATGAATAATCTAAATTTTATGGATTATTATATTGGCTTGGAAGTGTGATAGATAAAGAATAATGTTTCCATGTTAAAAATAAAAAATGCCAAGATAGTACTCAAGAAGTTTTGAATGATAAATTTTGAGCCCATGACTACTCCAATATATATAAGTTGCACATATTTCAAAATGATCCATTCCCATAGGTAAATATAAATCTATCATCAATTGATTAGAATTTTCACTTATGCAATATAAACTAGAAAAGATATCAAATCTTTTTCATGGTTCATGTAATAACCAAGGGTAAATCAATCACTCAACATATCCATGGTATAACTAAGTATGGTCCATAGTACAATAATGACTTATTTTTCTTGATGATATTTGTGAATGTAAACTATGAAAGATCTTGATAATTTTTCTTTATGAGATCTAGGAATGCAAACTATGCAAGATACTTTGATGATAGGAAATATACCTTAATATATGTATTCTTTCTAGGATCTAATATAATATCTTGGGAATTCCATAAGTATTATGTTATTGTATGATCATCTACCACGGAGAAATATTTCATTGTAGCAGGAGTTGTCTATAAGCTGATATAGTTACACTACATCTTGTTAGAGAGGGGAATTTCATAGAAGTAGCCAATGATCTTGAAATATGATAATTGAGGAGTTTTAAAAGTTATTTGCAATCAAAATTTAATGAGTGCATGAAGAACATTCAAGTTAAATACCACCTAATTTGTAAATATGTTTATGACCATACCATATAGCTTCAAATTTATCCTACTATAAATCAATGTGTAGAGATTTTTACAAAGTCTCTCACATATCTTGAGTTTGAATGCTCTAAAATTTTTCTTGTATGTACTTTGATTGTGCATTGATGTAATATAGGGAAATGTTACAAAATTTATAAAAACAATTCTACTAGTTTTAAGGTATTTACAACTCGATACCTCTCTATTAATTATTTTTAATGTATATAAATATTTATCACATCAATGAAGAGGTTATCATAGCTATTTTGCATTCATAATCAATAATAAATATATTCAATATGTCTACCACAATTTTTTTGTTAGATCTAATAGATAGATAGATAGATATTGGTTCAATTTCTCAAAAATATAAAGTTTAGTAAAAATATTAAATCTAACATTAATTGAATTAGGAAAATTAATCCTCATATTTTTTATGGAAACAATAACAAGAAATAACCAATAGTGGTACACTTTTCATTACTAAAAATATTTAGGAGATTGATAACTTGATTTTAATTTTATTTACTTTTGAGCACATTAATGGGATTATATATGGTAGTATTAGCAATCAATTTTTTAAAGTAATAGATTCCTATCTAATATTTGTTGGACCAGTAGCATGTTCGATAGGTTTTATTAATAAAAAATGATATTCTTTATTAAATAAAATGGAGTTGGTTCATGCAACTAACTACAACCAAATCATATACACATGATTAATGAAAAATTATTATCAAGATTACCTATAGTGGTGGTGATATAAAATGTATTTAGGTAGCATATTTCACATTATTAAACTATATCTATGTTGATAATGTAATGAATTCCTAACATTCCTCCCTTATTATGTCATACTTAAATAAGGAAAGGAATTAACAACTCAAAAAGTTCTAAATGACCATGGACTAGGACACAAATATCAGTCCATGATTTACATCATCATGAATAGGGAGAAATTCAACTAACAACTCAACTCAATGGGACTGACCACATTGGGTGCAATTAAAATAGAGATAAATAGAACTATCCAAAATTCTACATCATAAATGGATAGGAACACACATGTTACCCATCTACATAGTTGCAAATAGGGATGCATTTATCTATCTACAAATATATGTAATCAAGGACACACTCAATAATTTACAATTGCAATACTTTTCTTGTGAAGAATATCACACATAACCATTCCCAAGATCATATGCAATTGTCTTATCACTAGTGTAATAAACTATCGTGTCACTAGTATTTAGTAATGATATAATAAAAATAGTTTCTAAAGGATTAAAAATTCCTTCCCATAAAGCATGTGGGATTTATTTTAGTTATTTAAATACATTAGTTCCTCATTTCTATGTTTGTATATCATGTTTAGATCATGGACAACACTTTCCTCTCTATAAAGTATGGGTAATAGGTGTATTTATATAGATTGAGAGAGATAATACATGAAAGAAGTTTTTATCCAATAACACTTCATTGGAATTTAATTTTTATATGGCACATGCATTGATTCGGATACTAACTCCATAAGAGATAGTGCTTATGCATATTTATATGAAATTATTGCTAGATGAACCATTCAATAGATCACAAGGTCAAAATTCACTTTAGACAACTCTTTTTTAGATGTCAATATTAATTTTTTCCTTAGATAACAATAGCTTATGATGGAAACTCTAGACATCTCTTCGAGACTAGTTATTGTTGGTTTGTAAATTTATATAAGGAATATTGTGCACCCATAGACATTGAACAAAATTGAATGTCCTAAAATCTATGAGGATTTGATAATTAATATTTTAAGGAGACGTATTCCTTTGAAGTTTAAGCTAACTAGCCCTACGATGGAAAAAGGGTGTTGAAATAACTTAAAAGAGCTAAATATAGAACTTAAGGTGGCGCATATTATGTCTCATCAAGACACATGTGTAGTAAAATATTATACAATAATATAAGTAAACCACATTACAGACTATATATTTTTATTATCAATCATAGAATGTTTAGTTTAATTATACTGTAGCTTAACAAATTACAAATTCTAGAACAAGTTAATGTATCATGAGCATAAATCTAGAAAGAAAATAAACATTATGAGCATTCAATAGGTTAATATTAGAAATAATTAATAATCCATAGATACATATTTTGAAGTTAAATTGAACTAGAGGCCAGCCAAAATTTATTTTATATTATTAAGAAAAACTTCATTGTACATGCAAATTGTAAAAGCCTAAGAGCATACCATTTTTCATTCTACATTCTAGTATATACAATATTTTACAATATTCAGTTAGTAAGGCATCATTACCTTAGAAAAATGATGTTATGTCAAAATATTTGTCACCTTACTAAACTACATGGAGGTATGGTTGTTCTAACCATTCAGTCATGGCTTGTTGAACTAGCTATAATTTGCATCATCTTGGATAATAGTGTCTTTTTTTCTTGTGTCTAATTCATTGATTGTTACTGACATTTTTAGTTGAGTCACCCTATAACTTACATGATGGCATTGATTAAGACTATGTTGTTGAGATCTTTTGATAAGTCATCTTGAAAGCACGAGGATACGAAAATAAAAAATAAAAAATCTCCAAGTACGATGCACAAACGGAACTAAAATTAACTCTAAATCCTACGAATTAAAAATGCATGAAATGGGGGAAGCATGAACTAATTGAAATGCAAATGAAAAGCCAATGCGGAAAACAACCCTTTCTTTTATTAATACATTTTTGAATTCGGTTACAATTCGTCTCCTCCCTTTTTAGGGGCGAGGAGCTTTAAATTTGTTTCTTTGTTACATCCATGGATGCCATTCCTTCTTCCACGTGCCCACATGTAATATGGGCGGACCAAAATTTCACCGCCGCTTGTGTGTACGAATGTTGACTCCCTGTTGCTCCTCTAACATCTCGATCCTACATTCAAAGAAATAAGAAACAGTCAATAGCACCTACGGATGAAATGAAACATGCAATACCCAAGCCTATGATTAGTTCATACAAAGAATAAATAAAATGATAACTAGCATATAACCAAATGATCTAAAAATTTTATAGGGGCATCAAGACCTCACAAAGAAAACACTCCAAATGTAACAGTCGAGAAATCCCTCATAGATTTGAATTCATTTCGGTGCGGGATGAATAGACCTACAACAAAATTCCAGATAGCACTGCTCAAAATCACCCCAGCTACACTCGATCAGCTTTTGTCAGGCTTTACGTCTAGCAATAGTAGCGATCAGGGTAATGGATGCAAAAATTCAAGCCAAGGTGGTGATGAAATCCACCGTTGGTCTTGATCAAGGGCTGGGGTTTTATGACCAGCTCCTTGGTGTTTAATTTGCCACATGGTGTGTGGGGTTATTTTTATTTTGCAAAAAGGAAACAAGCAAGAAGTAAAATAAAACATTCCCTAAGAAAGCAAGTAACCTAAAAACGTAAAATGACAGGAAAAGTTTAGAATACCTACCTCTTCTCTGCCCAAATCTGCTGGCTCTGAGTTTCTACCCTGAAACTGCACAAAGAGCTATTTGTACTTGGATGAAATGAATAACAGAATAGGATTCATCATAGGGTAGGGCACATTCCAATTCGTCTCTAGGTAGGACATATTCTAGCTCTATATTCACCATAGACTGGAACGAATAGCAGTCCCGCGTTAAAAAAAATGATAACTGCAAGAAAAAAGCAAGTTTTGATCAAATTTTTGATCTAAAAAAAATAGAGGACAGAGCCCCACCATGATCGCCACTGACAACATGAGGATATGGAGACAAAAAAGGAAAAATATCCAAGTACGATGCACAAACAAAACTAAACGTAACGCTAAATCCTACGAATTGAAAATGCATGAAATGGGGGAGGCATGAACTAATTGAAATGCAAATGAAAAGCCAATGCGGAAAATAGCCCTTTCTTTTATTGATATGTTTTTGAATTCGATTACAATTTGCCTCCATTTTTAGGGGCGATGAGCATTAAATTTGTTTCTTTGTTACATCCATGGATGTCATTCCTTCTTCTGTGTGCCCACATGTAAGATGGGCAGACAAAAATGTCGTTGCCACTTGTGTGTACAAATGTTGACTCCCTACTGCTCCTCTAACGTCTCGATCCTGCATTCAAAGAAACAAGAAACAGTCAGTAGCACCTGCGGATGAAATGAAACATGCAATCCCCAAGTCTACGATTAGTGCATGCAAAGAATAAATAAAATAATAACTAGCATATATCCAAATGAGCTAAAAATTTGACAGGGGCATCAAGACCTCACAAATAAAACACTACAAATGGAACAGTCAGGAAATCCCTCACAGATTTGAATTCATTTCGATGCGGGATGAATAGACCTGCAAAAAAATGTCAGATAGCACTGCTCAAAATCACCCCAGCTACACTCGGTCAGCTTTCGTCAGGATTTACGTCTAGCAATAGTAGCGATCGGGGTAATGGATGCAAAAATTCAAGCCAAGGTGGTGATGAAATCCACCGTTGGTCTTGATCAAGGGTCGGGGTTTTACGACCAGCTCCTTGGTGTTTAATTTGCCACGTGGTGTGTGGGGTTATTTTTATTTTGCAAAAAGGAAACAAGCAAGCAGTAAAAGAAAACTTTCCCTAAGCAAGCAAGTAACCTAAAAACATAAAATGACAGGAAAAGTTCAGAATCCCTACCTCTTCTCTGCCCAAATCTGCTGGCTCTGAGTTTCTGCCCTGAAACTACACAAAGATCTATTTTTACTTGGATGAAATGAATAACAGAATAGGATTCATCATAGGGTAGGGCACATTCCAATTCATCTCTAGGTAGGACAAATTCCATCTCTGTATTCACCACAGACTAGAACGAATAGCAGTCCCGCGTTAAAAAAAATGATAACTGCAAGCAAAAAGCAAGTTTTGATCAAAATTTTGATCTTAAAAAAATAGAGGAAAGAGTCCCACCATGATCGCCACTGACAACATGAGGATACGGAAACAAAAAAGGAAAAAGCTCCAAGTACGATGCAAAAATGGAACTAAACTTAACGCTAAATCCTATGAATTGAAAATGCATGAAATGGGGAAAGCATGAACGAATTGAAATGCAAATGAAAAGCCAATGCAAAAAATAGCCCTTTCTTTTATTGATACATTTTTGAATTCGGTTACAATTTGCCTCCTCCATTTTTAGGGGCGAGGAGCGTTAAATTTGTTTCTTTGTTACATCCATGGATGCCATTCCTTCTTCCGTGTGCCCACATGTAATATGGGCGGACCAAAATGTCGTTGCCACTTGTGTGTACGAGTGTTGACTCCCTGCTGCTCCTCTAACATCTCGATCCTGCATTCAAAGAAACAAGAAACAGTTAGTAGCACCTGTGGATGAAATGAAACATGCAATCCCCAAGCCTACGATTAGTGCATGCAAAGAATAAATAAAATGATAACTAGCATATATCCAAATGATCTAAAAATTTGATAGGGGCATCAAGACCTCACAAAGAAAACACTACAAATGGAACAGTCGGGAAATCCCTCATAGATTTGAATTCGTTCGGGGCGGGACGAATAAACCTGCAACAAAATGCCAGATAGCACCGCTCAAAATGTCACATCTGGACAGCTCCAAATCTCCTACAAAAGTGGGGGTTAGCTAATTGGGGGTATTTTGGGATGACCCAGATGGTCATATTTCCCCAATTTGGCCTCTAACGCCCGGATTTCGATGATGCCCTCTGCAAGTTAGTAAAGGCGAAAAAATGATAAAACATGACAAAAATTGATCAAAATGATATGAAATCAAAATTGCAAACTATCTAAGCAGCATAAAGATCAAATACAAAAAATGAAAATGATAGAAAGAAAAATCAGCCACATATTCCTAATCGTTCCTAAAAGGGACGATTAGACCTGCAGCAGTGCGGGGCGCCCGGGCAGGCCGCTCGTCATTTGGGGCTTGATTTCGGCACCAATCCACTTGGGATGAGTCCAAAATCTCTTGTAAAGTGTTGTCACCAAATTGGGTGGTATACTGTGGTCAAATGTTAGGTTTTGGGCTCAAGATTCGTCCTTCCAATAGTCACCCAATGACCTCCTCTCTAAAAGAGATCACGGATGTGAAAGGCACAAATCAACTAGGGGCGTATGGGGAAGTAAAACGGCAGCACTTCGTTGCTCAAAAATGCTCCTTCTCTGTATATTTTGGGGTGAGGAAACTCACCAATTTATAGACCTGGAGGTCTCTTGAATTGGGCATGCAGAGGCGCCACTTGGCAATCATGCCTTCTCATGGGGAGGGAGATTCCTCCCTGATTAGGGACTTCATGACTGCCCTTGCAACTTCCTCTAACGCTCAAAAATGCTCACCCACACTCCCATGCGATGAAGGAAGCGTTAAGTGGTGGATCTGAGCTACCATTTGTCAAGATTTGACTTTTTTCCCGTCAAACCTGCAATTCGCCCCACCCTGGAGCGAATACTGATATTCATCCCTAGGTGGGGCGAATCCCAGTTTGAAATCATCCCTGGGTGAAATGAGTATTGAGCAAAGTGCATGAAGGTGCCAAATTGACTCCTGACCTTCCAAAACTACTGTGAGAGTGGTTAGGACCACTGTTTGACCTCTGGGGGCTGCCCTTGGGGCTGTGTGTGTCAATGCGATCAGTGTTTGCAGTCACATAATCGGATTGGTGTTGTTTTGGTGTCTACAGATGCCCCTTTTTGGGATGCACTATGCAAGGCGCAACGCCGAGCAAAAATAGATAACCAAAGCACTAATGATTAGGGTTTCTTAGTAACCTAACAAAATTTTGATGCCCCAAGTATGGGAAGGGCATGCATTCTTGAATCCTTGCTTCTGACGAGCGAAGGAACTCAATTCAAGTGTTAACCTTTTTCGGTGAGGTGTTACTTGAGCTTGGACATTGATCAGTCATGAATAGGCAAAGGGCGCAACCTTTTTTCTATGGGAACCTTGAGTTCATGATTCATGAATGCCAAGTGATTGATCAGCTTGTGATTATTGCTTGTTTACTGCCCCAAGCGGGAGCGTGATTGTCTTTGCCAATGATTCTTTGAATGCATGTTGTTTCCATGATTGGGTGTGTATTTGTTGATTGGTGACTAAGTGTGACTAACCCCTCAAGCGACGAATCGATGAGGGAATGACCAACATGAGAAAAGCGACGAGTCGCTTGACCCAAGATGACTTAGGTAAGGGTGCCTTTAGATGTTTAGCGTTGAACGTGTGTGCAGTTTTTTGACATTTAGACCTATTTTTGGTGGGTGTTAACCCTTTTGGTGATGCTTTTCGAGGCTGAAATTGGCAAAAATCCGTCTTCCCGTGGAGCGGTCCAGCCATGGTGGCATTCTTAGGGAGTAGGATGGTGACAATTTGTAACCCCAACGTCTATTTTGGATGCCAAGAATGTCAGGCACAAAGGCGCCTTCGTTCGACAATGTTATTGCTTGTTTTTGGTTGGGTTTCGACCCTTTTGGTGACGCCTTTTGGGGATGAAATTCTCAAAGATCCATCTTCCCGTGGAGTGGTCTGGACATGGTAGCCTTCTTAGGGAGTAGGATAGTGAGGATTTGTGACCCCGAAATCTGTTTTGCATGCCTAGAATGTCAAGTGCAAAAGCACTCCCATTGGACAGTTTTATTGTTATTTTTGGTGCATTTTTGTGCATTTTTTTTTGTTGTTTTTGAAATGTTTGCTTTGTATTCATCCCTGGGTGGGACGAATTCCTATTGAGCATTCGTTCCAGGGTGGGACGAGTGCTAACGAGTGCTCGTCCCAGGGAGGAATGATTACAGGCTCAAAAATCCTATTTAAAGGCCAAAACTAGGTTTTGGGCTCATTTGCACTTGTTTTTTTCTGCCAATTTGGAGCTCTGAGGAGGAGGAGGTCAATTCTGCGAAGCGAAGTGCTGCCAAATTTTTCTACCACCATGATTTCATGGACCGGATCGAGTGGCGGAGCCGAAGTGAGACTAGTAAGTGAACTTCCTCTTTATTAGTTTTTTGTATTACAGTTTTAAAACCGCAAGTTATTTTTCGCTTCTTTTTTTGTATTTTGTTTTTCAAATGTAAAAATTTAAAAAACTTAGTGAAACGAATGTGTTTATTTGTTTTGGTATGGCTTCATTAAAACGTAGGTTGAAATCCTAGTGGAAACCATGTTTGTTTGTGTTCATTTTTTGTAAACTGACAGAAACCCTAGGCTAACAAAAATCAAAACATAGGCTAACCCTAGTTAAACAAAGATCAAAACTGAGTTTAAAAACTTAGGGTAAAATTGAGCTTAAAAACTTAGTGTTAAACGTAGTTTTATTTTTTTAAAACTTCGCTCAACCTTAGTCGTTTTTGTTGTTTTTGTTTGATTTATCAATGTAAAGTTAAAAAAACCCTAGATTGACAAACTAAGTTTGTAAGTTTTGATTTTTTTGTTTTAATTTATCAATTTGAGAGTACAAAACCCTAGGTTGACAAATTAATTTTGTAATTTTTGTTTTTTTTGTTTTAATTTATCAATTTGAGAGTATAAAACCATAGGTTGACAAATTAATTTTGTAATTTTGTAATTTTTTGTTTTAATTTATCAATTTGAGAGTATAAAACCCTAGGTTGACAAATTAATTTTGTAATTTTTGATTTTTTTTGTTTTAATTTATCAATTTGAGAGTATAAAACCCTAGGTTGACAAATTAATTTTGTAATTTTTGATTTTTTTTGTTTTAATTTATCAATTTGAGAGTATAAAACCCTAGGTTGACAAATTAATTTTGTAATTTTTTATTTTTTTTGTTTTAATTTATCAATTTGAGAGTATAAAACCCTAGGTTGACAAATTAATTTTGTTTTTCTTTTATACTGTTTGTAGTTGTACACTTTTTTTTCATGATTTTAATGTGTTTATTTTGTTTTCTTTTGCAGGTTGTGAAGAGCCGGTATCGTGTGCCTACTATTTTTGTTGAAGCGTGGGAGGCGCTAGTGCTGGTCGACTAGGAGTGGCTTGACGCCCTTGGGCTCAAGCAGGTGACTCCGACTGGAGCCAGTGATTGGGGATCGGGCCTACCTGATGGCCCTGATCAACTTGTGGGATCCCCGGACTAATACTTTCCATCTCCCAACAAGGGAGATGATAGTTACTTTGGAGGATGTCTATCGGATTCTTTGGATTCCAATAGACGGATTGCCGATCAGGATGACGTCACGGGATCAAAAGATAGCAGTGTTGACACGCTGCTTCGGGCATGGGGAGGAGGTGGGTGTGGATAGCCTAGTGGAGAGGGCGGAGGGTGACTGCCAGATTGGCGGGATTCTAGTTCGATGGTGGCTGGAGAAGGGGGTGTTGGGAGTGAGGCACGCAGTACTCATGGGCCTCATTTCCAACATGCTGCTACCTGACTCGTCAGGCGTGAGGTTCCCATGGAACCTACTGGATGTGGTCTATCGGCTGGTGGAGTGTTCGATGCATGAGCCTTTGATCATGAGGTGGGGACAAACACTACTAGCGTAACTCTATGGTGAGCTATATGAGGTCCGCTGTCGGAGGTGGAAGGGGATTAGCTACAGCTATATGTTGTAGAGCTGGGCTTGGTAGCACATAGCGGTGGAGAGGCCGGTAGGGTTACCGTGGATGACTCGGGAAAAGATGGTGGATAAGGATATAGGTTACGCGGCTCTATGGTGGTGGTCTGAGGAGTAGGGACAGAGTCGACGGTGGGCAGGTGTCGTAGGGCACTATGTCGATGCCTTCGCTCGGCTTGCTCCAGGGGAGGTGTTCTGGCGCCCCTATCGGGACTGTCCAGCCTGGCCAAAGGCTGGAGAGTGGCTCCGGTGGGTATGCAGGGAGCGGTGGCTGATTGGGTGGCATGGGACCAAGCAGGAGTTCTTCCCTTACAGCCGGGTGACACGATAGTTTGGGGTGCGCCAGGGGTTACCTGGTGAGCCCATGGTCTATCGGTGTCGGGGGGACGAGAGGACTCTAGACCGGCCGGTCATCGCACCACTAGGCGAGGATTCAGATGTAGTGATCGACGTCCTAGATGTGGATGACGTCGGGACTACCATGGAGTATGACCAGTGGTGGATACTATGGTGATGGCGGGGAGAGGGGCCACTGGGAGGCGTGGAGGCAGCAACAGCAGGCGGGGAGGGTGTCGAGGCACCAGGAGATGATTGGGGAGCTTCGCTGGAGGATGCGGACATGGTGGAGGTGGATGATGCGGATGTGGATCTTGGGGTTCTAGATCAGCTAGAGATGCAGGACGTCATGGAGCAGTGGGAGCCAGAGCAGGCTACTATTCCAGAGATGCCAATGCATCAGGCAGTTTTAGAGGACACGAAGTTTGGGTTACACATTGAGAATGCACGATTGGAGGGGCTACTGTGGAGGCACGATGAGGAGCTGGGGGATGCGCTACGGGAGAGGGATATCCTATGCATGCAGCTGGTAGAGCAGGAAAATGCATGGGCTGCATACCACCGATAGGATGGGGACACCGATGCTGCACGGGAGAGGGATCTCCTATGGACACAGCTGGCAGAGAGGGATAGGGCTTTGGCACAATGTGATGAGAACTTGGCTACGTATCGCCAGTGGGAGATGGACTTGGTGTGGTAGCGATTGGAGCTGGAGGTAGAGATTAGCCACCTCGGTGGGTGGGTCCCTACGTTCAGTAGAGGCGGATCATCGCGCCACTCGAGAGGGAGCGAGACTGAGCAATCAACATCCTCTCGATTCAGGCAACTGGATGAGGGGGGCTCGAGTAGGCGTGATGCGGGGGCTAGCAGTAGCCACCTTGAGGGGTCTCATAGGACCCACACCATGGGGGGTAGTTCCCATCGCACCGATCCTGCGTGATCATGGTGGCCGACGCCCTAGGCTTGGGGGTTTTTGAGCTTTTGGCTTTCTATGGGGTCAGATGACCGATTATTGTAGCCTACGAGCATTTTTTTTTTTGATGATATATACAGATGACTTTATTTTATTTATGCACATGTCATGATTTGATGTTATGCATGATGATTGATGAATATGGATGTATGCATGTTAAGTTATATTGATGGATGCATATGTTTTGATGAAATGCAAATGTTTTTTTTTAATTTATATGATATGCAAATGGAATGGATGAATTGAATTTGTGATTTTTGGCGGTCGCACCATAGACTGTTTAGAACTTTATGGCTTTTTGTGTTGGGTGATTGCTGTGTGACCTAAATTTCTTTATGTATATGGGCTATTTTTTTTTGTAGTTTCTGATGGCAATGCAAGAATGAAAGATATCAAGTTGGTTTAGAATGTAGGTAGGGTTTTCTGAGACTCAGATGTTTTAACTATCTAGCCAATACTGTACTTTTATCTCACGAGACTTTTTAACAAGGTATGAATCGGACTTGTTTTTGACCAAGTTATTTCACATCCCTGTGTGTGCAATTGAGTTCATTTATGTGGTGTTTGTCAAGGATACCGCCGAGTGCCGGATAGGTTGTCAACCAAACTCGTATCGAGGATCACCTGATTAGCTCCACTAACTCCTTTGTTGTATTTAGTCAGATTAATCTACGGTGCTATCGTAGGATACCATAAGCTAGCTCATCCACATGCAAACATTGATCTGCACACAAGTTACTGTGATAGATATATCGTCATGCGGGAGGTTTACCACTAGTGACCGATAGGCTATCCACCAAACCGATACTCGAGGTTTGCCTCATGACCTATCGAAATGCTGAGAGTTCTAGGGATTCAAGTTCGACTCCCTTCTTTTCTTCAATTGTATTGGGATACTTGCTCTTTTATAGTGATAAAAATCACTATTTATTTTTGTTTTTCTTTTGAGAAAGGGATTTGAATATGGAGTGATGAGAATCACTATCTTATGTGCTTTTCTTGATGTGTGCACTTTGGTTGTGATGTCAAATTTTTTTGGAGTTTTGACTTTTGCAAATTTGTGATGTTTTGCAACTTTTTGAGAACTTGGGATCCTTGGGGAATTGGGTAGGGAAGATGCTTGTCCTTTTGCCAACTCTCAGCATTCTTGGGGTCATTCACACAGGGGGATGAGCAAGATAACCATTTTGCTTATGGTGATCTGGATTGCTTTGCAGGTTTCATATTTCATTCACACAACTTGGGAATTCTTATGTGTTTTAATTTGTGTTGGGATGCTACGTACCAAGGTGTGATCCAAGTAGAACTCTACCTTTGTAAAATCTGTCTGACTTGGTACAATACGTGGCTAGAAAGCTAATGACGACTGAAAGACGAAAACTCTTGATACATTAGAAGACCACTGACTATGATATGGTAAAAATAAGTGAATGGCGTTTATTTTTTATGGACTATTTACAAAATTGGAGAAATGTGGAACAAGATGGATTGGCGGAGTAATTACAGTCTATGGTGCCTTTGACCCGTATGACCACAAATATGCAATGTATGGATGTGATGCTTAATGCAGCTATATATTTTTTGTGTTTTTGATGGATTGATTTTTGTGAGTATGAAGATGAGATGCAAAAAGAGCTCTTTATTGTCATGATGACGGTGAGTATGCATGGAAATGAGATGCAAATTTTTGTTATTTTTGATGATTTTATTGTTTTTGAATTTTCTTATTTTTGACCAAGCGATTGTGGGAATCCTTGGAGCTTTTTGGGTTGACCAAGGAATTGCGGGAATCCTTGGGGCTTTTTGGGTTGACCAAGCGATTGCGGGAATCCTTGGGGCATTTTGGGTTGACCAAGCGATTGCGGGAATCCTTGGAGCTTTTTGGGTTGACCAAGCGATTGCGGGAATCCTTGGGGATTTTGGGTTGACCAAGTGATTATGGGAATCCTTGGAGATTTTGGGTTGACCAAGCGATTGCGGGAATCCTTGGGGCTTTTTGGTTGGGCTACGGCTCCTCTAGATATGGAATGGCCACAAATGACTGATGTTCAAGGGTTCTAGTTCCTTGATTCCATCAAGAGAGGCTAGCCGGTATGTTCCAGGTCCTATTTTACTATCAATTACATAGGGACCTAACCAGTTTGCCATGAACTTGTCCCTTAGATGGGACGGCAAACTAGAGTTCTGTTGGTTCTCTTTCAAGACCAAGTCACCAACCTGAAAGTCCCTCAGATGAACTTTCATGTTGTATGCTTTCTTAAGTCGCTCTTGATAGATACGTAAATGCTCGAGAGCATTAACATGTCGTTCGTCAAGCAACGTAAGCTGGTCTAACCGGGCCTGTCGTGCAGTGTCATCATCGATGAACTCTTGCATTGATATGCGCAAGGAAGGAATTTCCAACTCGAGAGGCATGACAGCCTCGAAGCCATACACGAGCGAAAATGGAGTTGCCCCAGTGGGCGTCCGAATGCTGGTGCGATAAGCCCATAGGGCAAGTGGGATCTGAATGTGCCAATCCTTATGACTGTCTGTGACTGTATTTTTGAGGATGGCAACTAGCATTTTTTTTGACGCCTCTGCTTGCCCATTTGCCTGCGGATAATAGGGTGTCAAAAAACTATGCTGAATTTTGTACTTTGTGGTCAAAGCATGCACGTATTTGTTCTTGAATGACGTCCCATTATCCAAAATTATCTTGGATGGAATACCAAAATGACATATGATGTTATGTAAAATGAACTCCACAATGCGGGTTCTAGTCGTAGAGGTAAGCGAAACCGCTTCCACCCACTTGGTGAAATACTCTGTGGCCATTATGATAAATGTGTGATGACCTGACGACGCAGGGGAGATCTTTCCGATTAGATCTAGGCCCCACTATGAAAATGGCCAAGCCGATTGGATCAGCTGCAAGGCCTGGGAAGGTATGTGTGTCAAATTAGCATGGTGTTGACATTTCATGCACTTCCTCACATATGCGCAACAATCTCGCTCTAAATATGGCCAATAATAGCCCATGCGGAGAATGCGCTTTGCGATGGCCATACCACTGAAGTGGCCACCACACGTACCATCGTGCGCTTGGGCGATTGCCCAAGTGGACTCTTGCTAGTCCAAGCAACGAAGGAGGATTCCTTTGTAGCTACGATGGTACAAAATGTCTCCTAACAAGACATGCTTTGCCACTTTCTACTTGAATGCTCATTTTGTGGCATGCATCAATCCAAGCGAGAGATTACCTAACTTGAGGTAGTCCCTTATGGGTGAATACCAATCCTGTTGATCAGAAGCCTCGATGGTATGAACAACCAATCCCTCTTGAAGTTCATCCCTAGCAAAAGCTGAATGGGAAAGAACTTGCAAGAATAGTGTTGTGTTGCTATTAAGGGGAGTAGGGGAGAACAAGGACCCCTAGTTGGCATGATTCATGTGATCCTGGATTCGAGAGAACCTATCCTGAGGTGGTTCAATATAGATCAAGTGGATTCCTGTTGTCAATTAAAATCTTGCACGCTCCATCGTAGATTGCGATAGTGTTTGTACTTGAATGGTTGTCATATCACCAAAAATGTCTTATGGGATTAAGGACCCCAAGGAGGCCATAGTGTCCGCAAAATGATTCGATGACCGAGGGAGTGCCTCGATGTCGTACCATTCAAGATTTGCCAGGAATTTATCCACAAGGGCTTTGTAGGCCTACAAAACTGGGCATTTGCATTGGAATACCCCTTTGACTTGGTTGACGATTAACAGCGAATCACCAAAGATATTCAATCGTTTAATGTTCATGGTGATTGTTGTTTGAAGACCTATGAGCAAGGCTTCATACTTTGCATTGTTGTTGGTGCATGGGAAATTTAATTTAAATGACAGAGGCATTGGAGTACCTTGTGGTGTGAAGAATACTATTCCCGTGCCACCACCTTGCTCACATTTAGAACCATCAAAAAATAGGGTTATGTCGGCCTGTGACTCAGGCTCATCAGAATCTGGCGATTCTGAGACATGGAAGACCCCATCATCGGGTAGTTCTATAATCAGAGGCTGATCGTCTTCGAGAGGAGCCTCTGCTAGTTGATCAACGATGACCTAACCTTTTATGGATTTCTATCCAATAAACTCTATGTCAAATTCTATCAACAACATGATCCATTTCACCGTGCGACTACTATGATAAGTACGACTCATCATGTATCGCAATGGATTCTCCTTAGACACAACATACGTCTTGTTGCTCAGCATGTAATGGCATAGCTTTTTGGTAGCAAACACCACTGCCAAGAAAAGTTTCTCAACGTATGCATAGTTAAGTTCATAACTGACTAGGGTGCGGCTAAGATAGTAAGTAGCCTATTCTTTGTGAAGTTCATTCTTCTGGGCTAACATGGCGCCCAGTGCCACCTCGATAGCTGAGATGTATAAGTAGAAGGGAACTCCTGGTCTAGGTGGTGCCAATACTGGCGATGAAGCCAAGTATTGTTTAATGTCGTCGAAGGCTGACTAGCACTCATCATCCCAGTGAAATGCTACCCCCTTATGCAATAATTTGTTCATGGGTGAACACTTTTCAGATAGATGCGCTATGAAGCGCTTGATCGATGTGACCTTTCCCTATAGACTTTTGAGCTACTTGATGGTAGTTGGGGGGAGCATTTCAAGGATTTCCTTGACTTTGTTTGGGTCCACCTCAATGCCTCGCTTTGAGACTATGAAACCCAAGATTTTTCTAGATGTGACGTCGAATATGCACTTCTTGGGATTCAGTCTGACTTTATGTTCCATGAGGCGATCGAGGATCTTGCTTAAGTCATCGAGATGATCTGGGCACAAAAGAGATTTGGCCAAGAAATCATCCATGTAATATTCCAAATTTTTATGCATGTAATCATGGAAGATGTACGTCATGGCACGTTGGTAGGTGGCACCAGCATTTTTAAGGCCAAAAGGCATGACCTTATAACAAAATGTCCCCCAAGGTGTTGTGAATGCCATTTTTAGCTGGTCCTCGGGATTGATACAAATTTTATTGTAACCCAAGAAACCGTCCATGAGGGAAAGCATTTCGTGACCCATTGTAGCATCTACCAATGCATCGATGCTTGGCAAGGGAAAATCATCCTTAGGACTCGCTTTGTTTAGATCTTGAAAATTAGTGCATATGCGAATCCTCCCGTCAGGATTTTTGATGGGCACCATGTTGGATAGCCATGGTGGGTAGTCCACGCAGATGACAAACTGTGCATCCAATAGCTTTTGTAATTCATCTTTGACCATTAAGGCCATTGTTGGGTGCATCTTGCATAGTTTTTGCTTAACTGGCTTGACTGTCGGATCAAGCATTAGATTATGCGTGACTAGCTACGGATCTAGCCCCGACATGTCTCTGTATGACCATGCAAAAACCTCCTTCTTCTCTTTGAGAAGGGCAATGTAGTCGGCTTGCTCTTCGGGGGATAAAATTACCCCCAGCTTGATAATCTATGGATTCATTGGATCTGTGCCAATGTCTACGTCAGTCGTCTCCTCGATCGACATGTGGGATCCATCCTCCAACTGGTGTGGAGTTGGGATAAAGTGAATATCATTTGCTGAGTTTAAATCTACATTGGGAACCTTGGGTTCCTCTTCAACATGAAAAATATCCCGAGTTAACCCTAGGGTGAGATGAAGCATCTCATCGAAAGTCCAGTATTTTGATGGGGATGGAGGTGAATTGACGCAATCCCAGTATATGGCATATATATCTAGATACAATGACTATGCCATATCGGTCAGGTTATGGATGGGGGTCGTTAAGTCAATGGAGATCACGTTGATGAAATGATTTTGATCTCCATTACCATGGGTGTGATGACTTAGACATCCTAGATGTTCTCTGTGCTCTAGGTCTGGCTCTAGAGGTATTGGCACGAATGTATTGGCCCTATGTGCGGATAGGCATACAGGGTCTACCCTTAGCACTAATGTCACTATAGGGTCTCTGGGCGGAAGGTATGCTTTGTATGCCCAGAGTTGTGGATCCAACACTTGGTCCCACCGCACTGGGTCTACGTACCACTCATGCCCTGGCACTATGTTTAATTGTTCGAATATGTCGTTAATCTCTAAGGGGTATTGTTGCTATCACATGTGATTGAGATAGGACATCTCAGTCTCATATTCATAATCGCTATCAGAAATACAAAAGACTTCATTGGCTCCAACAACTGTTTGCAACATTAGAGGCTCGTATTGCTCGAGAAAATTGATCTGGCCCCATTGGGGTTGTTTTGCTCTCTACGATGGGGCCTGATTACCTTGGAGTGGCGCTTTCTCGATTGGAGCATCTAGAGGGAACATTTTCAAGAGGTTTTCTTGATAATCATCCATAGGGATCACCTGAGTGATTGCTATCTGATTCAAAGGGGTTCCATGGTGCTACCTCATATTTTGATTCATCCTTTGAGGAACCTTCTTGACATTGTCCATATCCTCCTTGAAAATGAGCTCTCGAGCTTTCTCTTCTCTTGAGAAAAGGGAAGGGATTGCAAGGGTGAACAAGGTTGATTGCCATTAATGGGAGATAATCCCTCAATGTATATGTCATGTTAGGGTTGGCATATGGATCTGATACCAATCCCCCCTTGTTGGCTATCCCTAGGCCTTGCATGTTCTCCACCAAGATGTCCAAGGGCAGGGGGTGGTTGAACCCTACTCTTGACTTTTCATATGGCATTTGGTATCTCGGTTGGCAAAAAATCCATACCCCTTGCTCATATCTGTCTAACCCATATCCATGCCAATTGCACTAGACAAGGTATCTCAAGGCAAATTCTAGGTTAGAAAAGTAGTTGACATTTTTAGCAAAAGGCTCTTCATCTTCATCCTCTTGCATGCATGGTGCAACGCCATGATCAAGGCCCCCATACACAAAGTTTGTCTGGTTTGGCGGGTAGCCTAGGGGAACAATAGTGTCAATGGGGATGCGAGGTATCCCCATGTCCTGCATGGACTCCAGTGTGGGTGTTGCTTCAATATTCTGCACCAGATACTTCCCCAGGCCCGTATTGGCCATCTCAACGGTGATTGTTGGTGGTTGAGGGGGAGGGAATGGAAGTTATCCCTGAGTCCACTCCATGTCAGGTGAACTAGGAGTCTCAAATTCCATTCGGCTAGGCTTTTCCTTAGTAAATATAGTTGATACTGATGGTAGTGTCTCTTCTAGAGGTTGCACCTCTTCCAGAGGTTTCTTCCCTTTGTCCTTCTATTTGGCCCCCATCGATGGCATCGTTGGTGGAGGACCACACGATGAAGATGGACCCGACTGGGGTTTTGAAGAACTTGGTAATGGGGATGCCTATGGAATTAGACCCTGTTTAGATGGATTCAATTGGAAATCCAAATGCATTGATGGAAGGGTCGATTGCACATTAGTTGCACCGCATTACAATACTTGAAGGGTTCTAAGTCCGTCGGGACTACATGCACCTCCCCTTAAAATGTATACTTTAAGCACTGGTGAGCTATTGAAGGGACACACTTCATGTCCCTGATCCATGGTCACCCCAGCAAGATGTTGTAGGCCATCTCACCTTCAAAGATGTGGCACAATGTAGGTATAGTCTTTTGCCCCACTTGGATGGGTAGGACTATTGTGCCAACTGTCGAGCATATTGCATCATTGAATGCTCACAATGTATATGTGGAAGCCGTGATATGAGATGCTGGCAACCTCAAATGTTTTAGGGCCATGGTTGTTATGATATTACTGGACGAGACAGTGTCTATCAACACCCTCTTATATGGGATCCTATTGATCCGCGCGATAACGTGCAAGGGTGGATCCGCCATGTCATCAGCCACTGATTTCACTTCGTCTTCTCGAAATGTGATGATTGGCTTCATGCATCGTTTGAAATGTCCCACGAAGTTGTTGAAAGAATTTATTTCATGGGGCTGCAACTCGATGGCTTTTAATATCTCCATTAGAGCCTCTCGGTGGGGCGTTGATTGTTGTATGAACTCATATTTGGAGAGCCTAGTCGAGGTGGTCCTCAAAATTTGAGTGAGTTTGGTCTGAAGTGTGGCAACTGGTCTAGGCAAAGGGGGGTGTGCAAGGTTTTGTTGTGGTTGTGTCATTGTTGGCACCTCACCTGTAGTTGCTATGGGGGCAGCTACACTCGGATACCTCCTATTCTGAGTCACTATACTAATCATCCCTACATACCCCTGCATGGGGCAGCTCTGTGTGACCTCGTTAACTTGTAGGGTTTTTTCCTGTGGAGCATGAGCAGGCAAGGGGTCTTTAAAGACCTCCATTTTTTTATTTCTTTGTGCCACGGTATTATCCCTCGCTAATGTCTTGTTATCAATTAAGTCCTGCACCAAGCCCTTAAACTTCTAGCAGGCATTTAGGTCATGTCCTTGCCATCTATGGAACCTATAGTACAAGTCCTCCTTGTACCCCTTAGGCTTGGGAGTTTTGGGGTCTATGGTTTGAATCTCTGGCAGGTTGATAAAATTTATCGCTAACAAGTGGTCAAATAGGGAGTCCCTGGACTCTGTGTAGGGTGTGTATTGTCGCCTAGGGTGATGCTACTGACTCTGCTCTTGCATCTAATTTTCTCTGTTATAGTTGTTAGGAGGAATCGCCTGATAATTAGCATTTTTGGGCTATGTTACTTGTGTAGGCTTAGGGAAATTGATAGCAACTTGATTGACCACAGCAGGTTTCTGTTGCGTGGTCCCTATTTTAGTGTTCTTAGTCCACTCTATTTTTTGCAATAGCACGGAGATCGATCTCAAACATCTCTTTGAGAAAATTTGAGTGAGGTCAGACATAGGGGGAGGTAGAGCAGCTTTGAAAGCAAAGTCCTCCATTGATTCCCATAGGCCACCATGGTTTCTTCCTCATACTGCCTTAGGCTGGCTAAGTCACTTAGTGACGCCTTCTTCTTAGTGTTGAAGGCGAAGCATTCGAGGAACGCATCCACTAACTGATCTAAGTTGTTAATGCTATGCTTTGGTAATTGAGTAAACCAATCCAAGGTAGGGCCTACGAATGTGGTTATAAATGTTCTTAATAACAAAGCATAATTGTCCTAGATGTCGAAACATTGGCTTAGGAATCTCGTAACATGCTCTTGAGCATCCTCCTCACCTCTAAAGGTTGCCAACTAAGGTAGCTTGAAGTGTTCAGGGAGGGGGTGCTGGCACGGATGGATGCATAGGATGACTGCGGAGTTGGCATAAAGTGGGATTTTGGGGTCCAAAATTTTTGGTCACCACAGACTCCAAACACTCTAACAACGCTTTATATGCATTTGAAGATTTAATATCTTCCTCTTTAGTTTGCTCCCGTTGTGGGTTGTGGGAGACTTGAGGCCTATAGAGGGGTGGTCGGATGGCAACCCCTCTACCTTGGTAGGGCATTTTTGCCCACTCTTCTTCTTGCTCATACTCTTTGTAAGCTTCTTGAGGAGTCTCTGGACGAGACCTATGACCCTGAGTGGGTCCCTGTGGAGGGTACCCATCATTGTTCCAAGGAGTGGCCTATCGCTTAGGTCTAGGAGGTCTCGGAGGTAGCACTTGGTAAGGTCGTGGAGACCTATCTCACACCAAGGGACTACGCCTTTCATATGGTTTTTCTCTTTGGGTGCGAGGGGTTGGAACACTCTCAGGCACCGGGTTATGGAGCAGCTCATATGTTTGGCACCGAATGCGCTCTTTGCTAAGGTGATATAGATTCTCTAGCTGCTGCTAGTCTTGCTCAAGCCACGTGATCTATGCTTGGTAGGTGGCATGTCTGGCGATGGCCAGGTTTATTTGTTCCACCATCTTGAGCCTAGGAGGCCTGGATGCATCTCCTATGCACTTAGCTTAGTCACGATGATTTGAGATCTCAATAGGTCGCTTCCCTCTATTGAGGTTGGCAGCATTTACTCGAGGCTCTGGCCTCAATATGTGATCATGGTATATAGCGGGTGTGGAAAAACATGGCTCCTATGCTGTACATTACTCTTGAGGAATCTAATGGTCTTTCTCATGCTCCCTTTCGTATGTGTGAAAGGGGCGGGTAGAGTTGGCTCACCCTGCTTGAAGAGCCTTACGCTCTGGGTTTTTTCTATTGGTTCTAACAATGATGGGGGGTAAATGAGGGATGCTATAATCATGTGGCCTCTCCTCTAGAACCTATGCTACTCTAGCACTTCATCATGCAGTGGCCACTCATATTGAGCTTCTAATGGAGCCTTCCTATCTATGTTGAGCACCACGTGTAAGGACTCCTCCCGAAAGGGGCTATGATGAGTGGGCGTGTCCCTCAAAGGGGTGCCCCTATAGTTCCATTCTAACATGGAATGATGTAGACTCTCTTGTGGGTCAGGCCACCAAGGCGGTATGACCAAGTCCTTGGGGCTATAGCGGAGGCGACTTGTGCCCCCTTGTACACTTTCTGTAGCTTCTGCCCTTGATTGGGCTTGGCTACGGGTGTACACCATGGTGGTGTTCTTCTATAAGGTATGTAGATTTTTATCTCCTTTTATGATTTTTATGCTACACTAAATAGAAACGAGCACACACACACACATAAAGCAATGATTATCTCGTTTAAAGATTAAAAGTGTGTCCGAGACCTGGTTTAGTGTGTTTTGGTTTTTGTTTTTTTTTTTGTTTTTGAAGGTTTTTGTAAATAACATTTAAATGCAATATGATGTTTCTTATGGCCCCCAAAAATGGTCACCCCTTCGATATACCATTACCAGACTGATATACCAACCTCTCTATATACCTGCCCTTACATGATGGAAACTATAGGTACGTGAGAGCAGATGGTACGTGGAACGTAGGTGGTACAAAAGGGGAATCGCCCTGTTTATGACACCTACCATAGAAGACTTATCCTTATGTGCTAGGAATCACCCCAGCTACACTCGATCAGCTTTCGTCAGGATTTACATCTAGCAATAGTAGCGATCGGGGTAATGGATGCAAAAATTCAAGCCAATATGGTGATGAAATCCACCGTTGGTCTTGATCAAGGGCTGGGGTTTTACGACCAGCTCCTTGGTGTTTAATTTGCCACATTGTGTGTGGGGTTATTTTTATTTTGCAAAATGGAAACAAGCAAGCAGTAAAAGAAAACTTTCCCTAAGCAAGCAACCTAAAAACGTAAAATGACAGGAAAAGTTCAGAATCCCTACCTCTTCTCTTTCCAAATCTGTTGGCTCTGAGTTTCTACCCTGAAACTACGCAAAGAGCTATTTGTACTTGGATGAAATGAATAAAAAAACAAGACTCATCATAGGGTAGGGCGCATTCCAATTCATCTCTAGGTAGGACAAATTCTAGCTTTGTATTCACCACAGACTAGAACGAATAGCAGTCTTGTGTTCAACAAAAATGATAACTGCAAGAAAAAAGCAAGTTTTGATCAAATTTCTGATCTAAAAAAAATAGAGGACAGATTCCCACCATGATCGCCACTGACAGCATGAGGATATGGAAACAAAAAATTAAAAAGCTCCAAGTACGATGCACAAACGGAACTAAACTTAACACTAAATCCTACGAATTGAAAATGCATGAAATGGGGGAAGCATGAACTAATTTAAATGCAAATGAAAAGCCAATGTGGAAAACAGCCCTTTCTTTTATTGATACATTTTTGAATTCGGTTACAATTTGCCTCCTCCATTTTTAGGGGTGAGGAGTGTTAAATTTGTTTCTTTGTTACATCCATGGATGTCATTCCTTCTTCTGTGTGCCCACATGTAAGATGGGCAGACCAAAATGTCATTGCCACTTGTGTGTACAAATTTTGACTCCCTGATGCTCCTCTAAAATCTCGATCCTATGTTCAAAGAAACAAGAAACAATCAGTAGCACCTACGGATGAAATGAAACATGCAATCCCCAAGCCTACGATTAGTGCATGCAAAGAATAAATAAAATGATAACTAGCATATATCCAAATGATCTAAAAATTTGACAGGGGCATCAAGACCTCACAAATAAAACACTGCAAATGGAATAGTTGGGAAATCCCTCATAGATTTGAATTTGTTCCGGGGCGGGATGAATAAACCTGCAACAAAACGCTAGTTAGCACTGCTCAAAATGTCACATTGGGAAAACTCCAAATCTCCTAAAAAAGTTGGGGTTAACTAATTGGGGGTATTTTGGGATGACCCAGATGGTCAGATTTTCCCAATTTTTCCTCTAATGCCCAGATTTCGATGATGCCCTTTACAAGCTAGTAAAGGCGAAAAAATGATAAAACATGACAAAAATTTATCAAAACGACATGAAATAAAAATTGCAAACTATCTAAGCAGCATAAAGATCAAATACAAAAAATGAAAATGACAGAAATAAAAATCATCCACAGATTCCTAATCGTTCCTAAAAGGGACGATTAGACCTGAATTAGTGCGAGGGAGCCCGGGTAGGCCACCCACCATCTGGGGCCTGATTTTGGCACCAATCCACTTGGGATGAGTCCAAAATCACTTGTAAAGTGTTGTTGGAAAACTGGGTGGTATACTGTGGTCAAATGTCAGGTTTTGGGCTCAAGATTCGTCCTTCCAATAGTCACCCAATGACCTCCTTTCTAAAAGAGATCACAGATGTGAAAGGCACAAATCCACTAGGGGCGTATGGGGAAGTAAAATGGCAGAACTTCATTGCTTAAAATGCTCCTTCTCTGTATATTTTGGGGTGAGTAAACTCACCAATTTATAGACCTAGAGGTCTCTTGAATTGGGCATGTAGAGGCACCACTTGGCAATCATGCCTTCTCAGGGGGAGGGAGATTCCTCCCTGATTAGGGACTTCATGACTGCCCTTGCAACTACCTCTAATGCTTGAAAATGCTCACCCACACTCCCATGTGATGAAGGAAGCATTAAGTGGTGGATCTAAGCTGCCATTTGTCAAGATTTGACTTTTTTCCCGTCAAACCTACAATTTGCCCCACCTTGGAGCGAATACTGACATTCGTCCCTAGGTGGGGCGAATCCCAGTTTGAAATTGTCCCTGGGTGAAACGAGTATTGAGCAAAGTGCTTGAAGGTGCCAAATTGACTCCTGACCTTCCAAAACTACTATGAGAGTGGTTAGGACCACTGTTTGACCTCTAGGGGCTGCCCTTGGGGCTATGTGTGTCAATGCGATCAGTGTTTGTAGTCACATAATCAGATTGGTGCTATTTTGGTGTCTACAGATCTTACTTTAGTCCATTCATGGCTAGCGAGTGCTTAGTAATATTTTTGATGAGATATTTGTAGATTCCTCTTCCTAGGTAGTGTGACAAATATCTGGTACCTTGACAAGCACTAGTTGGGTATAAATCTTCCAATGCATCCCATACATAGCCATTCTTGCTTTTTTTGAGTCCTTTGTTTATGCGATAGACTTTTGGTACTGTATAGAATTTGGTTGGGTATAGAGGGTATGATGGGTCCATCACTTTGACATTTTTTCTTATTAATATCTTTCAATAGTGTGACAGATATTTGGTACCTTGATAGGCTCCAATCAAGTATAAATATTTTAGTGTATCCCATGCTTAGTCATTCTCACTTGATACTATATTTTGGTAGTATGATAAAGTTTTGGTAGATTTATGGGCTTTGATCGAGTACAAATATTCTAATGCATCCCATAATTAGCTATTATTGCTTGTTTTAATTCCTCCAATCATGTGATAGACGTTTGATACCTTGGTGGACTCCAAATAGGTACAAAATTTTTGATGGGTCCATCACTTAGTCATTTTCACTTGCTACTACCTTTTGGTAGTGTGATGAAAATTTGGTACCTTGATGAGATCCAAATGGATGCAAATATTCTGGTACATCCCATACTTAGCATTTTAGTTGTAATCAATCCTTTGGTCATGCGATAGACTTTTGGGACCCTGGTAATCTCTAGCTAGGTTCAATTCCTTTGATGCATCCTATACTTAGTTATTTTTGTTGCTTTGAGTCTTTTGAATATGTGATGGTAATTTAGTACCTAGGTGGAACTTGATCAGGTGCAATTATTTTGATATATCTAAGATAGCAAAATTTATTTTTGAATCTCCTCCTTTGCACTTTTTACCAAAGTGCATGTAGGTTATGCTTGAAAATACCCACATTTTTGGTAAGTCACAAGGGTTTTTTCCTAATGAAAAAAAGAATCTAGACTACCTTGACTATATACCACAAAAATATAAAATTATCATGAATAATGCAATTGATAAATGCAAGCTACAAAGGATTGTAAAGAGACTACCTTTTGAATAAATAAAACTTTAGGGAGAAAAGAGAAAATGATACTATGAAAACAACTTGGGTGGAGGAGTTTGTGGTAAATTTTACAAGTGGTAAGTGATGATAAAATGGGAATGATGAAATACAAAAGTGCATGGGGATACCTAGAGAATAGAACACCTCTAGAAAAACCAAGTAGGGACTCCTAAAAAATAGATGAAAACAAACATTTTGGGCACAAATATGGATAGAAATAGAAAAATGAAAGCAGAAAAGGACAATAGGGATACCTTGAGCAAAGGATACTCCCATAATATTATACACCTTTGAGTAAATATGGATACTTCTTTTAACTACCTTAAGTCCAATTCTAACCACTTAGGAAGTCACCATTATTTTCCTTGTTGTGCTCCCTGGCTTCTCTTATTTTTTTAATCCAACTAAGTAATAAATTTTGCATCCATGACAAATTCAAGGATCCATTTCTCTCTGCATCATCTTGCATCTCATAAATGCTAAAAGGCAATTTCCAATGGATTCTTTTCAAATATATTTTAACCTTGAGCTCAATTGTGTCAACTGAAACTTTCATAATAATTTGTGATCTAGGTAAATATTGCAATCTCCACTAGTTTAAAGTGAATCTAGTACTTGGTTTGATATGTATTTGATTTTAAGTATTGATAACTTGATGACATGTACTATTTCTACCTTCTTGTTTTTTGTATCAGTATGATTTTTATCAGTATCATTTAATTTTCCTTTGAGCTAGTCCATTGAGATTCAAATTCATTATTACTAAAAAGACATTATCATACAACGTTTACAAGTAAAATATATTACAAAAAATTATTAATTTTGAAAGACCTTAATCCCCCTGGTCTCAATAGATCTTAAGACTCTCCTTCCTATTGAGGTTGGCTATGTAAAGTATCCTCTAACAACTCATCATGATGTGAAATTGCCTTAGATGGTATGAGGATATGGAGTTCCTTGATCATCTTATTCCAAGCCAAGTAGATCATTCATCTACTAGAATAGTAGATCCAAGATGAAAGTGAGATTGACTCACTCCTATATCCTCTAACAACTCATCATGATGTGAAATTGCCTTAGATGGTATGAGGATATGGAGTTCCTTGATCATCTTATTCCAAGCCTTCAAGGAGGTTTCTGGAATTTCCTTGAGCTCAACCATAATCAATTTGTTTACGAATGTTACGATAAGGAGGATTGCTATACTTTTTAGTCATAAGATTTGTTTTCATTAAAATTTAAGAAATCTTGTAGAAGATAAAAAAAATTTTCGACCTCTAGTGGATATAGAAGTGAGTCAATCTCACTTTCATATTGGATCTACTATTCTAGTAGACGACTGATCACTTCCACTTTGTGAAAGAATATTTTGTCATCCCAGAAACTAGGTGCTCCAAGGGTCTTGATTTATTTAGAAATAGTGTTAATTTCATTAGCTTATTTTATTGGAGCAACAAATATTTCACATCCCAAATTTATAAGCTCATTTACACGATATATCTGATGAGCCCAAAGTCTCCAATTCTCTATATCTCTGCTAAGCTTATTTTTAGGGTATCTTTATCTCATTTTTCTTTAGAAATTTTGACTTCAAGAGTCTTAAAGTTATTTTTAGTAGCTTCCAAGTTTTTATTTGTCTTCTTGGATTGCACATATAACGTATTCATCTTTGTATAAATATCTTAGATAGTTTCTACTTTGGATTCTTAGAGATATCTTTGGTATGCTCCTCTATCCATAAATATTTTGATCTCATTTGGAAGGCCAGTTTCTAACTTTTGGTTTGGCAATTACCTTAATCCTTGTCCCCTTAATAGGTTCCAAAGTGTCATAATTGATAGTGATAGCCTCTTCATGTCTATATTTCAAGTGCTTGAGCTACTCTTCTACCTCCCTCCATTTTTTATTCTCCTCGACAATCTAGATAGTGAAGAAAATCTCTGATAGTGGTTCTTCAATGGTCAATGGGATAATCATGATAGCCAAGAATACTAGTGATTGAGTGATGGGATAAGAAATCATGGATTTTACAAGAGATGTAGTTTCTTGTAAAACTTATTGCTTTTGAGTTAGGGATAGAGTAGTGAATAATGGAGAGTTATATAGACAATACTATAGAATATGGGATTGGGCCAATGTAATGGATGTGAGAAATAAATGAAAGGATTATTGAACTGGAAGAGTAGGTGAGGTGATAGGTGGAATTGGTGGATAAAGTTATGCTTCAAACATAAGTTATATAATCACATGATCATTTCTGGGGACATATGGACTTGGTAGGATTAGGATGATACAATTTTAATTGATGGAGAGATTCAAGGTGAGGAGGGTTAGAATACATACCTTGTTATTGCACTCCCAAATCTTGATCCTTCTCTTTGATTTTTCTTTGATTTTTATTTCTTTTACTTGTTAAAATTTTTTCTGTATGATTGCTACTTCAAACCTCTATGCTTCTTGCTACAATTTCTACCTCTTTCATGTTTGTTTTTCTTTTTCTTTCTATAGTCATTGTTTTCTAGCAGCCTTCATTGTGTCCAAGCTTCTTGAATTTAACCAATATTTTCATGTCTTGCTCAACTTGGAGCTCTAACTATAACATTTTGGTTATGTTTCTAAAGTTTCTTCTGTTGTTCTAGTGTTAGTTGGTCTTTTGGTGTAGATCATAAGTGAATAGTGAGGTAGTAATTCTTCTTATGCTTTGTCATCATCGATAGTCAAGGAGGTTGGTGGTCATTGTTGTATCTCTTCTTTTTATTCTTCTCCACCTGCATCTCCTTCACCTTCAAATATTTTTAGGAATTTTAAAAATATTTCTCTTCATATGTCTTCTTCTAATTGATATATTTAGTGTCAAAATTTGTATTGAATAATTTATTGGTGTTGTCATTTGGTTTAGACTTTTTTTTCAAGTTATATTCACACCACATTACCCACCATTCAATTTTATATTTTTGTCATCCCTTATCATATTTAATTGTATTCATGAGGTTTGGATTAAGCAATTTATCCTCGTTCCTTTATGGGTTGAATACATACTCAAACTTGTAGTATTTTATCCATGGTGGTATTTCTTGAATCTCCACATAGTCAAATGGTGCCAACTGATCTTCAACTAGGTTCCTAAAATTCTTAATATCACTGTGTAAAACATATTTAAATGTGGTTGATCTTCCTTTAAGTTGCTATTAGTGCCACATATGTGGCACTACTAGCAGCTAAAAGGAAGTGAGATTGGCTTCCAAGTCCTTATACTATTGTAGTCATATTTTTGACATACTGATGCATTTAAACTTGATGGGCATCTTAAAAATTGTAGTTTTATTTGCTCATGGAAAAAGACTCTACTTTATCACATATATTTACCTACAATATTTGAGGTTGAACACCCAATTGATGACATAATATGATAAAATATAAGGGTACAAATGCTTGATTATAGTTCCTTGCTCCAATAAATATCAGCCTCATTGCTCTCACTTTTTTTCTCTCAACATAGATTCAACTTTCGATGTGATACAAGGGAATTTTCCATGGATTGTTGCTAGGGCTAGTCCTAGACAATACCTATTAAATTTTAGGTATGAGTTATTATATCTCAAAATAGGGGTATAGTCTACTACCAAACTGAATACACCATACTCATCTATCTTTTATACCTGAATATTATGTTTTCCAACTAAGGTAATATAGAATAGAAAACACTAGGCTACATAGGATGGGTATGTGAATATATCACATCTATTCTTCATATAATTCAATTGTTCATGTATGCTGATGGAAAAAAATCTAGCCCAATCTAGTGTAACATAGGAGGAAGTGGCCATAACTGCATTTGCCATACTCATATGATATGGGTAAACCATTACATAAGTCCTTATATCCAAAATTATTGCCAACATGGAGAAGATAGGTTGCCCTTCATCACTAAATTCTCTAAGATTTCTATTCATAGTCATGGAATCCTTTGGAATGTTTTCTCCTATCTCGATGAGCCATTTTTAAATTGAATTATTTTGTAGGTGCAATATCTATTCCAATTCTATTTTCTTTATCTTGATGTTTAGGGCATATTTTATAGAAAATGCTTTCATTATGAATTTCCTAATGATAGTAAACACTGGCTCAAAATTGGAATTGCACACGGTGGTTGTACTAGGGTTATAGAACTTTACCACTATATCAACAAGCTCTAGGTATGGGTGCACCTTCACATGCATAAATATGCTAAGTGTTGAGTGATAAAGTGCTCTGATTGGGTGATTTTTAGAAATATTTTTCCATTTTATCTAAGGCTACCCAAAATTTCCTTAGCCTAGATTTTATCGTAAACATTATTTTATGGATGACTGCCATATCATCATATAGCTCATTTGTATATTTTTGTACAACAATGCTCTTCTTTGCTCAACCCATTTTCCTAATTCAGTCTCTATTACTCACAACAGATTCCTCTAAATATTTTTGGATATTTGATTTGCAACTTGTATTTAGAAATTCTATAAGGGACATAATATTTGATGGTGGTGTTTAATTTATACTATACGACCATAAGCTTCACTGTTTTAGAGATGTTATCATATTTATATGATGGATTACGCATGTCTAGAAAAATTTGCCTTGGGAGTAGTTATTTTTTTGAGAAATTTGAGACATGCTTGGAAATTATATTGTTACCCAATAATATTCTTTTATAATTTGGAAACTACAGGTTGAAGGTAATTTAATTTATTGATCAAAGCATATTCTGGAATAACTACCTCTAATATATTAGTTGAGGTTGCATAATTTTTTGGACTTGTTAACCAAAGAAAATCTTATCAGGATTAGTAATAATTTTAATATTAATATCACATGCTGCATTTTCTAGTTTATCTGACCAATTGGAATATAGAATTTTCCAATTATGGGTGGCCTCCGAACTTAGAAAAATGTTTAGTTAACAACTTCTTTGTGAGATGTACCTAGGAATTTTAATCATTTTATTGACCTTCTGATTAGTGGTCTAGTTGAAATGCAACAAAGGGGGTGTGTAGCCCAAGGTACGAGATTGACGGATGATATTTTACATTTTATAATTAATGATAGAGGCACCTTCCTTGCTTCAAAAATGATAAAAATACAATATTTACAAGAAGTGTGCACATGTTGTATTTATATATATACACGGTGGATGCCACTTTTCCTAAGCATAATTATTCAAATACCGGTCTTTTATCAAAATTGGCAAAAGAATATTTTATCTTTGAGGAATTATATCTTTGTATAGAATTGTATAATTCAAATGATTTTATGTTATTTTGTATAGAGTTTAAATATATTTGAAGTGAGTGGTCATACAAAAGAATCCAAGCAATATTGAGGGATATATGACTATGTGAAGATATTTTTCTAGAACAAGGGTAGTGTTAAGGTAATTTTATAAGAAAAAATGTCTCATATTTTAAGAATATTTATGAAGGATTGTCGAATTTAAATTACCCTTATACCAATTTATGTAGAATTTGAAGATATTTAAAATAATATGCATATGAAGGAATTTGATTAGTACTGACAAAAATAATACCCCATGCAATCAACTATTTGGAGCAAGAAAAGTGATGATTTTTCAAGTCAAGGAAAATAAAATTACATATATATTAGCCAAGGTTTGGATGATGGGAAGATCAATAGAGAGTTGGGCATAAGTAATTTAGGACATATTTTTTGGACATAGAAGTTGTTAAGTTTTATTTATGTCTTCATTATATTTGAATTAATGCATGTAGATTATTGTCGATTTATTTTCAAATAATATAATCGTTATAGGATATATTGTTAGATATCAAGTTAAATATACTTCCCATGGATCAATTTATAGCTAAATATTTAGAATATTCTTTAGTATTAGATGTTAGGGAGGACCTCATAGAGCAAAAATCCTTATTGCTCAAATATAAGGTAATAATTGGTAAATCCATTGGGTCTTAATCAGGGGCTTTAGCTCTAAGAAAATAGATAGATAGGATATGGAAGTTTCCATGAGTGAGTTTATCCTTTCTTACCAAAGGTATATTCCTAGCTATATTTTATTCTAAAGACGAAAGAGATAGAATTCTAAAAGGGGGTACTTAGTTTATGGGAAGAAAAAGACTCTTACATACCCATTGGTACTAAGGCTTTTATTTTAAAAATATAAATGTATGTCTAATACCACTATGGTTCAAGACATATGGATTACCTATTGAATTTTGAAAAATGGATACCTTCAAGGCAATAAGCAACACTCTAAGATAATTCTTTAAGATTTTAAAAGCTACAAAAAATGAATTCTTGGCTATTTATGTTTGAATATTGGTCATGATTTATATCAATAATTAATAAATCTTAAGTATAGAAGTAAGTGTTGAATCCAAAATATGGATTATGAAAACTTATCGTTTATATGTAGACTATGTCATGAGCTGGGGCATATTGAGAATCATGCTATAAGAAGACTCAAACATAAACATGTATAGAAAATCATAATAGAAACTTAAAAATAGATACATATGAGGATGATTTTCAACTTCCAAAAGAATAGATCTAGATAGATAAAAGCAAATAAAAAATGGAGACTAGAATGTAAGGATATTGGAAGAAACACCAATTATTTTGAGTCCTCAGCCTATGAATAAAAAGTAGATTGGTGCTTAGAGGACATGACACAATAGGATCAAAATATTAATAAGGAATTATTTACTCAATTAAACTCAATTTAAGTATGAACATTCCTGTTGAACTCATTTTAAGTATGAACATTCCTGTTGAACCTAAGGGATGTCCCTCATTATATTTTAAAGACTCTTGAAGTACCATGCACCATTTAGTACAAGGAAAGTGGTAGAGAAAATGTAATGGTAGATGTTGAACCACTACCATTTATAATAAAATACCAAAAAATGATCAAGATAAGTCAAAAGCTTCCTTAGTAGAGCCAAGAAAGGATACATATAAATAAAATTAAAGTTGTAAAATAATATTTAGGAATAGAATAACAAGACCTACCCCAAATTTTGGTAAATCAAAAGAAGGCAAGCCTTCAAATTATCAAGTGATCTCTAGGGAAGCAAGAGCAAATATAAAGAAATGAGCATAATCTAAGTTGGTTGAACTTTTCTTTACTAAATAGCAAAAATAATATTGGTAATTCATACGAGGATCCAGCAGCCCCTAATAACACATGATTAACGTCTCATGGAATATAAAGGGTTTTAACTCCCCTCAAAGAAAAGGTGTATCAAAGAACTCTATTTTAGTAATAAGTTAGATATTCTGTATATCCAGGAAACTAACATGACAAAGGAAGAATTTCCAAAACTATAAAAATAGTATGGGAAAAATGTGAATGGGATGCTATAGATTCAAAGGGAGTGATAGAGGAAATTATCACATGTTTGAATCCAGTTAGAAGCTCCTATAAAACCATTCATAAGAATAGACATTGGATAGCCTCATTAATCACATGCTACTTTACATATATTTAATTCATCCTTATCAATATCTATATACCTATAACTCAATTAGGAAAATTGAAAGTACGGAGTGGGATTGAAGCCTTTATGAGAAGTAAGGACTAAGAAATCTATTTCATGATGATAGAATATTTTAATGTCGTAACCAATTTGGATAAAAAATATACAAGAATTAGGAAAATAACCCAAAGTATGAGACATTTTTTAGCTTCATTCAAAACAATAATATATGGAAAGTTGAGTTTGAAGAGGACAACTATACATGGACCAATAATAAGACCTGTCAAAACCTGATAGCAAAAAAAACTAGAAAGATACATATTCTCAAATCATTGGCTAGATAAAAGAACTTGTGTTAAAATCAATACCTTGATAAGGATTTGTTTATATAACTAGCCAATAAGAGTTAAAATTGTGGTAAGTGAATACAAGAAGAATTATATTTTAAATATAAGCATATGTGGGAAGACTGTCCTCTATTTGTTGATATGATAGTGTAGATGTAGGATTCTTTGGAAAATGGTGGGTTGTATACACTTTCAAAACAAATTAAATCAATGACATTTAGAATAAATGAAATAAACAAGAATACCTTCCAAAATATTTTTTATAAGAAAGAAGAAATAAAATATAACTTTTCAAATTTCCAAAAAGGTGAGCACAATAATTGAAGCTTGGAGGAAAGATAATTGCTTAGTGAATATCATAATATTTTGTGTAATAAAGATAAATTTTGGAGAATAAAATCAAGATAGACATGATTAAAAGAAGGGTATAAAAATACAAAACGTTTCATAGGATGACAATGGTATAGCTATTAGGATTCATAATTAGTAGAATTAAATCAGTAGAAGGGGTTTGAATTAAAGACCATAATGAAGTAAAAAAAAATGGTAAGGTTTTTTTTACCATAAAATTATAGGATCGAAGAATATTGAAGTTTTTAATGATAAACTAACACAATAAGTACCTGTGGTTATAATAGATAAAGATAATAGCAAATTCAAGGATCCTATAACTTTAGAATGAGTTCACTCATATCTTTTCTCTTTTGATAAGGACAAAACCCTAGATTGAAATGGACCCTAGAACATTTTATCGATATGATTGGGAAATGATGAAGGATTCTTTATTAATGGCGATGTAATAGTCTAGGGTAAAATAGTGCATACCTTATAAAATAAATTCAATATATCACACCCTAATTCCAAAAAAGAAGCATGCAAAATAGTTTGGTTTATTCATGCCTAGAAACCTATATAATATGGCATGTAATATAATCTAAAGTAATGGAAAATTGAGTAAGGCCACTATTAGACAAAATTAGTTTAGATAAAATTAGATTTGAATGGACTCTACAATATTCTATCGATATAAGGCTGAAATAATGAAGGATTATTTATTGGTGGTAGTGGAATAGTCTAGGGTAAACTAGTGCATACCTTATAAAATAAATTCAATATATATTATCCTAATTTCAGAAAATAGGCATGCAAAATAGTTTGGTTCATTCGGGCCTAGAAGCCTATGTAATATAGCATGTAATGTAATCCAAAGTGGTGGAAAATTAGATAAGTCCACTATTAGATAAAATTATATTAGAAGAGCAAAGAGGATTTGTGAAAGGGAGGCACATTTTGTATAGGATAATAGTAGCTCATGAAGTAATGCATTCAATAACTTCTAGAAAATAGGGAGCAATGATATTAAATAAGAAATCATTATGGTAGATATATTGGTAAGGAACCTAAAGAAGCTATACAAATATGGGCTAATAAGTAGACTTTAGACTAGTAATAACATCGACAACATCACCCATCAATATTTTGTAGATGATACAACCCTTTTGGAAGGGATAGGAAAAAATGAGGCCAAGGCTTTGAATAAATAATTAAAGGAATATGAAAGAGCATTGAGGCAAACATTTAATAAGAAAAACTTCAAAATTTACTTCATAAAAAATAAAGTTAGAATCAAAGCACGAATATGCGGGCTACAACAAATGGAGGAGGAAAATCTACTAGCAACATATCCAAGGATGGCCTTATGTGAGAGCAAAATGATGATAGAATTGTGAAATCTAATTATAAGTAAATTTTAAAATTAACTACCAGCATGAAAAGGTAGATGGGTATTGTTAGCAAGAAGAGTCTATCTAATTAAATCAGTCTTATAGGTCTTTCCAACATATTATATGTCCTTGTATATTATTGCAAAATCAAAAGAAAAAGTTTACTCCATATTATGTGATCATTTTATGGTTAGAATTACATGATAAAAGGATATTTTCTTTGGTGATATGGAGCAAGGTGTGTGATGATAAAACTAGAGGATGTCTTTATTTAGTAGTTCTTATGAATGCAAACTTAGCTCTAAGAGTAAAATTAATTTGAATATTGTACAAAGAGATTCAAAGACAATAGACAAGAATTTATCCAAGTAGGTTGATCCTAGTGATCTAACCTTAATATTTACTGCATTCTCAATACCAAATGGTTCTACCTTATGGAACCATTAAAAACATTACTTCACCTAGTGATTAAATGATGCAATGGCAGAGAGGGGGTCAATTTAACAACAACCTCTCCTAGCTGCTCAAACATCTTCTTGCCCACATGCACACAAATAATAACATAAATCTGATCTGTAGGATCAGGGTACATAGTAAAACAAAAATACATAACACTATTTTTTATTTTGTATATATATATATTTAACAACACATTACAATAGTGCCCAGAGTTACCACATACTTCTAAATTTCTCTCCCAAAGCAATTCCATGGCAGCCATAATTGCCACACATCTGCAAGCACTCCTTAGAGTACCAATATCCTTCTTCCATGTGATGTTTTACATCTCAAACCTCCTGCAAGCACTGCACAAGTGCCAATTTCTTCCCTCTGAGGCTTCATATAAGAAACCTCCTGCAAGCACTACACAAAGTGCCCATTTCCTCTAAGGTTTTACAAACCTTCTACAAGCACTACATCGAGTGCCCATTTCTTTGGAGCCCCTCGCTCCCCCTCCATGCTCCACATTAGCTTCTTATTTATAAGCATGGGCAATGAGTTGCCAACTAAGCATTCTTATCTATCTGATAGCTAAGCATTCTTATCCATTCTTTCTTCGCATGAAGTTTCTAGCTTTTTTTCTAAAAATACATCTTTTTCTAAAAATATAGCTTTTGCATGCTTATCTTTATCCGGTCCTCCGTAGTTGGCTCTTTCCAACTAGATGCTCTTGCATCAAACTCATTGGGTAACAAAAAATATTGTGAGCTCCTACATCATACACGACCCCATCGATCTTCTAGCTCTGATACAATTATGATGCAACGATGGAGAGGGGGTTAATTTAACAACAACCTCTCCTAGATGCTCAGACATCTTCTTGCCCACATGCACATAAATAATATCATAAATCTAACCTGTAGGATCAGGGTACATAGTAAAACAAAAATACAAAACACTATTTTGTATTAATATATATATATATATATATATATATATATATATATATATATATATATATATATATATATATATATATATATTTAAACAACATATTACAATAGTGGCCATGGTTGCCACAAACTTCTAAATTGCTCTCCCAAAGAAATTCCATGGTGGCCATAATTGCCACACATATGCAAGCACTCCTCAGAGTAACAATCTCCTTATTCCATGTGATGTTTTACATCTCAAACCTCCTGCAAGCATTGCATAAAGTGCCAATTTATTCCCTCTGAGGCTTCATATAAGAAACCTCCTGCAAGCACTACACAGAGTGCCCATTTTCTCTAAGGTTTTACAAACCTTCTACAAGCACTGCACCGAGTGCCCATTTCTTTGGAGCCCCTCGCTCCCCCTCCACGCTCCACATTAGCTTCTTATTTATAAGCATGGGCAATGAGTTACCAACTAAGCATTATTATCTATCTAATAGCTAAGAATTCTTATCCATTATTTCTTCGCATGAAGTTTTTAGTTTTTTTTTCTAAAAATCCAACTTTTGCATGCTTATCTTTATTCGATTCTCCATAGTTGGCTCTTGCCAACTATATGCTTCTGCATCATTAAAGTTCTAAAATAGGTGGTAGGAATTGGAGAAAAAAATATATTTAGATAGATACTTTGTGTGATGAAAAACCACTCAATCTAAATCTAATTTGAAATAGATGGTTTTGCCTTGAATGTTGCTCTAATATCATTGATAAAATAATTTGATAATTTTATTGTTCAAAATAAATATACTTATATATATTGATCATAAATAATTTGATTTATAAATCGTTAAACTATTCCTAAAATTAAAACTATATTTGTCACCATATACCAAATAATATATAGTAAAAAATCGCAGATAAATGACTAACTATGATAAAATATTTTTTAACCATTTAATAAAATCTATAATAAAATTATTACTATAACAAAATAAATTATTGTTTAAAAATTTATAATTATTATCACCCAAAAAATAATAAAAAAACATTAAAATAAAATCAAATTCCATTTACTTAAAAGATACCCATGGTATACTATAGCTAAAAGCAGTTTAAATTCCATGTACCATCTTCAAAACCATATAATATAATATTTTATTGTCTCGATGATAATGGGATTTTAGCGCCTGCAAACAGACCTTGCCGAACAACCAGGTCATCCTCGTGGGAGGTGAAAATTCCTACAGTTACAAATTTGTCCCTAAGCGACCTCGGAGGGGTGCGTTCACATTCCCTCTTCTTGAGCAGGATTCGAAGATATTGCCGGGTGAGTATAACAATCTCTACCCATTTGTTCATCTCTCCTCGCACACGGGAATCTCTTCATCTACCACAACAGGGATTCCATCCTCTTCGATTACAACAAGAACAAGGTGCTCAGGATTTTTTCGACCCTGCCAGGCGACCCGAGGAACTACCAATGCAGTCATGTTTCCGCTGAACTTCGACGACGCAGAGAAGGGCGAAGTGGGTCGTGATCTCCATTATCGCGTAGGTATTCAGGGCGTCATCCAACACTTTGCTCTTCTCTGCCTTGACGAAGGATCCTCTGCAAATCATGACCTCCACGACATCCACTCTCTGATAGTTGTCAGCAAAGTTCAGCGAAAACATGATGAAAACATGTCAGGGTAGTTCCTTGGGCCGCCTTTCAGGGTACGGAAAAAGCCTGACCACCGTGTTCTTGTTGTAATAGAGGAGGATGGAATCCTGAAGGGATTCCCATCCGAGGAGAGGTGGAGAAATGGGTAGAGATTGTTATACGCACCCGACAATATCTTGGAATCCCTAGTCTGCTCAATAAAAGGGAGTATGAACGGGGTCGCTTGGGGACAAATTCGTGACTCTAGGAATTTTTCACCTCCCACCGGCATGAGCCGATCGTCGTGGCATGATAATGGGATTTTATCGCCTGCAAGCAGGTCTCGGCTCTCAGGGTCTTGGGTTCTCAACTTGAGCAAAATATCAAGCATAGGAATAATTTCCCAGACATGATTCAGCAAGTTCTCTTGGGTTCTCAACTTGAGCAAAATCTCAAGCATAGGAATAGTTTACATGATGACAAATATGTGTACAATCGCTGATCTTTTGGAAACTTTGTTTGAAAAGCATCCTAAAGATTCCACAGTGTGGAAGGGCCTTTTCTGCAGCAGATGTAATTCCATACGTTTCTGTGGAAACAGATTCGATCGTTCTCTGAAATGACTAGGATTTAAAATCATTATTTAAATTTTGGGACAAGGCTTTGGGAGTGTAAATCGGTAAATGCAATTGACATGCTTTGCAAATGTAAATCGGTAAAGTCAATTGATTTATGTTTGGTGGCCTCTAGATTCTTGACTCTTTGTTTCCTGTTCTTGTATGTCTGAACGCCAAAGAAACAAACGTTCAAAGATAAGGACCAGAAAGAAACTTGTTGGCATACTTATCTCATTTCTATTTAAGAATATATACAGAAAAATATCACTATAGGGGTATTTAACGAAGGAGCAATGGGTCAATTGTCTTTACAGAGGCCACCAAACATCAGTCAATTGACTTTACCGATCTACATTTCCAAAGAATGTCAATTGCATTTACCGATTTACACTCCCAAAGGCGTCCTAAAATTTAAACAATGATTCTGATTTGCTCGTTCTATGAAACATGAATTGGGAAACGACTACACCTCTCATTCGGATTTGCTCGTTCTATGAAAATGAATGGGGAAACAATGATTCTGATTTGCTCGTTCTATGAAACATGAATAGGGAAACGACTACACCTCTCATTCTCCAACCCTCTGCTATAGTCGACTCTTTCCACAAGATACGGATCTGTTCTTATTCAGTCAGGAACTTGAATGATGTCAATGGGGACACAGTGAGAAAAAACTATTATATCTTCTTTACATGGAGACATCTTAAAAACTAAGAATAAAATTTATATTTAAATTTTGAATCATTGAATTTCTTAAGAAAATAATGAAGAGCGGTCTTACCTTCCTGTTGTCTTCAATTAGATCATCAGATAATTAGAGTCTTAGTGAGTAAAAGGAATTTGATGGAGGGGACTTCAAAATCAAAATCATTTTGGATGTGAATACAAGAGCCCCAAGGATAAGCCTAAATAGATAGAGGGGAAGCAACTTTGAATTGTCCTTTGTTAATCATCACATAATGTCCCAGTTGTCACTAACTTAGCATAATCCAGGCATGTGTCATCCTTTTGGATTTGACAGTTTTTAGGGAATATCTTTGGGGAATCCTGGATTCTTTGCCGCGAACTTTTTATCCGTAGCTAGTTTGCCATATGCAAGTACATGGCAAATAAATAAAGTGAAAATTCAAAAAAATTACATGTATATCGTTCTTGTACTCACAAATTGCAAAAGATAATCTATTATTATGTGTGCTAACCATGTTTCACCACGTACATGATATTTGTCAAATTTTTTTCATTTTGGCCGAATCACTTTTGGATAATACTAGCAGATAAGATCGTAATTATTTTAATAGTTAGTGCCAAATGAGGCAAGACCTTCCAGGGTATCATAATGAACAATTACATTTGGATCAAATACAGTGGATAATATTTTTGGAAAATTTTGAAGACTAATATTAAATGTTTATAGTTTTATTTTTGGAAATTTTGAACACTATATTAAATGTTTATAGTTTTAAATTTTTTATTAGGATTATAGTGGTTCAAATTTGATTTTGCTTCTCCTTTGGCATAATTTTTACACCACATACCACATGCTTTTTACTATTTTTTGAGCAAGCAATAGTGCACATATCATTTGTCTTGGTTCTAATAAGTAGTCTCAAACAAGAATTTGATTTGGTTTGCTTGGCTGGTTTAGTGACCTATCATTCTAGTAATTGCTATTTGTCATTCAACTTATATTATAAGTCATATCACATACCTCTATTTCTAATGTTGAGAAGGCTAATTGTAGCCATGCACACAATATCTTTATTTTCTATGAACTTCTCATAGGAAGGCCATGATATGAAAACCTTTTATTTGTACCTCAATCTCCAATATAACCGCAAGACGTTCTTGATAAAAAATGATTTCATCAGATTTTTGAGTCAGCTCATTGAATTATGTCTTCCTAATCATGCTTGGCCCTTTGATAACACTATGAATGAATGTAATCAATTTCACAAAGAAGTGTTAAGAATAATAGGGGTGTTTGCATGTATAGTTTTTAGTGACTTGAGTGCATTCATTATTTATGAATATTTGAGAAAGTGTGGTGTCCACTAAAGTAAAATGTCTTAATAATAAGATGAATAGGTAAGAAGTTTTCATTATGAGTGTGAAATTCACCAAATAAGTTTCACATGGTTTCAAGCCTTTGATCAAAAAATTATTTTGGCAATGTTTTATAGCTCTTGAACCATCCATAGGTATCACCACCTTTTTTGTTGGCTCCTAGATCACCTATTTCTAATAGGTCATCATTGGTGCACCAATTAGTATTTCCACTCTCTTTGGTGAGGTTTTGCATTCCATTTATACAAATATTTTATTTTATTTTATGGATATTCTCTACGATAGATCCAGTTTTTATCCATATGAATGGATCATCTTCTTAACTCCAATACACCGTGTGATGTGATGATCAGTAACCCATATTACATAACATAGATATTATTCTCAATCTATAATGGATCTTTTTACTTGCCTTGAAGGGAGAAAGAACCATTTCATTTGTATTTTTTATCATTTATGATATGCTAGATCTCTAACTTCAATTTTAGCATGGTAGTTGGAAAGTTGTGTTGTGCACACAAGGTTTAGGCTTTGATTTAAGTTTCTCCTTTTTTTTCTTCTAAAGAGTGTGATGTGTCCTCCTTGAGGGCAAGGCACTCTGATTTCATTTAAAATTATATATGAAGAAACTTGGATAGACTTTAAAGCCTTTTATGCTTCCCGTAGAAGTCTCAAGTTTTAATTCAATTCTCTCTTATTTTATGGTATAGTGGCCAACATGGTGCTCATGTGGGAAAAATTTAATTTTTACCTTTATATAGATAACCAATCACATTTTTCCATATGCCAATTTTGTATTCCTCTATCCAATATAGTTGGTAGTGTAGTTAGAGTGATAATGTTAGCATAGCATATGTGGTACCTTTTAGATGTGAGACATGAAAATCCCCAATTTGTGAACTTCTCCTTAAGGTATGAATTTTAATATTTCTATTTTTTCAATGTTAAAATATCTAAACTTTCAAATGATATAACTTTTGCAGATGAGAGCCTTATGAGTGGTTAATTTTAGATGCCATGATTTTTTGAGCTTTATACATTGGTTACAGCAATTCAAGGACTCGTTATAATGTTATAGGTGACATATTTGCTATAGGAGAAGTAGATTTTGGATTATCAACATAACAAATACCTTGTTCATATGGGTTTCTTTCTAACCACTTAGGGCTAATTATTTAAAGACATATTTATTGCTTAATTATTTACTTACTTTCTTTTAATTTTGAAGGATAAATAATAGTTGTCATATTGTATATTAAGGATTTTATATGGAAGATCAAAATATTAGATCTAAAATATGTAGTCATGAGTTCATGATTGAGGAAGGGATGATCCACTTCATGTACATTTGATATGATAAGACAATAGGATTCCTACGGAAGAATCATTAGCCTATTTAAAAATTTATTAGATGGGATATGTACCATCTATATTATCTCCTACCCTTGTCATGTCAAATCATATTATGGGGGATTGGTAGAATATCTATAATCCAACTTTAAGGACCGAGGATAATGGTGATGAATTACCTATGGGTATACTAGATGTTAGATTAAGGGCAAGTGTAGTCTAGTCCTATAGGTATTCTATGTATACCTATAGGTACTCTTGATATAAATCAATGATCATCATTTGTATAAGCATACAGTCATCATTTATGTAATCCTATAAATTATAAGAATTAATAAGCAATGATATTTTTATTTTAATCATTTGTTTAGGATTTTATGTTAAATTTTGTAAGATATCTGATGGAGAATTTTTATATATCCATATCTTGTTTAAAATCATCTAATAAACCCATATTAAATGTGATATTATCTTGTAAGTTTTGATTAGATCTTGAAAAATATATTTTCTTATGTAAATAAACAAGATATTATTAATACAAACCTCAACTCTTCATAGCCACATCATCTGGTATCAAAGCATTCTAATATATCAGTGGATTGAATTTTTTATTATCATATATGCTTCTCTCAAGAATTTTTAATCAAGGGCCTTGCTCTTTGTTATGTCCTTGTGACATTTACAAAGAGGGAAACAAAAATATTATGTTTAACCATGATCATCTCAAGAATCTCTCTATGTAGGAGATAATGTAGATGGCCAAGAAGTTACGCATAAATATTACTTCAGACATGTCAAAAATGGGAGGTCATGTGGGTATAAACCTTGGTGTTGAGGATCCCAAGAATATAGTCAAAGATGATGACTCTAAGTCTAGAAACCTCTACTTGGAAGATATTCTAGAACCCAAGACCTTGGTTGGTAAGATCATTGTCCATGACCAAGGTATCACCCCTTGGTCACCAAGAGGACTATCAAGAAGGCTACAAGAGGTATTAGAAGGATTATCACCAACACTAATTATAATGATAAGGATTTCATCATTGACTACCACCTAATTCTAGCATTCATAATCAATAAAAATTATGTCACCTCTCATGTTGTGATATGGTTTGGTTTTCCACTCTCTCAATTTTTAAACCTAGGTGATTTTCCCAAGCTATCAAAGGTGATGACCATCCACAGAACAATTTTATAATTTTTTTTACTTTCATGTAGCCATCAAGATTCTAAAAACCATTATCATAGAGTTTATTTCCACTTATTCCTTAATATAATGCATCAAGAGGCCCATTATATATTGCTATCATGGATTCTATAAAATTGATGATCTTTCAGATTAGAAAGAAAATGAAGAAAATATGGCATACTTTTCCTATTCTATTGGTCAATCATGTGTCTTTAATCATGGAATTTTTATTACTAGGGGTCGACATCCTAGTATTCATCACATTTTTCCTATACTTTAGTAGGGTGAGAAGCCATAGTACCATCTCAAATAACCTCATGGATTAGAGGATGCAAATATTTAGCTATAGAAAATTCAAGATCACCATGGCCTCCTTCAATAGTTTGGCCAAGCTAAGCAAGGGTGGATTCAATTCAGTTTATAAGGAAGTCCTATAGAATAGCAAGGAAGGTGGTTATAAAAAATTGGATATATCATCCATATAGGAGAAAAGAGAATTCCAAAACGAGATATTTTTCATAGCTAGGTTGCATCTCCCTTTATCATGAGCCTGTAAGAGATCTTGTTTGGTAATGAAATTTAACTATCCTTCAAGCTAGAATGTTATAAGATATTCAACATCATCATTGATTTTGCTTAGAACATATCTTTTCTCCACATCCAATTCAACCCATCCATCATCCATGGAGATGTGAAGGCCAACAATATATTCTAGATAACAAATTCAAGGTCCATAATGCAAATTTTGGGCTTGCAAGGTGCAAGTGTGATGACATATTTTTTGACATGTTCAACTAGAATCGTAGAGGAAGAATCCAAGAGTTTTGAAAGAGATAGGAACTCATTTTGAAGAGCCAAGAACTTGGAAGAAGAGACTAAAAATTTGATAAGACCTCTAAATATGAGAATAAGATGCAAGAAAAACATAAGGACCAATTTGGCATAGACATGGACAAGCCCACAAGGAAATTCTCCATGGATGAAAATGAATTATATGGTAAGTGAAATTTTTGTTTCCCAAATTAGCACATGGTTTGGATTATATATTGCATAACATATGCATTGTTATTCATCACCTACATGATCTACCTGTTCAACACCACATCCTTATCATGAGCTTGTAGTGTTACATGATGATAAAGTGATACTATGGTGGGGTGAGAGAGGATATTGAAGGTGATGTGTATGGTGATAGATTATAAATAGTCATAGAGACTGTGGGTATCATACTCGAGGATTTCATTGTAGTGAAAAAAATGATGGAACTAGTATTGAAGCCTAGGGGCATGTGGTCACATGAAGCATTGATATTGTAATAGGGCATGTCCCACCATATAGATGTTATTTTTGTGTAGTTGAGGTAGCATGGTCCATCATCCATCTTAATTAATATGCTATTTTCCATATCTCTCTAGTAAGGGTCAAAGCTATCATTGATAACAATTTCTATATTATTGATTTCTACCCCAATAACTAGGGGAACACTAAGAATTTATTTAGAAAAGTACATGCAATAACAAATGGAAGTACTTTTTAGTGAGGAAAATATATATAGGCGTTGTATCATCATGAATTATTCTCATTATTTCCCTAAGGTTTAGAATCTAGCAAAACATATTTCTCAAATAAATAAGTTTTAGTTTACTTCTCCTATGAATTCAATCATAATTATTGCTACCTTTATAAAAGGGTCTACTTCAATAACTCTTACATATTATATAGTTGTTTTGTATGAGTTCATTCCTCATTTCAATTTATTGTATGGTATTCTATTTTATGTGGGTATATGGGTGATCATCTTCACATGCCCAAATTACTATTATGAGTGATCAAATGTAGAGGATGCACCAAAGAATTAGTCACCAGAGGCAAATGTGCCATCATAGGATGGTCACCCTAAGGTTTGGTCCATGTTAGACCATTTATGTGGAGATACATATATGATTCCTTGTTAATATTTTCATCCAATTATACAATGTCCTCTAAGATTTGGTATACTTTTTCTTCATAGGCTAAAACCTTAGAAGAATTGGTATCTATTCCAATATTCTTCCTTATTGGTCTGTATTATTATTTACATTAATTATTTTAGACTTATTTTTTGGAAGTTAAAAACCATCCTTGTCCATATCCATTTTTTAGTTTCTCTTATGGTTTTCTACATATGTTTTTGTTTGAATTTTATTAGGGTATGATCTCTTAGTATTCTCCACCTAATGAAATATTCTAAATCGAAAAGTTGTGTTTTCAGAATGAATGGTTTGGATCCACAAATTATCCATATAGTTAAGAATGATTGATTCTAGTAAATATTTACTACTATCAATCATGACCAATATCTGAGGATAAACAGACAAGAATCCATCTTCTATAGTTTTTGAAATATCAAGAAATTCTCCCAGACTGTTGTCTATTTCCTTGAAGGTATTAATTTCTTATAATTAAATGCTCAACCCATACATCCTTACCTAGATTGTCACTAGGGATAAATTTATTTTTTTAGGTGCAAATATTTCATACCAATGAGTAAGGAAGAGTCATGTTCTTCCCATAAACAAGGACCCCCTTTCAGGATTCTATCTCTCCTTAGAAAAAATAATGGGTATGGAAAAACCTTTGGGAAGAAAGGATATACCTACTCCTAGATACTTCTATCATCTACCAATCTATTTTTTTAAAGCAAAATCCCTTGGCCAATACCCATTAATATTATCAATGACTATATAATATTTAAATAACAAGGATAATTTATCTATGAGATCCTCTCTAACCTCTACTACTTGTAATATATCTACATAGCTATATATAAATCCATGAGAAGGAAACTATAACTCGATGTCTATAAAAATTAAAAAATATATCCTATATAAATTATATCGTTTGAAAATAAACCTACAATAATTTGCATGCAGAATTTCTAAGAAAAGAAAATAACAAATGAAAATTAGCTTAAAAATTCTATGCTTAGATGAAATATCTTGCCTCTATGATTTCCTATCTCTCCATTGCCCCTCCCATCATCCAAACCTTGGCTGATAGATATCTACAATTTTATTTTCTGCAACTTGAAAAATTGTCATTACCCTTGTTCTAGATAGCTAAAATAATAGGGTTGTATATCTCTCAAAACCACTTAGATTCATTTATATGACCACTCATTCTATATATCTTCAATTTCACATAAATTGTTTTAAAAATCATCTGAATTTGATAATCCTTCACAAAGATATGGATCCTAAAAGATGAGATATTTTTTTGCAAAATGTGTACTAACCCTAGTCTAGTTCTAGATAATTGTGTTCATATGGTTATATATCCATAAATACTACTTAGATTATTTTATATGACCACTCATTTCAAATATATTCAAATTTCACATAAAATGGTACAAGAATCATCTAAATTGGATAACTCTATACAAATATATGGCTCCTAAAAATTTGTTTTTTCAAGAAATTTGCTCAAGCTATATTAATTTATTCAAGTATCACTACTACTATTTATAATAGTTGAATTTAATATAGATTTATTTTAGGTATCATTTATACTAATGATATTTTATGATATTACCTTAGTTCTTTCATGTTATTTGCTGGTATTTTAAAAAAATTGTTTTATTATTTTTTTGTAATTTGTTGTTGATTTTATTTCATTATGGTGTTCAATTTCTTGTTTAGTTTTATATTAGAAAATCAAAAGGCTTTATTCGTATTACTTTAAGAATTTATTTATCTTTATGTTCTCTTGTATTATATTTTTATTTTGCACATTGTAATTCTTTGATATTTTCTTACTTGACAAATCATTATCAAGGAATTTAGGAACATAATCATTATTTGTATATTTATCTAAGTCTTGTTATTTCCATTCATTACCCTACTTAGTACTTCTATGTCCATTTTTTATTTTTTGATCTATGTATTTTTTTCTCACACTTCCATTCAAGTGAAGTAGATGATAGTTGATTAATTTGATAATTATTTTACTATGCAATATAAGTTCTTTATTTAATCTTATAACCTTTTTGAAAGCATAATTTTCAACTTATTTTCTTTTCACTTTCTCATACTTATACTCATCATAATTTTTTAGAGTTATGATGGAGTTATACTTTGCTTTCTGTAGACACCAAAACAGCACCAATCTGATTAAGTGACTACAAACACTGATCGCATTGACACACATAGATTTCAGGGCAGCCCTCAGAGGTCAAACAGTGGTCCTAGCCACTTACACAGTAGTTTAGAAGGTCGAAAAGTAAACAAAGAAAAGATGGTCGTTTTAACAAGCCTTAAATCCAAAGCATAACTTAAGCAAGAACAAGCCTTAAATCCAGAGCAAACCTTAAGCAAGGGCAGACTTTAGTTAAAAGCAAACCTTTACCGAGGGTGTCACAAAATCGTGACACCTAAGGCCCAAAGGGGAACCTTGGCCGAGGGTGTCGCGAAATCGCGACGTCGCGATTTCGCGACGTCGCTAAATCGCAACGTCGCGATTTAGCGACGTCGCTAAATCGTGACACCTAAGGCCCAAAGGGGAGCCTTGGCCGAGGGTGTCACGATTTCGCGACATCGCAAAATCGTGACACCTAAGGCCCAAAGGGGAACCTTGGCCGAGGGTGTCATGATTTCGCGACGTCACGAAATCGTGACACCTAAGGCCCGAAAGGGAAGCCTTGGCCGAGGGTGTCATGATTTTGTGACGTCGTGAAATCACGACACCTAAGGCCCAAAGGGGAGCCTTGGCCGAGGGTGTCACGATTTCACGACGTCGCAAAATCATGACACCTAAGGCCCAAAGGGGAGCTTCGGCCGAGGGTGTCACGATTTCGCGATGTCGCAAAATCGTGACACCTAAGGCCCAAAGGGGAGCCTTGGCCGAGGGTGTCGTGATTTCATGACGTCGCAAAATCGTGACACCTAAGGCCCGAAGGGGAGCCTTGGCCGAGGGTGTCACGATTTCGTGACGTCGCAAAATCGTGACACCTAAGGCCCGAAGGGGAGCCTTGGTCGAGGGTGTCATGATTTCGCGACGTCGCAAAATCACGACACCTAAGGCCCAAATGGGAGCCTTGGTCGAGGGTGTCGCGATTTCGCGACATCATGAAATCATGACACCTAAGGCCCAAAATGGGAACCTCGGCCGAAGTGTCACGATATCGCGACGTCGCGATATCGCGACACTTCGGCATTTTGTGCTTAAAGCAGAAATTCAATCAATCAGAGGCGACATTCAATCAATCAGAGGCAGAAGTCAAGCATTCAAAAGTGTCATTAAAGCCATCAAGGCAAACATTCAACAAGTGGCAGCCGAGGACAGTCAGTTATTGCCGCCTGCTGTGCATGCGCGCGTAGGTGGGCAGATTGGCAGTTAGCGGACTATTGCGAGGGCAGTCATGTAAGCCCTAGTCAAGGCGGAGTCTCCTCCCTGTTAAGAAGGCATGGCCGCCACGTGGCATCCCTGCGTGCCCTTTTCAAAGAGACCCCGTGGGTCTATAAAATGGTGGATTTTCCCACCCAAAAGAGGACAAGCAGGTAGACATTTCGAGCAACGAAGTGCTGCTAAACCAAGGACCCAATCGCATTCCTTTCGGATTCATTCTTCTCCACCGGCAATCTCTTTCGAAGGAGAGGTTATTGGTGGCTGCTAGAAGGTGAACCCGGACCTTAATACCCGACAGTGGATCACAACATTCCATTAATTTGATGACAACTCAACCTGAAATATTTTGGGCCCTTCCTTAGTGGATTGGCATCGTAATCAAGTTCTAACGGGGGCGGCCCGCTTGGGCACCCCACACCTTTTTGCTAGTTTCATATTTTGCCATTGATCTCATGCTTTTCATTGCAGCATTACGTTCTACGCTATTCTGTTAGACGCATTACGTTCTACGTTCTACGTTCTGTCATTTTAGTCTATTCGTTCATTACGTGCTTATTCTGTTAAACGTGCAGGTCATTTATATTCATTTTATTCACTATTTTCAATGATCTTAGGCATACATCTTTCACTAATGTCAAGAAGTAAATGTTTCATTTTAACATAGGTGCTACTAAACGGTTTGCTGTTTCTCTGAACGCAGGATAAGCAGCAGCAAGCAAAGACTCATTAACATCAGCGGTGGCAATACTTTGGCCCGCCCACTTTGCATGTGGGCATGCGGAAAGAAGATCAATGTGCACAATTGTAACAAAGATCCATTTAACGCTCCTAGCCCCTAAAAAGGGAGGAGACGTCTTTGTAACCGAGGATAAGAAAATTGAATAAAGAGGGTTGTGCTTTCATACATCTTTCTTTCATTTCCAATTTATCTCCTTTCTTTGTTTCATGCATAGGATTAAAGCGTTATATCTTGTCTTATATTGCATAGCTATAGTGTTTCTCTTATTTCCGGAATCTCATGCTTTCAGTGGCGATCACGGTGGGACCGTTCCCTGATTTTTAATATCACAAAAACTAATCAGATTTTTGTGTTTTGTGCTTAACTGGTACCATTTTTTAATAAAGTAGAATGTTATTCGTCTTTGCCTAGACGAATTTCTGCCTATAAATTTTAGAGCCGAAGATCAGAAACAGCAAGTCCGGAGAAAAGAGGTAACGGTTTCTAACTGTCCCTGTCATTTTCTGCTGTGATATTTCTGTTTATTTTTATTTGTTTATTTTTTTTACTTTCATTTTTTTTAATTGTTAAAGAAGGGTAGAGAAAGTTGCCGTCAATTTTCATGCTTTATTTATTTATTTAATTGTAAAAAAAAAAAAAAAAATTCGTCAAATTTCTATTTGCTGTTTTCCGGTTTGTAGTGTTTGTATGGCTTAGGGAAAGTTTCTTTTTTTTGCTGCCTATTTCATTTTTAAATAAAAAGAACCACACACACTTCACGTGGTAAAATTAAACCAAGGAGCTGGTCGTAAGACCCCAGCCCTTGAGCAAGACCAACGGTGGGTTCATCACCACCTTGGCTTAGCTTTGCATCCATTTCCTCGATTGTCACTGTTGTTAGGCGTAAATCCTGATGAAAGCTGACCGAGTGTCGCTGGGGTGATTCCCATGCACGCGAGGATAAGTCTTCTATGGTAGGTGTCATTAACAGGACAATCCCCCCTTTCGTACCGCCTATGTTCCACGTACCATCTGCTCTCACGTACCTATAGTTTCCCTCTCGTAAGGGCGGGTATATAGAGAGGTTGGTATATCGGTCCGACAATGGTATATTGAAGGGGCGACCATTTATGGGAGTCATATGAGCCAACATTATGCATTTAAACGTTCTTCAAAACTTGCAAAAACAAAACAAAACATCAAAATGCACTAAACCAGTTTAGGACACACTATTAATCCTTAAAAGAGATAATCACGGTTTGTGTATGTGTGTGTTCATTTCTGCTTAGTGTAAACAAAAAGAAAAATCATCATAAACGAGATAAAAATCTGCTTAGATAGTAGAGAAGCACCACAATGGTGTACACCCGTAGCCAAGCCCAATCAAGGGCGGACGCTGTGGAAGGTGCACAAAGAGAGGGCGCTGGTCGCCTTCGCTTTAGCCCTGAGGACTTGGTCATACCGCCTTGGCGGTCTGGCCTACAAGAGAGTCCACATCAGGCCACATCAAAAAGGAATTATTGGGACCCCTCCTCATTGGGGTATGCCCATTCAACATAGCCCCTTTCGGGAAGAAGCTTTACATGTAGATCTCAATGTAAGTAGACAACCGCCTCTTGAGGCTAGATCTGAGTGGTCGCAGCCGCGATGAAGCGCTAGAGAGGCATAGTGTCCATGAGGAGAGACAACGTGAATACGCTACCTCTCCTTTGCCTCCCATTAGAACAGAAAGACAAAATCTAGAGCGTAGGGCTCTTCACACAGGGCGAGCTCACTCCGCCCGCCCCTTTCACACCCATGAAAGGGAGTACGAGGAAGACCATCGCATTCCTCAAGGACAACAAACAGCGTGGGAACCTTGCATTTCCGCACCTGCTAGATATCATGATCACACATCGAGGCCAGAGCCTCAAGTAAATGCCGCCTACCTCGACAGAGGGAAGCGACCCATTGAAATTTTAGATCATCAAGATCGAGGCAAACACATAGGAGAAACATTTAAGCCTCCTGAGCAAAAGAGGGCAGACCAAGTTGACCCGACAGTCGCCAGACATGCCGCCCGCCAAGCCCGAATCACGCAGCTTGAGCAAGGTCATCAGGAGTTAGAGTACTTATACCGCCTGAATAAAGAGTGCATGCAGCACGAAGCGGATGAGTTGCGCTATAAACTACCTGAGAGGGTGCCAACCCCTCGCACCCAAAGAGCAGAACAATATGAGAGGCACAATCCTTTGGTGCGAGACAAGTCTCTGCGACCTCGTCAAGCTTTGCCTCCGAGACCTTATAGACCCGAGAGGGAGGCCACTCCCCAAAACAATGATGGGTACCCTCAGCGGGGACTCAATCAGGGTCATAGGTCTCACCCAGAGACTCCTCAAGAAATTTATGAGGAGTATGAACCAGAAATAGAACGGGCCAAAATGCCCCATCAAGGTGGGAGGGCTGCCACTCGGCCACCCCCCCATAGGCCTCCAGTCTCCCATAACTCACAACGGGAGCAAACAAAAGAGGAAGAAATAAAATCTTCCGATGCATACAAAGCGCTATTAGAGCATTTGGAGTCTGTGGAGACAAAAGCTTCGGGCATCAAAAGCCCACATTACGTCAACTCCGTAGTCATCCAAGTGCATCCCTCAGTGCCCACACCTCTTTACCCCGAACATTTCAAGTTGCCTCAATTGGCGGTCTTTAAAGGTGAAGAGGATGCACAAGAACATGTCACAAGATTCCTAAGTCAATGCTTCGGCATCCAAGATAATGACGCATTGTTGCTTAGGACATTCATAACCACATTCGTAGGCCCTGCCTCGGATTGGTTCACACAATTACCAAAACACAGCATAAACAACCTAGATCAATTAGTAGATGCGTTTCTTGAACGCTTTGCCTTCAACACAAGGAAGAAGGCATCACTGAGTGATCTGGCCAGCCTCAGGCAATATGAGGAAGAAATAATGGCAAGCATACGGGAATCGATGGAGGGCTTTGCTTTCTAAGCTACCCTACCGTCCCCCTATGTCTGATCTCACATAGATGTTTGCACGGAGTTGCTTAAAATCAATCTCTGGGCTATTGCTGCTGTAGCAATACGACAGTTTAGAAGAAGCTTTGGCACAAGCCAGAGTTATAGAAGAGATTAAAATAGGCGAAGGCGCAATCGCCAAGCCTAAAAAGAAAGAGTGGAACAAAACCACTAAGACTGGGACTACGCAATCACAACCCGCTGCGGTTAACCAAGTTGCGATAAATGTTCCCAAGCCTGTGCAAGAAATACAGCCCCAAAAGGCTAATTACCAGGCAGTGCCTCCTAGTTATGAAAGAGATAATAAGAAACAGGAGCAGAATCAGTAGCGTCGCCCTAGGCGACAATTCACCCCTTATACGGAGTCTAGGGACTCCTTATTTGACCGCTTGTCAGTGGAAAATTTAGTCACCCTTCTAGAGATCCAAACTGTAGACCCTAACGCTCCCAAGCCTAAGGGATACAGAGAGGAATTATATTGTAGATTCCATAGGCGAAGGGGACATGACTTGAATGGATGCTGGAAATTCAAAGGATTAATCCAAGATTTGATCGACAATAAAACATTGGCCGTGGACAACCCCATAGCACCAAATAATCAACAAATGGGGGTATTCAAGGACCCTTTGCCCGCCCACGAGGCACGGGAAAAACCTCTCCAAGTTAATGAGGTGCGACAGAATCTTCCCATGCAAGGATTTGTGGGAATGATCAGCATAGTGACCAGGAACAAAAAGTACCCAGAAGTTGCCCCCGAGGTAGCTACAAGGGAAGTTCCAACAACGTCGCAGCCTCAACAACGCCCTGTGCAGTTGCCTCCGCCTAGACCCGAGGTCATGATACGGACCAAACTCACGCAGAGTTTGCGGACCACATCGGCTAGGCTTTCCATTTACGAGCTTATTCAACAGTCAACACCTCATAGGGAAGCTCTTATGGAAATTTTAAAAGCCATCGAATTACAGCCTCACGAAGCAAATTCTTTCAACAACTTCGTGGGACATGTGAAATGATGTACGGAGCCGGTCATTACCTTCAGAGAGGATGAAGTCAAAGCAATATCGAATGACACGGTAGATCCACCCCTGCACGTTATCGCGTGGGTCAACGGGATCCCATACAAGAGAGTGTTGGTAGATACTGGCTCGTCCAGTAACATCATTACCACTGCAGCACTAAAACATTTGAAGTCGCCGACCTCTCATATCACAGACCTCCACATACACACTACGAGCTTTCAACGATGCAATATGCTCGACAGTCGACACAGTTGTTCCGCCTATCAGGTAGGACAAAAGACAATACCTACATTGTGCCATGTGTTGGAAGGCGAGATGGCTTACAATATATCGCTAGGGCGGCCTTGGATCAGGGACATGAAGTGTGTCCCTTCGATCGCTCACTAGTGCTTAAAGTATGCTTTTGAAGGAGAAATACATGTAGTCCCGATGGACTTAGAACCCTTCAAGTATTGCAATGCGGTGCAATTAATGCCTCAATCGACCCTCCCTTCAACGCATTTGGATTTCTAGTTAAATCCATCTAAACAGGGTCCAATACCGTAGGCACCACTGGTGACCAAAACAGCAAAATCCTAGCCAGGTGAGTCTTCATCATCTGCTCCTTCACTACCAACGCCACCTGTCATGGCTAAATAGAAGGACAAGGGAAAACAGATCATGGAAGAGGCTCAGCCCCTAGAAGAGGGGTTGCCAACAATTTCAATGGTATCAACAGAGGAAATACCTAGCACAACGGAAGTTGAGACTCCAAAAACACCAAACATGGAATGGACTCAGGAAGGACTCCCGTTCCCTCCCTCCCAAGCATCAACAATCACTATTGAAATGGCCAGTACAGGCCTGGGGGAGTATTTAGTGCAGAATGTTGTGGCAACGCCCGCATTAGAATCAGTACAGGACATGGGGAGACCTCGCCTTCCCATAGGAATAGTTGTTCCTCTAGGTTACCCACCAAACCAGACAAATTTTGTGTATGGGGGCCTTGATCATGGTCTTGAACCATGCAAGCAAAAGGAAGAAGGCGAAGAGCCTTTTGCTGAAAATATCAACTATCTGTCAAACCCGGACTTTGCTCTAAGATATCTTCGGCCAATGCAATTGGCATGGATACGGGCTAGGCAGATATGAGCAAGGGATGCATGTCCTTTGCCAACCAAGATATCAGATGCCATATGATAAGTCAGGAGTAGGGTTCAACCACCCCCTGCCCTTAGACATCTTGGTAGAAAATATGCAAGGCCTAGAAATAGGCAACAAGGGGGGATTGGCACCAGATCTTTATGCCAACCCAAATACAGAATATACATTGGGAGATTACCTCCCATGGTCAAAAAACACCCTTGGCAACAACAGTAATCCCTCTCCTTTTCTAGAGAGAGGTGAAAGTTCGGACATTAATCCCCAAAGAGAACATCAACGGTGTCCGGACATCTTTTTGAAGCTGTTCCCCTTAGAGGTTCCAGTTGAATCAATACAGTGTCAAGAGAATCGGGTCCCTCCACCAAGAGTGGAACAACCGCAATGGGACCGGATTAACTTGCTGGAACAAGGAGAACCCTCAATGTCGCAAGTAATAGTTTCTGAAGAGAATGAACATTTTTGGATCTCCGAAAGTGATTCAGAAGATGAGACTGAGATGATCTATCTCAGACATGCACGATGAAATAATCGCCCTTTAACTCATGAAGATCTAATGGGACAGATGGGCATAAGGTTAGGGCATGAATGGTGGGTAGACCCAGTAGGGTGGGACCAAGTGTTGGATCCATGGCTCCAAATTCATGATGAGCACCGTCCACCCCGAGACCCTATCATGACAACAATGCCGAGGGAAGACCCTGTCCTCCTATTCGCACATAGGGCCGATCCGTTCGTGCCCGTCCCCTAGAGCCAGATCCGGAGTATAGGGAGCATCTAGAAGATTCAAGTTATCACACCCACGGTAATGGAGACCAAATTCATTCCATCCACATGATCTCCATTGATTTGACCGCACCCATCCGCAATCCGGCCGATCCAGCATGGTCATTGCATCTAGACATAGATGCCATCGACTGGGATCGCGTCAATTCACCTTTATCACCATCAGAGTACTGGCCTTTCGGTGAAATGCCTCATTTTACCCCAGGGACAACTCAGGATATTTTTTAGGCTGAAGAGGAACCCGAGGTTCCCAACGTAGATCTAAACTCAGCTAATGATATCCATTTGATCCCGACTCCACATCAGTTGGAGGACGGATCCCACATGTCAGTCGAGGAGACGACTGACGTAGATATCGGCACAGATCCAATGAATCCATAGATTCTCAAGTTGGGGGTAAGTCTTTCCCCCGAAGAGCAAGCCGACTACATTGCCCTTCTCAAAGAGAAGAAGGAGGTTTTTGCATGGTCGTACAAGGATATGCCAGGACTAGACCCGTAGCTAGTCACGCATAATTTAACGCTTGATCCGACAATCAAGCCTGTAAAGCAAAAACTACGTAAGATGCACCCAAAAGTGGCCTTGATGGTCAAAGACGAATTGCAAAAGCTATTGGATGCACAGTTTGTCATCTGCGTGGATTATCCACCATGGCTGTCCAACATGGTTCCCGTCAAGAAGCCCGACGGGAGGATTCGCATATGCACTAATTTTTGAGATCTAAACAAAGCGAGTCCTAAGGATGATTTCCCATTGCCGAGCATCGACGCGTTGGTAGACGCTACAGCAGGTCACGAAATGCTCTCCCTCATGGATGGTTTCTCAGGATACAATCAAATTCGTATCAATCCTAAAGACCAACTAAAAACGGCGTTCACAACGCCTTGGGGGACATTTTGTTATAAGGTCATGCCTTTTGGCCTTAAAAATGCTGGCGCTACCTACCAACGTGCCATGACATATATCTTCCATGATTACATGCACAAAACTTTGGAAGATTACATGGATGATTTGTTAGCCAAGTCTCTTTTGCGCTCAAATCATATCGATGACTTAAGCAAGATCCTCGATCGCCTCATGGAGCATAAAGTTAGACTAAACCCCAAGAAGTGCGTATTTGGCATCACATCTGGAAAACTCTTGGGTTTCATAGTCTCAAAGCGAGGAATCGAGGTGGACCCAAAGAAAGTCAAGGCAATCCTTGAAATGGTTCCCCCAACTACAATCAAGCAGCTCAGAAGTCTGTAGGGAAAGGTCGCGTCGATTAAACGCTTCATAGCGCAATTATCTGACAAGTGCCGACCCATGAACAAATTATTGCACAAGGGGGTTACATTTCACTGGGATGACGAGTGCCAGTCAGCCTTTGACGAGATCAAACAATACCTGGCTTCGCCGCCAGTATTGGCACCACCTAGACCAGGAGTGTCGTTCTACTTATACATCTCAGCTACTGAGGTGGCACTGGGTGCCATGTTAGCCCAGAAGAATGAACTTCACAAGGAACAGGCTACTTACTATCTTAGCCGCACCCTGGTCAGTTATGAACTTAACTATGCATACGTTGAGAAACTCTGCTTGGCAGTGGTGTTTGCTACCAAAAAGCTATGCCACTACATGCTGAGCAACACTACGTATGTTGTGTCTAAGGAGAATCCATTGTGATACATGATGAGTCATACTTATCATAGTAGTCGCACGGTGAAATGGATCATGTTGTTGACGGAATTTGACATAGAGTTTATTGGACAAAAATCTATCAAAGGACAAGTCATAGCCGATCAACTAGTAGAGGCTCCTCTTGAAGACGATCAGCCTCTGGTCATAGAACTACCCGATGATGGGGTCTTCCATGTCTCAGAATCACCAGATTCTGATGAGCCTGAGTCACAAGCCGACATAACCCTATTCTTCGATGGTTCTAAATGTGAGCAAGGTGGTGGCACGAGAATTGTATTCTTCACATCGTAGGGTGCTCCAATGCCCCTATCATTTAAATTAAACTTCCCGTGCACCAACAATAATGTAGAGTATGAAGCCTTGCTCCTAGGTCTTCAGACAACAATCGCCATGAACATCAAATGACTGAATATCTTTGGTGATTCATTGTTAATAGTCAATCAAGTCAAAGGGGTATATCAATGCAAATGCCTAGTCCTGCAGGCTTATAAAGCCCTCGTGGACAAATTCTTGGCAAAACTTGAGTGGTATGACATCGAGGCACTCCCTCGATCATCGAATCATTTTGCGGACACAATGGCCTCCTTGGGGTCACTAATTCCGCAAGACCTTTTCGGTGATATGACAACCATTCAAGTCAAAACCTTATCGCAATCCGCGATGGAGCGTGCAAGCTCAGACTTGACGCCAGGAATCCACATGATCCAGATTGAACCATCCTCGGATAAGTTCTCTCGAATCCGAGATCATCTGAAACATGCCAACTGGGGGTCCTTGTTCTCCCCTACTCCCATTAATAGCAACACAACGCTATTCTTACAGGTTCTATCCCATTCAGCGTTTGCTAGGGATGAACTTCAAGAGGGATTGGTTGTTCATACTATCGAGGTTTCTGATCAACAGGACTGGTATTTACCCATCAGAGACTACCTCAAGTTAGGTAATCTCCCGCTTGGATTGACTCATGCCGCAAAATGAGCACTCAAGCAGAAAGCGGCTAAGTATGTCTTGATAGGAGACATTTTGTATCGTCGTAGCTATGAAGGAATCCTCCTTCGTTGCTTGGACCAGCAAGAGTCCACTTGGGCAGTCGCCCAAGCGCACGATGGTACATGTGGTGGCCACTTTAGTGGTATGGCCATCGCAAAGCGCATTCTTTGCATGGGCTATTATTGGCCATCTTTAGAGCGAGATTGTTGCGCATATGTCAAGAAGTGCGTGAAGTGTCAACATCATGCCAATTTGATGCATGTACCTTCCCAGGCCTTGCAGACAGTCCAATTGCTTGGCCATTCTCGCAGTGGGGCTTTGATCTAATTGGAAAGATCTCCCCTGCATCGTCAGGCCATCACACGTTTATCATAACGGCCACAGAGTATTTTACCAAGTGGGTGGAAGCGATTTCGCTTACCTCTACGATAGGACCCCGCATTGTGGAGTTCATTTTGCATAACATCATATGTCATTTTGGTATTCCATCCAAAATAGTCTCGGATAATGGGACGCCTTTCAAGAACAAAGACGTGCGTGCTTTGACCACAAAGTACAAGATTCAACATAGCTTTTCGACACCCTATTATCCGTAGGCGAATGGGCAAGTAGAAGCGTCAAACAAAATGCTAGTTGCCATCCTTAAAAATACCATCGCAGACAGTCATAAGGATTGGCACATTCAAATCCCACTTGCCCTATGGGCCTATCGCACTAGCATTCGGACACCCACTGGGGCCACTCCATTTTCGCTCGTGTATGGCTCCGAGGCAGTCATGCCTCTAGAGTTGGAGATTCCTTCCTTGTGCATATCAATGCAGGAGTTCATCGATGATGACTCTGCGCGGTAGGCCCGGTTAGACCAGCTTACGTTGCTTGACGAACGACGCGTTAATGCTCTCGAGCATTTACGTATTTATCAAGAGCGACTTAAGAAAGCTTACAACATGAAAGTTCACCTGAGGGACTTTCGGGTTGGTGATTTGGTTTTGAAGGAAAACCAACAGAATTCTAGTTTGCCATCCCACCTAAGGGACAAGTTTGTGGCAAATTGGTTAGGTCCATATGTCATTGATAGCAAAATAGGACCCGGGACATACCGGCTAGCTTCTCTTGACGGTATCAAGGAAATAGAACCCTTGAATATCAGTCATTTGCGACCATTTCATATCTAAGAGAGCCATATCCCAAAAATGCTCCAAGGATTCATGAAATCGCTTGGTCAAATCCCAAAAATGCTCCAAGGATTACCGCAATCGCTTGGTCAAATCCCAAAAGGCTCCAAGGATTTCCGCAATCGCTTGGTCAAATCCCAAAAATGCTCCAAGGATTGTCAAAATCGCTTGGTCAAACCCCAAAAAGGCTCCAAGGATCCTTAAAATCGCTTGGTCAATCCCAAAAGGCTCCAAGGATTCTTGCAATCGCTTGGTCAATCCCAAAATGCTCCAAGGATTTCCACAATCGCTTGGTCAAAAATCAAGAAAATTCAAAAACAACAAAAATCATCAAAAACAACAAAATTTTTGCATCTCATTTCTAGGCATACTCAAATTCATCAATAGAGAGTTCTTCTCGCACTTCATCTTCATATTCACAAAAATCAATCCATCAAAAATACAAAAATATGTAGATGCATTAAAGCATTGCATCCATACATTGCATATTTGTGGTCGTATAGGTCAAAGGCACCATAGGCTGTAATTGCTCTGCTAGTCCATCTTGTTCCACACTGTTCCATTTTACAAAAACAACAAAAACACCATGCATTGCTTTTTACCACACTAGAGTCAGTGGTCTTTTAATGTATCAAGAGTTTTCGTGATTCAGTCATCATTTTGCTCTTTAGCCATGTAATGTATCAAGTCAAACAGATTTTATGAAGGTAGAGTTACACTTGAAATACACCTTGTTACGTAACATCCCAACACAAATTAAAACACATAAAAATTCCCAAGTTGTGTGAATGAAAGATGAAACCCGCACAGTAATCCGGGTCACCATAAGCGAAACGGTTATCTTGCTCATCCCCCCGTGCGAATGGTTCTAGAATGCTGAGAATTGACAAAAGGACAAGCTCTTTCCTATCCATTCACCTCCATATACAATGGTTTTCACCACTACCAAATTCCAATCATAGTTGGTTCCCAAAGTTGTAAGGATTTGTACTACACATCCCTGCCAAGGATGGGTAGTCATCCCCAAGACCTAAAGGGATCAACACCATTCACAAACAAAATTCCAACAAATCATCATCCTAACACTTTCCATTCACCTTTGGTCTCCAAGTTGTAAGGATTCGTACTATCCGCCCCTAACCAGGATGGGTAGTCATCCCCAAGGCCTAACAGATCAATGCCCTTGCTCCATAATCTCCATCACCCCCTTGGTCCCTAACGTCGTAAGGATTCGTACTACACGTCCCTGCAAAGGATGCGTAGTCATCCCCAAGTCCACAAGGATCAAGGCCACTCACAAGCCCAAACTCACAATACTCAAAATACAAAATCAAATAACAGTGGTTATCACTACTATTCAAAATCCTTGCTCAAAAAGAATTAATAGAAAATAAACAGTGATTTTCATCACTATATAGAAGAGCAACTTTTTAAATCATTCAGCCAACAAATATCCCGAACTTGAATCCCTGGAATTCTCAGCATTCGAAAACCATCTAGGTGATCCTCATTACAAGTTTGGTTGATAGCCTATCTGGCAATGGTGGTATCCTACCCGCATGACGATATGTCTGTCACATTCGCTTTGCGTATGTGTAGACCAATGTTTGCATAAGGATGAGCTAGCTTATGGTATCCTAGATAACACCGTAGATTAATCTAACTAAATACAACAAAGGAGTTAGTGGAGCTAATTAGGTGATCCTCGATACGAAGTTCGGTTGAAAGCCCATCCGGCACTGGCGGTATCCTGACAAATACCACATAAATGAACTCAATTGCACACACAGGGATGTGAAATAGCTTGGTCAAAAACAAGTCCGATTCATACCTTGTTCAAAAGTCTTGTAAGATAAAGTACAATCATGGCTAGTGAGTTAAAACTTTCTGAGCCTCAGAAAACCTTAGCTACATTTCTAAACCAATTGCACTACTTTTCATCCTTACAATACCATCAGAAAATACAAAAAAAAAGAAAAACCACATGTATACATACAAAGTCATGCATCACAGCAATCGCCTAAAAGACAAAATAACAAAGTCATAAACAGTCTATGGTGCCATAGCCAAACATCACAAATTCTATTCATCCATTTCATTTCCGCATATCACATATAAATCAAAAACATTTGCATTCATCACAAATGCATCCATCAAAATAAATCAACATACAACAATCGCATTTATCATACCATATGCATCCATCAATATAAAGTAGCATGCATCCATCAACATCAATCATTGTGCATAACATAAAATCATGACATATACACAAAGAAAGAAAATCAAAACAACAAAAACATCCCAAAAATGCAACACAAAAACATAGGCAATAAGCATTGCCGGACACAAGTGCTCTTGCACTTAACCTCTTGGCATAAGAAAATCGATGTCGGGGCTCAAATTGTCACTCTCCTACTTCCCCAAGAAGGCTACCATAGCCGGACCGCTCCACGGGAAGACGGGTTTTTGATGATTTCACCCCATTATGGCATCACCAAAAGGGTTAACACCCACCAAAAATAGGTCCAAATGTCGGGAAATTGCACGTGCTTAAATGGTAAAGCATCTAAAGGCACCCTTGCACAAGTCATCTTGGGTCAAGCGACTCGTCGCTTTTCTCATGAAGGTCATTCCCTCATCGATTCGTCGCTTGAGGGGGTAGTCACACTTAGTCACCAATCAACAAGCACACACCCAATCAAGGCAATGGCATGCATTCAAAGAATCATTGACAAAGACAATCACGCTCTTGCTTGGGGTAGTGAACAAGCAATCATTAAATTGATCAAACACTTGGCATTCCCGAAGCATGAACACAAGGTTCCCCCTATGGACAAAAGGTTACGCCCTTTGCCTAATCATGACTGATCAATGTCCAAGCTCAAGTCACACCTCACCAAAATAGGTTAACACTTGAAATCAAATTCCTTAGCTCGTCAGAAGCAAGGATTCAAGAATGCATGCCCTTTCCATACTTGGGGCATCAAAAGTTGGTTAGGTTACCAAGAAACCCTAATCATTAGTGCTTTGGTTATCTATTTTTTTGCTCAGCACTGCGTCACCCGTAGCGCTTCCCAAAAAGGGGCATCTGTAGACACCAAAACAGCACCCATCCGATTAAGTGACTACAAACACTGATCGCATTGACACACACAGCTTTCAGGGCAGCCCTCAGAGGCCAAACAGTGGTCCTAGCCACTTACACAGCAGTTTAGAAGGTCGAAACGTGAACAAAACAAAGATGGTCATTTTAACAAGCCTTAAATTCAAAGCAAAACTTAAGCAAGAACAAGCCTTAAATTCAAAGCAAAACTTAAGCAAGGAAAACTTTAGTTAAAGGGGAACCTTGGCCTTGGGTGTCACGAAATCGTGACGTCGCGATTTTGCGACGTCACGAAATCGTGACACCTAAGGCCCAAAGGGGAACCTTGGCCGAGGGTGTCGCGAAATCGTGACGTCGCAATTTCGCGACGTCGCGAAATCATGACACCTAAGGCCCAAAGGGGAGCCTTGGCCGAGGGTGTCACGATTTCATGACGTCGCGAAATCGCGACACCTAAGGCCCAAAGGGGAGCCTTGGCCGAGGGTGTCACGATTTCACGACGTCGCAAAATCGTGACACCTAAGGCCCAAAGGGGAGCCTTGGCCGAGGGTGTCACGATTTTGCGACGTCGTGAAATCATGACACCTAAGGCCCAAAGGGGAACCTCGGCCGAAGTGTCGCGATATCACGATGTCGCGATATCGCGACACTTTGGCATTTTGCGCTTAAAGCAAAAATTCAATTAATCAGAGGCGACAGTCAATCAATCAGAGGCAAAAGTCAAGCATTCAAAAGTGTCATTAAAGCCATCAAGGCAAACATTCAACAAGTGGCAGCCGAGAATAATCACTTATTGCCGCTATGCATGCGCGCGTAGGTGGGCAGATTGGAAATTAGCGGACTGTTGCGAGGGCAGTCATGTAAGCCCTAGTCAAGGCGGAGTCTCCTCCCTGTTAAGAAGGCATGGCCGCCACGTGGCATCCCTACGTGCCCTTTTCAAAGAGACCCCGTGGGTCTATAAAACGGTGGATTTTCCCACCAAAAGAGACAAGCAGGTAGACATTTCGAGCAACGAAGTGCTGCCAAACCAAGGACCCGATCGCATTCCTTTCTGATTCATTCTTCTACACCGACAATCTCTTTCGAAGGAGAGGTTATTGGTGGCTGCTAGAAGGTGAACCCGGACCTTAATACCCGACAGTGGATCACAACATTCCATTAATTCGACGACAACTCAACCTGAAATATTTTGGGCCCTTCCTTAGTGGATTGGTGCCGTAATCAAGTTCTAATGGGGGCGGCCCGCTTGGGCACCCCACACCTTTTTGCTAGTTTCATATTTTGCCATTGATCTCATGCTTTTCATTGCAGCATTACGTTCTATGCTATTCTGTTAGACGCATTACGTTCTACGTTCTACGTTCTATCATTTTAGTCTATTCGTTCATTACGTGCTTATTCTGTTAAACGTGCAGGTCATTTATATTCATTTTATTCACTGTTTTCAATGATCTTAGGCATACATCTTTCACTAATGTCAAGAAGTAAATGTTTCATTTTAACACAGGTGCTACTAAACGGTTTGTTGTTTCTCTGAACGTAGGATAAGCAGCAGCAAGCAAAGACACGTTAACATCAGCGACGACAATACTTTGGCCCGCCCACTTTGCATGTGGGCATGCGGAAAGAAGATCAATGTGCACAATTGTAACAAAGATCCATTTAACGCTCCTAGCCCCTAAAAAGGGAGGAGACGTCTTTGTAACCGAGGATAAGAAAATTGAATAAAGAGGGTTGTGCTTTCATACATCTTTCTTTCATTTCCAATTTATCTCCTTTCTTTGTTTCGTGCATAGGATTAAAGCGTTATATCTTGTCTTATATTGCATAGCTATAGTGTTTCTCTTATTTTCGGAATCTCATGCTTTCACTTTCATAGGTTGTGATAAAGTTTCCTTCCTATTTTTTCTTAATTTTGAGGTAAACCCATCTATAATCTACTTCTTCATAATCCATAAAGTTATATACATTTTTATGTTTCTTATTTAATCATGACTATTTTTCAAATAGGTTTAAATATATCCAACCTATAACAAACCCTACAACATTAATATTTAGATTATTTTTTATCAAATGAAGTGCAATTATAATAAAAAATTTGAATGTATTACCAACTATTTATCTTCTTACTATAAATGAAATAATCTAACCCAAACTAACATCTAACACTTGATTCATTTATTTTATAGTTAGAATAAAAGTCCTCTATCACACATAAACTTGAAGAGCAAAAGGCCCCACTAAACTTAATCTAGAAAAATAGTAAACAGAAAATCAAAAGAAAAAATGAAGAAGAAGATAACAAATACATACATAACATAGTATTTCATCTAAGAAACCCTTATAGGAAAAAACCCAACATAGTAATATCTCCTTATTGTATAAACTTAATTGTATCCAATACAACAATTTTTATCTCTCATATCTCTTCAAACCTTGATGCAAGTGCAATTAAAAAACAATGGCACACGAAGAGATTTTATAATACCATGGGTGAAAAACCATGGGTTCAAATATTTAACCCTAAAAATCCCATATAGGTCTAAAAATAGCTTAAGAAACCCTAAAAATTTTAGCGGGTGCTACCTTCATTGGACCCCTACTTCAGGTTCAACACAACCACAAACCTCAATGAGGATACATGGAGAGTGTCCATTACCTTTTAGAGTTAACCCCACCGGGGTAACATGGAAAATATTCAACATATTTTCAACAAAACCATGATCCACTAATATAATCCTTTCTTATTAGAAAGAGCTGATCCTTATGCTTTTGCTTCTTCTCAATCCATTTATTTATCTTGGTAAATCATAGTTAGTGTTTAGTAATTTTTTATGTTAAGACTTTATTTTTCCTAGAGCATACATTTCATATCCATTGTGTTTTCATTAACAACCTCCTTGGATATATTTATGATTTTGATAAATCGTGGATTTCAAGGTATGTTGTGTTCTTTGATGTGATTTTTGTAAAATAATTTTTATTTTTTCTCTGTTTATTCACTTGTATCATATTGCTCTCTTTTACCTACGCTCTTGTTGTTTGCTTATATTATGCACACTCCCATAAAAATATGGAAATAGTATATTTTCTATTAGGTCAATTTATTAGATCATATCTAACTTTCCAATTAAATTTGACAAAGATACTGAAAACTTCCATTGATCTCTATCATCTAAGAATACCACCCTTATATTTTGAAGGAGGTAGAATTGTGTTGAATTCTCTCAATAAAAAAGTAGGTCCTTCAAATATATCATAAAGAGGAAATACATTAGAAGAATATACATTTATGACTACTTTTCAAACTATTTATAATTTTACTTACCATCAAAATCTCTCTTTTTTCCTTTTATTTTACTTCCTTTTATAATATCTATATAAATGGTACCATAGGATAAAATAAAAAGAAAAAAGAGAGATATTTAGGGGAACCTATAAGCACCATAGATAATTATTATATTATCCATAGATAAGATTCATGATACTTCCATAATAGCATGAGGAATAGTGGATGGTATTTATACCAATATAAAAATCCCAAATACATAAAGAACATAACCTTCAGTCAACATAATAGAAAAGTCTTTAAACTTAATTATAATTTATGAGGTGTATTTAACAATAAGGGTAATTGTGGTCCATAAGGAAAATATAGTAAAATATTACAATACATTTAATAAATTAGACAATGAATGTCTTTCAACCCATCTAGTAGTACATTGTACAACAAAAATCTTGCCTCCTACCTCTCCCTGATCCCCCTTACCTGGTTCTTGCCCAGTACCTGATTCATCCTAAGTCATCCCACTCTAGGAATGGTTTGTAGAAAATGATGGCATTGGGGGAGATCCTTGCCCATTTTTTTCTCCTTTCCTAGTAGTTTTTGGGGTTTCATCGTTTGAGTCCCAGACCTGGTTCTTCCCAAGGATCCTCCAGGGTTTCCTACATGTTCCTGGGATCCTTTCCTTGATCTTCTTTAGGATTTTCCCTAAGTTGTTTTTACAGGTTTTTACTGGGATCCGGTTCTTAGGGCTTTCTCGGTCTGTGGTGGTTATAGTTTAGGTTCTCTTTTACTTCCAGGTGCATCCCATGAGGTTATCTCTTCACCAAGGTTGGTGTGGGGGGGAAGTTCCCTCTTTTATTTTATTTCCTCTCTAGGATGTCATTGGTTACTGGTGGTCTCATCCCTTTGGGTGGGACCATGTTTGATTTCCCATTTGAAGGCTTCTTATTGTTGGATCTACTACTTGGTGGATGCTTTGAGCATTTACATAGCCTTGGGGGGACCTATTTTTGTGCTTGATTTGTTCCCAACCCCAGTCCTAGTTCCCTAAAGTTTTTCGTGTGCAAGGATGGGGATTCTTATCTCTTTTTACTACGGTGCTTTGGGTTTTTTGCTGCATATCTCGATCTTGGGGGGGACTTGTGATCAATGCATGCAGACCCCTAGATCCCTTAGTTTAGGCTTTCATGGATCCCATATTTGTGTTTGCTATCGCTTTTTGCCTAGGCTTTGTAGGTTTTCATTTTAGTTTCCTGTTTGGGGGCTTCTGCTTTCTGGTCCTGCTTCTTGGTGGACTCTCAAAGCTTTTTCTTGGCCTTGGGGGGCCTCTTCTTATTCCTGAGTTGTTCCTAATCCTAGTTCCACTTCCCTGGAACTATTTGTGAGCAAGGATGGTGGGTTCCTAGTCCTTTGTGGCTTTCAAGATCCTTTCTTTGTACATGCATTTATTTTCCTTGGTTTTTGCTTCCTCGTACTCTTATTGGTGGGATTCCAGTGCTGTAGTTTCCTAAATCCATTATTTTGCTAGTTTTCCTATTGGGCAGGATTTCCCAAACTTGTTGGTTTTCCCACTGGGCAGGATTTTTCAAACTCATTTTTTTACTCGTTTTCCTGCTGTGCGGGACTCTCCATACCTATTGGTTTTCCTGTGGGGTGGGGTTTCTCAATTTATTTTTCTATTGGATTTCCTACTGGGCAGGATTTTCCAAATCTACAAGTTTTCCTATTGGGTGGGATTTCCAATCTAGTGGTTTTCGACTGCTTTTCGCTAGGCGATATTTTCAAATTCATCATCCTACATATTTTATTGTTATGCGGGATTTCTCAAAACTGTTGGTTTCCCATTGGGTAGGATTTTTCAAAATTGGTGGTTTCCTACTAGGCAAGATTTTTCAAAATTGGTGGTTTCTTGCTAGGCAGGATTTGTCTATTCCTGTTGGGCAGGTTTTTCCAAACTGTTTATTTTCCGCTAGGTGGGATTATTCAAATTAATTGTTCTTAACCTTTGGTTTGATCGGTTGACCTGTTGTAAAAAAATTTTGGGGTCCTTTCAAAACCTGCTTTTAATATAATTTTAACCTACCAAAAAAATAGTACATTGTACAATGTCTATTTTAACCATTAATTATTTTTACACTTCTAATATACCCCCATAATTTAAATTGAGAGGCCAAGGAGAGAATGCACAATGATGCACTAAAAAAAGTTATAAGAAAGGATTGTGAAAAATTATTTATAAAAAAAATGTTGAAGAATGAAAGGGAACAAAATGTTAAGTTAAGATAAAAAATAATATTGGAGGTATGGATTAAGGAATCAAAATATTTGATATAAAACAAGACGAAAAGGTATAAAGTATGGCAATGTTTGGTAGAAAAAGCATAATGTTTCTAGATTTCAAAGAGGTTTAGTAGCATAAAGGAACAATAAGACCAATCATTCACAATATCAGAGCAAAACAACAAAAGCATGAAGGCAATAAAGCAATTATGAATATTCAAGTGGCATAATAACGACTTGACATTATCAAAAACCATCACAAATCAAGATTTCACATGGATTGATAAATGAACAATAATGGAAATTTTCAGGAAAAAGGATGTTAAATATTTTTATTTTAAAAAATTAAATAAAATCTAAAAAAATAAATATTTATAGTTTAGATATTATGTGGTAAAATATGTAGGTATCTAGTTATAGCATCTCAATTGATATGAGAATTAAATATGATTGAAAACCCTCAAGATTTATAGAAGAGAATTGTGATTTATCAAGCATAGGGGACCCAAGTACATCCCCTTTTTGTCCAGCAAAAAAAATAGTGGGAAACATCTCAAATCTAAATTTAAAAACAAAAGTACATGCTAATGGATTTTCAATGTTATAAACAAATTGGTTTACCTCCTCTATTTTTACAACATCAAAAGGAATATCTCCTTTCATGATAGTCATGTTAGAAGAAACACAAAAAAAAGGATGAGGCATTGGTGCACCGAAAAAGAAAAAAAAGAATCTTGGTTGTGAATTTTTTTATGGACACAATATAAACAGAAGATGGCTAAAAACTAGAAATAGTAGCATTTTATAAAAATTATCATAATACCATGTTCTTATTCAACATATATGATTAAAATAATGGTATAAAAAGACAATTTTTCATACTATGGTAATAATGAAATCAATAGAAGAGGTTTGAATTAAATACCATAATGAAATAAAAAATAAGGTAAGGGTTGTTTTCCCATAAAATTCTTGGATTAAAGGATATTGAATTTAATAATGATAAATTGCTACACGAAGTACCTTTGGTTATAACAAATAAATATAATATAAAATTAAAGGATATTATAACAATAGAAGAAGTTCACTCATCTCTTTTATGTATTGATAAGGATAAATACCTAGATTTGAATGGACTCTACAAAATTCTATCGACATAACTCTAAAATAATGAAGGATTCTTTATTTGTGGCAATGGAATAGTCTAGGGTAGACTAGTGCATAAATTATAAAAAAAATTCAATATATATTACCCTAATTCCAAAAAATAAGAATGCAAAATAGTTTGGTTCATTTAGGCCTAGAAGCTTATGTAATATGGCATGTAATATAATCCAAAGTGATGGAAAATTTGTTAATGCCACTATTAGACAAAATTATTTTAGAAGAGCAAGGAGGATTTTTGAAAGGGAGATATATTTTGGACAAGACCATATTAGCTCATGAAATAATGCATTCAGTAGCTTCTAGAAATGATGGAGAAATGGTCTTAAAGAAGGAACCATTATTGTATGGGTATTTGGAAGGAACCTAAAGCAGATATACAAATATGGGTTAATAAGTATACTTAAGGCTAGTAATAACATCAACAACATCACCCATCAATATTTTGTAGATAATACAACCCTTTTATAAGGGGCAATAAAATGAGGTCAAGGCTTTGAATAAATTATTAAAGGAATATGAAAGAACATTTAGGCAAAAATTTAGTAGGAAAATCTTCAAAATTTACTTCCTAAACATTCTTAAGTATAAGAGTAAAAGTTGAATCCAAACCACAGATTATGAAAACTTATCTTTTAGATATAGACTATGTCATGATCACATGATATTTTAATCACATATCATGAAATCCATTTTATGATCACATGATATTTTAATGTCATAACCAAGTTGGATAAAAAATATATAATAACTAGGAATATTACCCAAAGTATGAGACATTTCTTAGTTTTTTTTAAAACAATAGTCTATGGAAGGTTGAGTTTAAAGGGAACAACTATACATAAACCAACAGTAGGATACATCAAAACCTGATAGTGAAAAAAATTGGATAGATACATACTCTCAAATCATTGGCTAGATGAAGGGACTTGTGTTAAATTCAATATCTTGATAAGGATTTTTTTATATAATTAGCCAATAAGAGTTAAAATGGTGGTAAGTGAATTCAAGAAAGATCATATTTTAAGTATAAGGATATGTGGGAAGACCATCATCTATTTTTTGATATGATAGTATATATGTAGGATTATTTGGGAAATACTGAGTTGTATACACTTTCAGAACAAATTAAATCAATAAAATTTAGATTAAATAAACTAAATAAGAATACCTTCCAAAAATTTTGTTAGAAGAAGGAAATAACCAAAAGAATTTTTTTAAAATTTCTAAAAAGGTAAGTACAATAATCTAAGCTCGCGAGAAAGGAAGTTTCTTAGAGAATATCATAATATTTTGAGTAAAGAAGAGAAAATTTTGAGATTAAAATCAAGATATACATCATTAAAATAAAGGTATAAAAACATAACTTTTCATAAGATGGCAATAGTATAGATATTAGCATTCATAATTAGCAGAATTAAATTAGTAGAAGGGGTTTGAATTAAAGACCATAATGAAATAAAAAATAAGGTAAGGTTTTTTCCCATAAAATTCTAGGATCAAAGGATATTGAATTTCTTAATGATAAACTGCTACAAGAAGTACATTTAGTTATAACAAATAAAATAATAGTAAATTCAAGAATCATATAACTCTAGAAGTTCACTCACCTATTTTATCTTTTGGTAAGGACAAATCCCTAAATTTTAAAGGACTGCAAAATTCTATCAACATAACTCAAAAATAATGAAGGATTCTTTATTGTTGGTAGTGGAATAAAATAAACTCAATATATCTTACCCTAATTCCAAAAAATAAGGATACAATTTAGTTCATTCAGGCCTAGAAGCCTATGTAATATGGCATGTAATATAATCCAAAGTGATAAAAATTTGTTAAGGACACTATTAGATAAAATTATTTTAGAAGAGCAAGGAGTATCTATGAAAGGGAGATATATTTTAGATAAGATCATAGTAGCTCATAAAATAATGCATTTGATAGCTTCTAGAAAAGAGTGGCTAATGGTCTTAAATAAGGAACCATTATGGTAGGGGTATTAGGAAGGAACCTAATTAATATATACAAATATGGGCTTGTAGTAGACTTAAGGCTAGTAACAACATCAACAACATCACCCACCAATAGTTTATAGATGATACAACCCTTTTGGGAGGGTTAGGAAAAAACAAGGTGAAGGCTTTGAATAAATTATTAAAGGAATATGAAAGAACATTGAGTTAAAAATTTAATAGGAAAATCTCTAAAATTTACTTCCTAAAAACTCAAGTTAGATTTAGAATAGGGATATGCAGGATACTACAAATGGAGGAGGAAAATTTACTAGCAACATATTATAGGATACCCTTATTTTGAGATCCAAATTAGGATAGAATTGTAGAATCTAATTACAAGTAAATTTTAAAATGAACTACAAAAATGGAATGATAGATGGGTATTATTTTTTAATTTAGCAAAAAATCCCTTGTGGGTCTGCCTTGGTTTGAGAAACCATTACCTGGGGGTTCTACATCATCAAAATATCTTGGAAGACACGCTCGGCCCTGACTGCACCAACATTATTAACTGGATTTTGGGTACCTAATGTGCATTTGGTAGGGTGGTGATTCGAACCAAGGACCTCCCTTGGAGGATTAGCCCAACCTCTTCAAATCATCTACAATACGTGGATGTTAGATAGGTATTATTAGCAATAAGAGTCTATCTAATTAAATTAGTCTTACAGGTCTTTCCAACATATTATATATCATTATATAATATTGCAAAATCATTAGAAAACATTTACTCTATTGTAACAACCCAAGTCTCCTCATTTGGTTACACCACATAAATAAACCAAACAATTTTCTAGGTAATTTATTTTCACCTAAGTTTATGATTTATCCTAAAATGAGATTTCATGTTCATAGCAATTATAATTCACCCACAATTCATTAATTGAAGAATTCAATTAGTACTGGCACATCATATCACTTTTGGATTTCAAGACTACTACAGACAATCATCCAAGTAGATGAGATTGGCCAAATCCTATAAAAGGATTATTTTTTAGAATGGACTTAACTCATTTAACATCCTCTTGTTCTAGCATGAGGGTCAAACCATGACTAGGGTTATGATTTAGGGCCCATAACACCTAAAGGGTGGACACATACTTTACCCATGCCTTAACATATTAAACCTCAACTTAACAAGTTGACTTGTTCATATTAATTATGCAAGGGATTAGCGTACATATGCCTAGTGTCTAGTTGAACATCCTCTTCCTTGGATTCATCTAGAGTCGTGTGATTAGCCAAACATTAAATTTGGCCTTAAATGTTAAATCTACCTCATGACTATTTATCCTATACCAAATATCATGGTTGGACTAGATACAAATTCATGCTATCCCACTTCTAGTTAGATGGTACATATAATTGTCGGTATACTCTTTGAAAACCACTTAGAATAAGCATCCCATACCATCCCTCATTATAAGTTCTGACAAAGGTCACTTGGACTGACCTTATTCTTGTGAAAAAATGATTGCTCTCGAGTCACGTATTTTTACCCATATCTCAATGACATTAGGTGTATATTTTCTACCTTTTTCATGTTGTTTCACTAAGGTTTTTTTTAGAATAGTTTCTCTACATTTATAAGGAATATCAAGGTTTATAAGTAAAAATTTACCTTTGCCATGATATTATAAAAGCACTAGATTCCTTTCCAAATTCTAACTTATTAATACTTATACAAACATAAGATTATGATTTATTTTCTCCACGTTGAAAAATTTAGTATCCAAATCATAGTAATAGCACATGATATGAAACTATATTTTTCACTAGTCATCATGAAATATTATTCCATACTTAAAAGGTTTATAAATATTCAATTCCATTCTACCTAGAAGATATGTCCAAAATAATTGTATAAAAGATTATAAATATAAGTTATTTGCTTTATATCTCAAGGTACTCGGTCTTGTATTTTTAATTTTTTAAAATTACTTACTACAAGGACTCCATTTTAAAATAGTTTTACCACCTTATACACATTACGTTGGAATCATACCTATATCTTAATAATTATGAATATTCAACACAATATTTCCTTCAAAATATTATTGAACTATTTTCTTAAATTTGGTTGAAAAAAGGAAATAATAAAAGGTTCTTATATAATCCAAACATAATTTACCAAACCTAGCAGACGTCAAGACCTTCTAACTTAACTCCTAGATGTTACACCGTTACTCTACACATGAAGGTAAATTTCCACATTTCCTATTTATCTTTTTATATTTCAAGTTTACTATAGTTGAGCTTCTCTACAACCATTTTGGTCATCTCACAACCGAATTGGATGGCTTTTAGCTATTTTACAAAGATTCATTTTCACCAATAACAAAGTAACTTTTAAAGAGCAAGCAAAAACTTATACGTTTAACACATTTTTGGGGTTCCTTTCACATCCATTCTTAGGTAGTCTACATTGAATTCAATGATTTAAAGATACTAATGAAATACAAATATCAATGTTCTTAAAAAAATATAACATACCAACTCAAATCTCATTCGATACTTCCATCCATCAAAACTATTCAAAGGATAAAAAGTAGATATACAGAAACACATGTTTATGTATTTTTTTCATGAAACATTATAACAAAAAAATCTCAATTACATGAGGTTACTGATTTTCTCTTTAGGTTATCCATATTAGCATCCACAATTGAAAAAAACCTGGGTTGATCAAATTTCCTTTCCACAAATGAAAAAGGGATTACTAATACCAACCTACACAAACTGAGTTCAATATAGTTTTGAGTTTAATACTTTTACATTTCAATGATACACAAGGTTATCAAACAAACAATTTTCCTAAAAGAAAACTTTATCCTTTGTGTTCAATATCTCTTCCACTCAACTACAATATTCTTACATATTTTAAACCTCAGTCTCTACAATGAGTTTGTATTCCTGGAAATATTGATTTTATATCGGTAATATTTTAGTAGACTTCCTATGCACTATCACAACACAGTCACAAAGACTTACTATGCACTATCATAACATAGTTATGTTATATTACCAGATTTAAATGTCATCTTACATGTTATCTTCTGTTATCAATTATACCTATTTCAACCATATCTACATGCAAGTTTCAATGACATTCAAATATGCATTTTCATTCATAGTAACATAACATACAAGATAGGCACATTCACATATTAGCTCTTTTCCACCCATGCCAAATCTTCCTTAAAGTCACACAATAAGTCAATATTATACAAGTTAATCTACCCATATATATCTCGTCTTGCTAGATTTATCATTACCCAAATAAACTCAAATGGGTTTATTTCCTCAATTTATCATATTCAAGTTCATAATATGAATAAAAGTTGTGTTTTTTTTTTTAAGAGAAAATCCCCTTGAGGGACCACCTTGGTCTAAGAGACCACGAACAGGGGGTTCTACACCATCAAAGTCACTTGAAAGTTGCACCCAACCTTGCCTGCACCAACATTATCAATTGGATTTTGGATACCCAATTCAACTTTTTGGTAGGGTGGAGATTTGAACCTGGGACCTCCCTTGGAGGATTGCCCTCTCCTCTCCAACTCACCTACAACACCTGCGTGAACAAAAGTTGGTTTAAATATCAAACTTCATTTTACAATTACTTCACATCAAACTAACTATTTCTAGTTTCCAGTAACTATCTTCATCACATCATTAAATAGGAAAATGGGTGCTTAGCTATTTCAATTACACCAAAGCACATAATTATTGAAAATATTGCATTGTGAGCAATTCAATATTAAAGCAATGCATGTGGTATCTGTAGACACTCCTTACATATTTTTATACAACATTTTTTAATCCACAATTAGAATTAAAACATATATTTCTTTCACAACAATTAATAAAACTATTAAAATATTCGTTAATTCATAGCATTATACAGTGAGCACACCTATAATAAATGGTTGAAGATGAATTCTAAATGAGACTTCTCTCTAGCAAACACAAACTTTTGAGAAGTTGATGGGGGACCAGGAAAAATCACACGCACTCACTCACGTAGTTCCAAAAAATCTCTTGCATTAATCTAAAAAATACATACAAACAGCCCGCAGGCTTACAATGACCAGTGCTCGACTTGGCCTTCGCACTTCCACACTTTGCGTGCAATCTTCCTCAATCCACCACCTACACTAAAATATTAAACTGGGTTTTTATAGAGGCACCGACCCTATGAAACCTCCTATCTCATTAATCGGGACACACCAACCTGATTTATTACAAATACTGGGTTTTTATAGAGGCCCCGACCCTCTGGAACATTAACACAAAAATCGGGACACCAACCCGATTTAAAACTCCACTTCGCATGACCCTGTCATCGCCGCTCCCTGTCAGATTCTCTACGTGACCATACTTTTTTTCCCCCGCACTTCTTGGTTCTCGTTTGTCTTTACTGCACCCTGGGTTCCATGTGTCATTCTGGAATGGTCCCCGAAAATACCGCATGCCGCAGATTTCCCGCCATCTCTTTCTCTTTCTCCGTCTTCTTCTCTCTCCGTCGCGATATCGCGACCATTCAGCCCTCGAGCCCTTTGTCCTATTATATGTTGTGATATCATGGCAAAGAGAGAAGAAGACGGAGAAAGAGAAAGAGATGGCAGGAAAGTCATGGCAGGCGGTATTTTCGGGGACCATTCTAGAATGACATGTGGCACCCAAGGTGCAGTAAAGACAAACGAGAACCAAGAAGCACGGGGAACAAAAAGGATGGTCGCGTAGAGAATCTGACAGGGAGCGACGATGACAAGGCTGTGCGGAGTGGAGTTTTAAATCGGGTTGGTGTCCTGATTTTTGTGTTAATGTTCCAAAGGGTCGGGCCTCTATAAAAACCCGGTATTTGTAATAAATCAAGTTGGTGTGTCCCGATTAATGAGATAGGAGGTTTCAGAGGGTCGGGGCCTCTATAAAAACCCAGTTTAATGTTTTAGTGTAGGTGGTGGATTGAGGAAGATTGCACGCAAAGTGTGGAAGTGCGAAGACCAAGCCAAGCGCTGGTCATTGTAAACCTGCAGGTTGTTTGTATGTATTTTTTAGATTAATGCAAGAGATTTTTTGGAATTGTGTGAGTGACTGCGTGTGATTTTCCCGTCCCCCATCAGTGGTATTAGAGCTAGTGATTCTGAGTGCATAAACATACCGTCGACCGTGAGGTAGTTTGTGCCAGGATCTGTGGTAGGGTTCTGAGGAGAGAGAGTGAGTTAGGGTCTTTGAGTGCGTAAGTAGATTCGTCGAGCGTGAGGCAGTTTACACCAGGACCCGATAAAAAAAAAAAAAAAAATGATGACAATGAGAGAGTTCAAGGCATTGCAGAGGCAAGTGCAAGCCCTGCAGGAGGAACTTCTCAAGAGAGATTTGCAGAGGCAAGTGAAAGCCCTACAAAGGGAGCTGTGTAGACAGCGTGAGGAGAAACAGAGAAAGAGAGAGGAGGAGTGCCAGTAGGCTGCTGAGGCAGAGAAATGTCTGGAAGTACTGTAGGAGGTAGTAACCAGACAGTGTAGAAGTGAAGATCACTTCTCCACTTACCCCAGAAATCACATGCACTCACTCACGCAGTTCCAAAAAATCTCTTGCATTAATCTAAAAAATACATACAAACAACCCGCAGGCTTACAATGACTAGCGCTCGGCTTGGTCTTCGCACTTCCACACTTTGCGTGCAATCTTCCTCAATCCACCACCCACACTAAAACATTAAATTGGGTTTTTATAGAGGCCCCGACCCTTTGAAACCTCCTATCTCATTAATCATGACACACTAGCCTGATTTATTACAAATACTAGGTTTTTATAGAGGCCCCGACCCTCTGGAACATTAACACAAAAATCGGGACACCAACCCGATTTAAAACTCCACTCCGCACGGCCCTGTCATCGCCGCTCCCTGTCAGATTCTCTGCGTGACCATCCTTTTTGTTCCCCATGCTTTTTGGTTCTTGTTTGTCTTTACTGCACCCTAGGTGCCACATGTCATTCTAGAATGGTCCTTAAAAATACCGCCTAACACGGCTTCCCTGCCATCTCTTTCTTTTTCTCCGTCTTCTTCTCTCTCCATCACGATATTGCGATAGGTCGTGATATCATGACATGTCACGATATTGTGACATATAATAGGACAAAGGGCTCGAGGGCTGAATGGTCGCGATATCGCGACCTGTCGCGATATCATGGCGGAGAGAGAAGAAGACGGAGAAAGAGAAAGAGATGGCGGGAAAGCTGCGACAGGCAGTATTTTCGGGGACCATTCTAGAATGACACGTGGCACCCAGGGTGCAGTAAAGACAAATGAGAACCAAGAAGTGTGGGGAACAAAAAGGATGGTTGTGCAGAGAATCTAACAAGGAGCGGTGATGACAGGGCCGTGCGGATTGGATTTTTAAATCGGGTTGGTGTCCCAATTTTTGTGTTAATGTTCCAGAGGGTCGGGGCCTCTATAAAAACCTAGTATTTGTAATAAATCAGGTTGGTGTGTCCCGATTAATGAGATAGGAGGTTTCAGAGGGTCGGGGCCTCTATAAAAACCTAGTTTAATGTTTTAGTGTAGGTGGTGGATTGAGGAAGATTGCACACAAAGTGTGGAAGTGCGAAGACCAAGCCGAGCGCTGGTCATTATAAGCCTGTGGGCTGTTTGTATGTATTTTTTAGATTAATGCAAGAGATTTTTTGGAATTACGTGAGTGAGTGCGTGTGATTTTTCCTGACCCGCCATCAGTGGTATCAGAGCTAGTGATTCTAAGTGTGTAAACAGACCATCGGTCGTGAGGTAGTTTGCACTAAGATCTATGGTAGGGTTCTAAGGAGAGAGAGTGAGTTAGGGTCTTTGAGTGCGTAAGCAGATTCGCTAAGCGTGAGGCAGTTTACACCAGGACCCGGTAAAAAAAAAAAAATGATGACAATGAGAGAGTTCAAGGCATTACAGAGGCAAGTGCAAGCCCTGCAGGAGGAACTGCTCAAGAGATATTTGCAGAGGCAAGTGAAAGCCCTACAAAGGGAGCTACGCAGACAGCGTGAGGAGAAACAGATAAAGAGAGAGGAGCAGTACAACCAGGCAGCTGAGGCAGAGAAAGGTTTGGAAGTACTACAGGAGGTAGTAACCAGACAGTGTAGAAGTGAAGATCACTTCTCCACTTATCCCATAAATCACATGCAATAACTCACGCAGTTCAAGAAAATCTCTTGCATTAATCTAAAAAATACATACAAACAGCCTGCAGGCTTACAATGACTAGCGCTCGGCTTGGTCTTCGCACTTCCACACTTTGCGTGCAATCTTCCTCAATCCACCACCTACACTAAAACATTAAACTAGGTTTTTATAGAGGCCCCGACCCTCTGAAACCTCCAATCTCATTAATTGGGACACACCAACCCGATTTATTACAAATACTAGGTTTTAATAGAGGCCTCGACCCTCTGGAACATTAACACAAAAATTGGGACACCAACCCGATTTAAAACTCTACTCCGCATGACCTTATCATCACCACTCCCTGTCAGATTCTTTGCGTGACCATCCTTTTTGTTCCTCGTGCTTCTTGGTTCTCGTTTGTCTTTACTGCACCCTGGGTGCCACGTGTCATTCTGGAATGGTCCCCAAAAATATCGCCTACTATGGATTTCCCACCATCTCTTTCTCTTTCTTCGTCTTCTTCTCTCTCTGTCGTGATATCGCGACCATTCAGCCCTCGAGCCCTTTGTCTTGTTATGTGTTGTGATATCGCGATGTCATGATATCGTGACCACTCCACCACCGAGCCCCTTGCTCTGCTGCCTTTGTTGTGATTTTGTGACAATCGTGATTTTGTGACATGTCACAAAATCGTGACAACTCCACTACGCCCTCCTGCTACTGCTTCGATGTCATGATTTTGCGATAGTCATGATTTCGTGATGTGTCACAAAATCATGACCTTTCCACTGCCTCCACTGAGTCTTCACTCCGATGTCACGATTTCGAGACGTCGTGATTTTGCCACCAGCCTTCGCCTTCACTTTCACCTTCTATTGTGATTTCACGACGTCATGAAATCACGACGTCGTGATTTCACTGCAACTCTTCACTTCTGTCTTTGCCTCGCTGCGACGTCGTGATTTCACGACGTCGCAATTTTACTACTATTTTCTTCCTCTGCCTTAGAAAAAATTTTCTTGCCTTCTTCTTCTTGAGCTGACTCTTCAGAAGTGGCTCTCCCACAACTGGATGCTTCTGCTGTAGGTGCTGCTGGATGCTCCTACATTAGAAGTCCAACAAATCATACTCAATACCCCATTATTTTATTTTTCATGCAAGCACGAGATGAACAGTCCTCTCTCAACAACCAAATTTCCTCCCTTTCACTTGGGAAAACATGGAAGTTGGTATCAAAATATAATCATTACCATTACTCGTTGTTATTCTTCCACTACATCTGTTGGATTGTAGCCAACTAAGATTATAATATTCATAATATATTTACTTTCCCTCTAATATTGCTTATAATGTATGTGCATATTATGCACGTTATATATATATATATATATATATATATATATATAATAATACTACATTCATATTTCTTTTTAGCATATATATACTAATATTATTTTTTTACTCTTACTAATAAGCATATAAACAATCTCTATTTTACCAAATGCTTTCTAATGAAAGGGTTCCATGCTTTTATCACATTCATTGCCACTGAAATATTTATAAATATATCATCTTTAATCAAGAAATAAACAAATATTCAAAATAAAACACACACATTATCTAGTCAATAATGAAATCTAAATGATATCATATGAGAGCTTCCATGTACTCACGAGCTGAATCATCACTTCTCACTTAACTTTTCCTACCACCCTCCTTCCAGCCATCGAAGGAATGTACCTGATCCAACATACATAAAGACTATCAACAATACCACGTTCTATAGGAAAAGATAAATATATTTTATAAATCTATATATAATCAATGGTCGTGTGAGGAGGGTCATTAAATTCATATTATGTGGTCCTTTTATGGTTAGGATTACATGATAAAATGATATTCTTTGGTGAAATGGAGTTTAGCTCTAAGGGTAAAAATAATTTGGAGATTTTACAAAAGAGATTCAAATTTAATAGACAAAAATTTATCTATGTACATTCAGCCCAGTGACCCAAGTGATGTTTACACAATGACACTGAGGGGGGGGTGAATCAGTGTAGCTATTAAATTTTTATATCTACAGCATTTAATATGAAATAAAGAGAATAAAAAAAAACTTGAACAAGAGAGCAAACCACAACACTCAATATAACGAGGTTCACCAATTTGGCTACTCCTCAAAAAATGACCGCTTGGACTCCAATCCAAATCCAGTCTTTGCAAAATCAATTTTACAAACACTTTACCAAGCACCAACTGGAAGGAGCACCAACCCCTGTAATTTTCTCCTGCAACAGATGGAGCACCAACTCCTAGTACCAAGCACCAACTTGGACTGCAATTCTGATAAATTTAGAATGACATAAAAATGTCTTCACTTTATGCACGACCCTGACTGGTCTGCAATTAACTCAACTCGGCACACTCTCACGACTCTGCTTATTTTTCTCTTGATTCTTTTCTAACTCTCCTTTTACAACAATTTCTCTCTAACAGCAGCAAATTTATTCTCTGTATGGTTATTCTTTTATAACCTTTCAATCCTGCATGCAATCGAATCACATACTCTGACTGTTCGAATCCATGCAATACGGCTGTTCGGTTCCATGCACTTCGACTGTTCGAAACCCTGCAATACGTCTTTTGGAAACCATGCAATACGGCAATTTTGTTTCATGTACTTCGACTTTCCAATTTCTTCGTATACGGCTTTTCGAATTCTTTTTCGAAACTCCATGTATGATTCTTCGAAAGCTTTTCGATTCTTCATGTTCGACTTTTCTGTATGCTTCAAATACGTCTGTTAGAATGCCTGCAAATTCGACCTTTCGAATGCTTTTATTATCCTTCAAATTCGGCTTTTCGAATGCGTTTAAATTATGCATGTTTGGTCGTTGCAATGCATGTCCAACACCGTCAACAATTAATCGTCTGCTCGACTTCGCTACTTTTTACGTAATCGGTCGCATGATTTTCCTGTCTGCTTTTTCGACACGTGTCACCTTGCATGTTGTTGTGGGTTTTATCTGCCAGACTGTTACCTGTCGCGATATCGTGACACTTTTGACTTATGCTGATGTCACCCTGAAAGTTGTCACGAAATCGTGACCGTTTTGGCCCTCGAAAGCTTTCCCTGCATCTTGTCGCGATATCGCGACACTTTGAGCTTTTGCTGACGTCATCCTCAATGCTGTCGCGAAATCGCGACGCTTCCGGCTTCCAGTAGCTTTCCTTTCATCCTGTCGTGAAATCGCGACACTTTTCAACTTTGCTGACGTCATCATCCTGCTTGTCGCGAAATCGCGACACTTCCGGCTTCCGTACACTTTTCTTTGCCGCAGCAGCAAAAAAGGAACATGTCATGAAATCGTGACACTTTGTTCTTCCGTACAACTCTCCTTGCCAACTCCAGCGAAAATGGAACATGTCACGAAATCGCGACGCTTCCGGCTCTTGCTGACGTCATCATCCTTCTTGTCGCGAAATCGCGACGCTTCTGGAATCCGTACGCTCTTTCTCCATGCAGTAGCGAAATCGCTACAATTTTTTGCCTTGTGCTTTTGCCTTGCCTTTTTTCATGAAATTTTAACTTGTAATATCAATGCTGCATCTTTCAGATCTACACTTTTGACTAGTAGCGAAATCGCTACACCTTAGTTTCCCCTTGTTCCAACATGTAGCGCCATCGCTACACCTTATTTTCTCTTTGTTTCAACCTGTAGCGAAATCGCTACACCTTAGTTTCTTCTTGTTTCAACATGTAGCGAAATCGCTACACCTTAGTTCCATGTATTTTCATCATGCAGCGATATCGCTACACCTTTGTTTCCTTTCATTTCAACATGTAGCGATATCGCTACACCTTTGTTTCCTTCTCTCGCCAAGCATGTCACGAAATCGCGACAGTTTTGCTCGCATCTTCTCTCTCCTCGATCATGTCGCGAAATCGTGACAATTTGGCGTGCATTTTCTCTCTCCTACTTTTTGTCGCGATATCGCGACACATTTTCTCTCTCCTCGATCATGTCGCGAAATCGCGACATAAAACATGTCGCGATATCGCGACAGTTTTCTTCCTTGTCTATTTTTTCCAATTTCTGAATCTGGGTCACTTTGTTTTCCTTGAAACTTTCTGCACTTGATCTGACTGACCTCTGAACCGCATCAATCGCATCAATCTGATCGTGTTGACAACAATGACAATACTTTTGCAATTCTTTTGCTGCACCTTGCTCAACAATCTCCCCCTTTGGAATTGTTGGCAACACACTGCAACCTTGCTTAATTTCTTCTCCCCCTTTGCCAATAATACCAAAGGGCTCGTCGTAGACTCCCCCTGAGTCTATGCACAACATTCTTAGACTTAAAAAGTTTGAATGCTCCCCCTGAGAATGTGTTTCCCATAGCTAGTCGATGCTTGGGTGGTGTGACTACTCCCAACTTCTTCCGAAGGTATTCAAATACTTCCTTAGGCAAAGGTTTTGTGAATATATCAGCTACTTGCTCTGTAGTTGGAACAAAATCCAATTTAACCTCTCCTTTTGCAACTTTATCCTTCAAGAAATGATATCGGATTGCAATATGTTTGGTTCTTGAATGCATTACTGGATTCTTGGATATGTTGATAGCACTAGTGTTATCACATTTAATTGAAATTGGTTCATTGAAATGAATACCAAGATCTTTCAACGTTTGTCTCATCCATAATATCTGAGTACAGCATGTTGTTGCTGCAATGTATTCTGCCTCTGCAGTGGATAGAGATACTGATTCTTGTTTCTTGCTGTGCCATGCTACCAGCTTGTCACCAAGATAAAATGCTCCTCCACTTGTGCTCTTTCTGTCATCAATACATCCTACCCAATCTGCATCAGAATATGCAATCAAAGTGAAATATTTACCTTTTGGGTACCACAACCCATAATCCATAGTGCCCTTGAGATATCTGAAAATCCTCTTTACAACTGTTACATGAGTTTCTTTGGGACTGGCCTCGAAATCTTGCAACCATACACACCGCTTGTAATATATCTCGGTCTAGTGGTCGTTAAATACAAGCAGCTTCCAATCATAGACCCGTACATTGTTTGATCTACATCCGGGGATTTATCATCCTTGCTCAACTTGTAGCACTCGTTGTCATGGGAGTGCCGACCGGTTTATCGTCTTCCATTGTGAACTTTTTCAGCATTTCTTTTACATATTTAACTTGAGAAATAAAAATGCCTTTTTCATTTTGATTGACCTGCAATCCTAAGAAATAAGAAAGTTCACCAATCATTGACATCTCAAATTCTTTTTTCATTTTAATTGATATGTCTTTGCAGTATTCATCCATGTTGTTGCCAAATATTATGTCATCTACATAAACAACAAGAACAATAAGATGACCCTTCTCTGTTTTGACATATAAGTTGCTATCCACCAAACCTTTCTTAAACCCTTGTTTAATTAGATAATTATCCAACTCTTGCATACCATGCTCGGGTGCCTGTTTTAATCCATATAAAGCTTTCTTTAACCTCGCAAACAAAATCTGGATTTTCACCAAGTTGGAAGCCATCGGGTTGTTCAATGTAAACCTCTTCTTCCAGCTTTTCCATTCAAAAATGCTGATTTTACATCCATTTGATATACTTTGAAGTTTTTATGAACTGCTAATGCCAGAAACATCCTGATTGCCTCTAGTCTGGCTACCGGTGCAAAAGTTTCTTCAAAATCAATGCCTTCAACCTGAGCATAGCCTTTACATACTAATCTTGCCTTATTTCTGACAACTTGCCCATCTTCATTCAATTTATTTCTAAAAACCCATTTAGTACCAATTATGTTTTTATTTGTTGGTCTAGGTACTAATTCCGAGGTATTGTTTTTCTCTATCTGATCTAGTTCTTCATTGATTGCCTTCATCCAACTTTCATCAGTGCTTGCTTCAGCAACATTTTTAGGTTCAATACTAGATAACAGAGAATAGTTCCTCACTGTTGTTCTTCTTGTTTGAATACCATCTGTGGGATCCCCAATAATCTGTTCACTTGGATGATTTTTCTGCCAGTTGCCTGTTTTAAATTTTCTGTTTTCTTCTTCTTCAGATTCAGTTTTTACACTATCTGGATCAATTTTCTGATTCTTCTCTGTTTCTTTTTCATCATCACCTTCAATGACTTCTTCATACATAGGGTAGTTTTCTTGATAAGTAGTTTCTTGTTCTCTACCTTCATCAACTTTTACATCAGCACTTTCAACAATTTTCTTCAACTTCTTGTTGTAACATGTGTATGCCTTGCTTTTTGTTGAGTAACCGAGAAAGATACCTTCATCAGCTCTATCTTCAAATTTACCAAGGTTATCTTCAGTCCGTTTTATGTAGCACTTGCTGCCAAATACTTTGAAATGTCTTGCTGTTGCCTTTCTGCCAAACCACAACTCATAAGCTGTTTTGCTTTCATGTGGTCTCAACATGCACCTGTTTTGAATGTAAACTGTAGTATGAACTGCCTCTTTCCAAAATCTGTCAGCTATTTTGTTTTTTGCCAGCATTGTCCTTGCCATTTCCTGCACTGTTCTATTCTTCCTTTCTACAACACCATTCTGCTGAGGTGTCCTAGCTGCTGAAAATTGTCTTCTTATCCCATGTTTTTGATAGTATTCTGCAAATTCTTCGGAGATAAACTCTCCTCCCTTGTCTGATCTTAGGCATTTAATTCTTTTTCTTGATTGATTTTCAACAAGATTTTTGAAGGTTTTAAACATTTCAAAGGCTTCTGACTTGAGTTTCAGAAATAGTACCCATGTCATTCTTGAGTAGTCATCTATACACAACATAAAATATTTGTGTCCATTTATGCTTTCTGTTCTCATGGGTCCACATAGATCAGTGTGAATTAGTTCTAATGGCTTGCTAGTGAAGTATTCTTTTGCTTTGAAAGGTTTGTTTTCCCTTTTGGCATGACTCACGGATGCTATTTACAGGTTTTCCAATGTTTGGTATGTCTCTAACTGCTCTTTTTGAACTGATTTTTGCCAAATTGTCAAAACTAATATGCCCAAGCCTCTTGTGCCATAGCCAGTTTTCATCTTCCCGTCCCATCAAGCATGTTCCTTCTGCAGTTTCTGAAAGTGTATATAGATTTCCTGAAGTTCTCAGTCCAGTGGCTATTAACTTTCCATTTTTTGTCTTTCTTACTTCATAGCCCTCCTTCTTGAAGATTACATCATGACCTCTGTCACATATTTGACTTACACTTAGCAAGTTATGCTTCAGGCCAATTACAAACAAGACTTCTTTTGATTTTATATTGCCATCACTGATCTTGACTGATCCCTTTCCAACAATCTTTGCTCCATCATTATTTCCAAATTTCACATAACCACCTTCATAATTTTGTAAATTCTCAAACTTTTGTTTGTCACCTGTCATGTGACTGGAACAACCACTGTCAAGTATCCAAGGTGCTGATTTGTTCTGAGCTTTAAAAGCAGTCTGGACAATCAAAGATTCCTTTTCTTTCCATTCTGGTTTGATAGCAAATTTTGCTATTTGTTTTGCCTTTGTCCTTTCATTAGCATGTGCCTGTTTTACAGGAAATTTCTGGTTTTGTTTCAACCCACTTAGCTGAGATTTTCTGCCCTGATAATTATTTGATGAAAAAGTGCTTCTGCAGTTTCTAGCAATATGTCCAAAATTATGACAATTATAACATTCAACTGCATAATTCATTAAAGGAGAAAAAACATTTCTGCTGGTAAAATTCCTTTGAGATACATTATGCCTGCAATCTGAAATTTTATGGCCATAAGCATTGCATTTAAAACAATAACCAGAAAATGCATGATTAAACCTGGGTGCCGGTATTTGCCAGTTTGAAGTAGGAGCCATGACTCTTCTCCTCCTCGGATGTGTGACTTTTGTGAATCCATCTTTGTCGATATTCTTCTTGAATCCGGCATTATTGTTTTCTTTTGCATTATTTTGTTTTTCTCGGGTTCAACCCCGATCTTTTCTTCTTTCTTTGTGGGTTCTATATTCAAGTTCTTTGAATCCTTTGAAGATTCTCCTTCATCAAAGCCTAAACCAAATTTGATGCCGAAGGCCTTTGGTTATTTAACATTTTATCCAAACTTTACAAGTACTTTCTTCAAACTTATGAAAACAGTTCAATTTTCTATTCATCTCCTCTAACTGCATCCTTAACTTAAGGATGTCTTCCTTTATCTTGCTGCATTCAACTGTATTTACAGTTAATTGTTCATCAAGAACTTCAGACATTTTCTTGAATTCCTCTCGTCTCGTATTTTCGGATTGTTTATTATGTCTCGTGGCATTCTCTAATTTCTTTGAAAATTTTTTATTCTTCTTCCTTTCTCGCTCAACTCTTCAAGTGCAGACAACCAATTCTCCTTCCAAATACACTTCAGCTTCATCCTTGGAATTTTCATCACCTTCCCGATTTTCCTCTCGTTCTTTCTTCTTCAAGTGCCATGAACAGAGCTTCACCTCCTTCTTCTTCGACTCCTCATCCGTGCTTTCTTCGAAACTGCTGACATTCTTGGTTATGAAGCTTTTCTTCTTGAAGTTATTCTTTTTGAAATTTTGTTTCTTCTTCCAGTCACCTTTTTCTTGGTGTGACCCTTCACCATTTTTGGTTTTCTCCTGCATTGGACATTTGGCAGCAAAATGACCGACTCCTCCATAATTGAAGCATTTAAAAGGTAGCTTCCCTCTATATTTTCCTTTTCCTTTTGTGAGTTTTCGAACAAAATTGGCTTCTGTTTCATCCAGTGTTCCTTCATCCTCAGATTCATATTCAGCTTTTACATTCTTGTGTGCTTTAAAAGCTGCTTCTCTGTCTGCAGACTTGGTTTGTCCTATTCTCATTTCATATGCTGTCAGGGAACCATGCAACTCATCCATGCTGAAGTCGTTTAGATCTTTTGCCTCTTCTATTGCAGAGACTTTGGAGTTAAATCTTTTGTGAAGTGTTCTGAGAACCTTTTTCACCACAACTGCATCATCAATTTCTTCACCAAGTCCTCTGATTGCATTAATAATTCCGTTGACTCTCAACATATAAATTTCTATGTTTTCATCTTCCTTCATTTGCAGTGCTTCGAACTGTGCTCGATGAGTTTGCAGTTTTGCTTCCTTAATCTTATTGTCTCCTTCATGGATGCTCTTCAGTTTATCCCACATGTCCTTTGCTGATTTACAACTCATGACTCTTATCGGTTCACTGTCAACAAGCCCACACATTATGGCATTCTTGGCTTTGGAGTTGTTTTCAAATTTCTTTTTCTCAAGCAGATCTCGTTGGAGGGGTAGTGGGTGTTGTGTATCCACTATCTACGTAATCCCAAATATCGTATCCCAATGCACTCGGATATGTTTGCATTCCGAGTTTCCGTAAGGTGTAATTTGTTCCATCAAATAAGGGAGCTTTGTTGGATGAAAATCCTTCACCACCTGCCATTGTTTCTTCCAAGATCTCCTTAGCTGATTAAGCTTGTACAAGGAACCTGTGCTCTGATACCAATTGATGTTTACACAATGACACTGAGAGGGGGGGTGAATCAGTGTAGCTATTAAATTTTTATATCTACAGCATTTAATATGAAATAAAGAGAATAAAAAAAAACTTGAACAAGAGAGCAAACCACAACACTCAATATAACGAGGTTCACCAATTTGGCTACTCCTCAAAAATGACTGCTTGGACTCCAATCCAAATCCAGTCTTTGCAAAATCAATTTTACAAACACTTTACCAAAGACCAACTGGAAGGAGCACCAACCCCCGTAATTTTCTGCTGCAACAGATGGAGCACCAACTCCTAGTACCAAGCACCAACTTGGACCGCAATTCTGATAAATTTTGAATGACATAAAAATGTCTTCACTTTATGCACGACCCTGACTGGTCTGCAATTAACTCAACTCTGCACACTCTCACGGCTCTGCTTATTTTTCTCTTGATTCTTTTCTAACTCTCCTTTTACAACAATTTCTCTCTAACAAGCAGCAACTATATTCTCTGTACGGTTATTCTTTTATAACCTTTCAATCCTGCATGCAATCGAATCACATACTCTGACTGTTCGAATCCATGCAATACGACTGTTCGGTTCCATGCACTTCGACCGTTTGAAACCCTGCAATACGTCTTTTGGAAACCATGCAATACGGCAATTTTGTTTCATGTACTTCGACTTTCCAATTTCTTCGTATACGGCTTTTCGAATTCTTTTTCGAAACTCCATGTATGATTCTTCGAAAGCTTTTCGATTCTTCATGTTCGGATTTTCTGTATGCTTCAAATACGTCTGTTAGAATGCCTGCAAATTCGACCTTTCGAATGCTTTTATTATCCTTCAAATTCGGCTTTTTGAATGCGTTTAAATTATGCATGTTTGGTTGTTGCAATGCATGTCCAACACCTGTCAACAATTAACTGTCTGCCTGACTTCAGTTACTTTTTACGTAACTGGCTGCATGATTTTCCCTGTCTGCTTTTTCGACACGTGTCACCTTGCATGTTGCTACGGGTTTTATCTGCCAGACTGTTACCTGTCGCGATATCGCGACACTTTTGACTTATGCTGACGTCACCCTGAAAGTTGTCACGAAATCGCGACCGTTTTGGCCCTCGAAAGCTTTCCCTGCATCTTGTCGCGATATCGCGACACTTTGAGCTTTTGCTGACGTCATCCTCAATGCTGTCGTGAAATCGCGATGCTTTCGGCTTCCAGCAGCTTTCCTTTCATCCTGTCGTGAAATCGTGACACTTTTCAACTTTGCTGACGTCATCATCCTGCTTGTCGCGAAATCGCGACACTTTCGGCTTCCGTACACTTTTCTTTGCCGCAGCAGCGAAAAAGGAACATGTCACGAAATCGTGACACTTTGTTCTTCCGTACAACTCTCCTTGCCAACTCCAGCGAAAATGGAACATGTCACGAAATCGCGACGCTTCCGGCTCTTGCTGACGTCATCATCCTTCTTGTCGCGAAATCGCGACGCTTCTGGAATCCGTACGCTCTTTCTCCATGCAGTAGCGAAATCGCTACAACTTTTTGCCTTGTGCTTTTGCCTTGCCTTTTTTCATGAAATTTTAACTTGTAATATCAATGCTGCATCTTTCAGATCTACACTTTTGACTAGTAGCGAAATCGCTACACCTTAGTTTCCCCTTGTTCCAACATGTAGCGCCATCGCTACACCTTATTTTCTCTTTGTTTCAACCTGTAGCGAAATCGCTACACCTTAGTTTCTCCTTGTTTCAACATGTAGCGAAATCGCTACACCTTAGTTCCATGTATTTTCATCATGCAGCGATATCGCTACACCTTTGTTTCCTTTCATTTCAACATGTAGCGATATCGCTACACCTTTGTTTCCTTCTCTAGCCAGCATGTCGCGAAATCACGACAGCTTTGCTCGCATCTTCTCTCTCCTCGATCATGTCGCGAAATCGCGACAATTTGGCGTGCATTTTCTCTCTCCTAATTTTTGTCGCGATATCGCGACACATTTTCTCTCTCCTCGCTGAAAACTTGACATGTCACGAAATCGTGACATTTTCGGCTGCGCCTTCTCTCTCCTCGATCATGTCGCGAAATCGCGACAGAAAACATGTCGCGATATCGCGACAGTTTTCTTCCTTGTCTATTTTTGCCAATTTTTGAATCTGGGTCACTTCTGTTTTCCTTGAAACTTTTTGCACTTGATCTGACTGACCTCTGAACTGCATCAACTGCATCAATCTGACTGTGTTGACAACAATGACAATACTTTTGCAATTCTTTTGCTGCACCTTGCTCAACACCAAGCTTAATCTTTACTATATTCTCCCTACCAAATGGTTCTACATAATGTAACCATTTAAAAAATCACTTGACCTATTTTTTAAAGATTCAAAATGGATGGTGGGAATTGGAGAAAAAAATCTATTTGGATAGATACTTAGTGTGATAAAAAACCACTCAATCTATATCCAATTTTAAATAGTTGGATTTGCCTTCAATGTTGCTCTAGTATCATTGATAAAATGCTTTGATGTTTTTATATTTTAAAATAAATATATTTATGCATGTTGATCATAACTAATTGAAATTATGAATCACTAAACTATTCCTAAAATTAAAACTATATTTTTCACTATATACCAAATAACATATGGTAGAACCTGATAGACAAGTGACTATATGCGATGGAATATTTTCTAACCATTTGATAAAATCTATAATAAAATTGTTACTATAACAAAATAAATTATTATTTAAATATTTATAATTATTACCACCTAAAATAATAATTATATGATAATAATAATCATAAAAATAAAATCAAATCCCATTTTACTTAAACCCTTGATACCCATGACATACTATAGGTAAAAGTATTTTAAATTCCATGTACCATATTGAAACCCATATAGAAAACATAATATTTATTAATATATATATATAATAAATTCAAACAATAAGTTTTTGGTTAGTTTGAACAGGTAAAATAATAAGCCCACTCTCCACTTCTCTAAGGCTTCTTTGTAGAAAAATAGTTATATGGTTGATGGCCACCAGGCCCTGACTCATATGCTGCCTGGTTGACTACCAAAAGATGTGAAATATGATGAAAGGAAGGTATTTGACAAGTCTAATTTACTTGTATTTATATTACTATAAATTTTTTCGAGTTTCATATTCCTCTTCATGAAAAATAAAAAACAAAAGGTATCACCATATGTTTTTTGAGTTCCTATTTTTTATTCGTATAATCTCAGAAGGTGACCATGGAGGGCCACAAGTGCCACAACTATCTTCCATGTGCCCTTCCTTCTCCTTGTATTATTATATAAGAAATAATTTCTACTATAAATTGAAGACTCGAGTTCCCTCGAAAGGTTCTAACAGAAGCCTATGTAGTTGTACAAAAATGTCTTTGGTTGATAATTTTTCGGTGTGTGATCTATTTTTCAATAAATCATAAGAAGATTTCTATGGTAAGCAAAGATCCAAGAATTCAGCAGATATGATGAGTGTATCTAAGCAAGGAAGCACAGGGGCAAAGGGTTTTTTATTGAATAAGCACATTTATCCTATAATGATAATGGGATTCTTATCACGTACAAGTAGGTCTCAGCTCTTGGGTTCTCAACTTGAGCAAAATCTCAAGCATAGGAATAGTTTCCCTAGACATGATTCAACAAATATGTCTTACTATTTTTGTGAAGCATTTATTTGTTTTCCAAAAAATTGCCTTGGACCAAATAATGAATTTTTGGAGAATCCAGGGAGAGGAAGTGAATCGTAACGCATTCATGGAGGATAAATGTATCGTAAAGCATTCACCGTGGAATAAGTTTTGGAATTACATATAATCAAGTAAAAGTAGGGGTTGATGATTAATTTTGGAGATTAAAATAAATATAGACATGATTAAAACACGGGTATAAAAATACAAATCTTTTCATAAGATGATAATGATATAGATATTATCTTTTTTTATTATTTGTGGAAAACATCCCAAAAGGGATGCCACTTTCGCATAAGACCCAAGGAGGCAAAGGTATCAATTCCACCAAAAATGCCCAGGACTCGGAGCTGGCCTACCACCTTTCACATACTCAAGGAGCAAACAAACACAAAACCAATTTAAAAATAAGTAAATAACAACAAAAATAATAAAATAAAATAAAAAAACATGCTCCTTGAGTGTGTCAAAAACAAAAGCACAACCAAACACGTACAATAAGATAAAAGAAACCACAACACAAACCACATAGAAAAACATAAGAACCACATAAAAAAACATAGACAAGACAAAAACAACAAAACACTACAAAGACATAACCCAAAAAAACATGAAAAATAAACACAACCAAAACCTAAAAAATTAAAAAAAATAAAATAAAAATAAAAATAAAAAACAACCAACAACAGAAAATAAACAAAAACAAAAAACATAGAAAACACTCGCACATAAAAACATGAAATAACACAAACAAAGAGAAACCAAAGAACAAGAACAAAAAAACACAAGAACAATAAAAAAAAACATAAAAAAATAAAACAAAACAAGAAAAACACAAGAACAAAAAAAAACAACACAAAGAACACAAAAACAAAACAAAACAAAAGAACCCACCCACCTTAAAAAACTAAAAAAAAAAAAACAAAAAAGAAAATAAAAAATTGAACAAAACAATGACCTATCTAGACTAGAAGACTATTAAGGCAAGAATCAACAGAGAAAACAAAATAAAGAATAGAATGAGCTAGGGAACTAAAAAAACTAAAAGAACGAAAGAGAAGCAAAAAAAAAAAAAAAAGAAGAAACTAGGTACCTTCAGAACTGGATCCATCCAAAGAAATGATAGAAAGAAGAGCTTCCCTAATTTGAGAAGCCCACCATATAGGAGGGTGTCCATAACAAGTAAGATCACCTTTGTCCAAATCCCAATTAGCTAAAGCATCAGCACTCTTGTTTTGATCTCTGACCACATGATTGTAATCAACTTTCAAAAATCCCATCTGGATTAAATGAATCTTCTAAACAATTCTTTTTATTCTCCAATCCACCTTATGATTCTTCGAAGGAGTCTTCAAGAGATTAATCATAATTTTAGAGTCATACTCAACTAACACATTTTCCCATCCAACATTAGTAGCCTCCCAAAGGCGTCTGAGGATACCATACACCTCAGCAAGGTTATTGGAAAGAATACCCACATTCTCAGCAAAAGTAAAAACTAGGGAGCCATATGAAAGTCTACCAATTCCTCCCACACTGGCTTTTCCAAGGTTCCCTCTAGAGTCTCCATCAGTATTAACTTTTCCAAAATCCTTAGGAGGAGGTTGCCAATTTCTAGTCCTATCCATCTTACTAATACTCACATTCCCTTTAAGTTGGTTTCCCTTAGAAGATTTAATATTAAATCTTTGCATCACTTGATCCCATCTTTGGTGGGATTTTTGGGGGTGATTAAGGAGTTGATGGACTGATTCAACTAAGTTGGCTATGGTCTTTTGCCAAATATAGTGAATATCCTTCCTATCTTGATTAAAAATTTGGTTGTTCCTTTCATTCCAAATATTCCAAAGAAGAATGATAGAACCCATTCAAACTAACTGCCTAATAAAATGATCAACACCCTTTTGATTTGGCCAATCCCTCCAAAGTTGTTCAAAAGTGAAAAAATTGGACCACTGTAAGCCAAGTAAAGTGGCCATTCTCCTCCATAGCTTAGAGGATAAAGTACACTCAATAAAAATATGGTTGATATTTTCTACATTCTCTTCACACATTTCACATCTAAAAGGGCCATTAAAACCACGCTTCATAAGTTGCTCACAAGTAAGCACCCTACTATGCAATAAAAGCCAATTAAAGAAACTCACCTTAGGCCAGAGATTTTGAACACACAAACGAGAAAAGATATCAGAAGAATGGTTGGTATTATTATGGCATAAGGTCAAATAACCTTGAGCAACTGAATACTCACCCTTAATAGTGTTGTTCCATCCCAAACAAACTTTTTCATGGGATGGATGCCTTAGATATATTTTCTTTGCCTTTTTGGGATTTGAATAGGCCAGTCCTCAATAGGGAGCCAATATCTACCAACCTTTGAATTACCAATATGGTACCGACAGTAATTAGCCACCTTTATCCAATTAACTCGGTGAAGCTCCTCCATCCAAGGCCTGCAATTGGGAAACTGAGTTATTAAAGGTTTGTGACCATCCCAAGAATCTGTCCAAAAATTTGCATGTTTACCATTATGAATGATCCAAAATATTTTTTTCTTTATCAAATCCTCACTATTCTTAAGAACTGCTAAAATGGGAGAACCTTTGGTAGGAAGTTGATAGCGAACAAGGTCTTCAGGACTTTTGTTCTCAGCATATTTAGCATGGATATTATTGGCCCAAAGAGCATTGGGGTTATGCAACATCCTCCAATATAATTTAGCAACTAAAGATTTTTTGTTATTAAGTGAAGACCGGAATCCTAACCCCCCTTCACTCTTAGGAAGACATAAAGTATCCCATTTCACCAAGGCCCATTTTCTTTTCTCCTTAGTACCACTCCAAAGGAAACAATGACTAGTTTGATCCAATTCTTGAAGAATAACCTTTGGGATATTCAAAATGGAAGAAACATAAATAGGAATAGCTTGAAGGACTGATTTAACCAAGGTGATTCTACCCCTAGAAGAAAGCCACTTGTTGGTCCACTTTCCAATTTTCTTCTTGACTTTGTCCAACAACCAATTCCAATCTTCATTTTTCTGCCCAGTAAAATTTATGGGAATACCTAAATAAGTGATTGGAGGAGAGGTATTTTTATATCTTAATTTATCCAATACCATGGATTCCTATCTAGTAGAGCAGTGAAAGAAAATAACTTTAGATTTGTCTTCATTGATCCACTGCCCAGTAGCCTTAGAAAAAAAGCTAATGATTTGCTTAATATTAAAAGCTTTCTTAACTGTAGATTTACCTAAAAGAGTAGAGTCATCCACAAATTGGAGATGAGATATAAGTCTAGCTCCATGAGCAATGGTAACTCCCTCAAGGGTTTTGTTTTCCCTCTTTTTGGTTATAGTCCTACCCAAGCATTTAGAAAGAATGATGAATAAATAAGGGGATAGCGGGTCACCTTGCCTAATACCTCTGAAATCTAGGAAATACTGATAAGGCCTACCATTGATAAGAACTAAGTAGGAAACTTAAGAGATACATCCCATAATCCAATCCATCCAATCCTTAGAGAAACCAAATTGCCTCAAAACTTTGATAAGGAAGTGCCAATCCACTCTGTCATAAGCTTTGGATAAGTCTAACCGAATGAACATGGAAGGAAAATTTTTCATATCCATGGAATGGATGGCTTCCTGAGCAAGAACTATCTCATATACTATTTGACGACCTTCCACATAACTCCCTTGCTCTGGGGAAATAATCTTATGAAAAAGAGGCTTCAACCTTTCTGCCATGATTTTAGTAATGATTTTGAGAAGAACATTACATAAAGCAATAGGTCTAAAAGCTGAGATATGATCAACCTCTTTAGCTTTTGGAATAGGAGTAAGATAAGTTTTATTGATAACCTTCAAAATTTCTTTGGCTTTCCTGGCTTCTTCCAACACCTCTAATAAATCAACATGAAGGATGTCCTAGAAATCTTGGTAGAACTCAATGGGAAAAACATCAGGAACTGGGGTTTTCCCTTTTTGCATTTTAAAAACTACTTGTTGAAGCTCATTGATAGTAATAGGAGCAGTCAAAATAGAGTTCTCCTCATAAGTGATAAGAGAAGGGATTGCTTGAAGAACATTTTGTTGTGAAGCTGAGTCAAGAGGAGTAGCGACAAAAATATTGGAAAAGTAATCAACAACAATAGAGTTCATGCCATCCCAAGTATAAAAAACATCTCCAGAATATGATTTTAAGGAAGAAATAAAGTTGTGAGATCTTCGAGCTAGAAGATATTTGTGTAAGAAATTTGTGTTTCGATCTCCTTCTTTAAGCCATTGAATTCTATATTTTTGCTTCCATAATATTTCTTCTCTTTTTTCCCATTCCTCTAACTAAGTTGTGAGTTTAATTTCATCTACACTTCTCTTCTTTGTGAGGCCATCTAAACGGATTTTATTATTCAAATTTTCAATATGAGCAATAACTTCATGTTTTTTTATGAACATCACCAAACTCTTTCCAGTTCCAAGTCTTGATTTTGGATTTAATGTATTGCAGTCTTTTGGCAAAACAGAACATCTTAGTCCCATGCCTAGGTTTACCTTCCTTCCACCATTGTTGCACATGAGGTCTGAAGGAAATGTATCTAATCCACATTAATTGAAAATGAAAAGGAGAGAAACTCACATTGGTTTTCCACATTTCCACCATTACTGGCCAATGATCCAAACCAATATTATTAAGAGTCTTCACTTTAGGAATGTGACCATGGATTAAGAAATTTTTAGAGAGCAAAAACCTATCCAATCTATCCATTATATAGGCTAAGCCTTTCCTTCTGTTAGACCATGTCATAAGGCCATTATCTGGTTGGATATCCACAAGATGGAGGTTTGCAATATATTCGCTCATGAGGTCAGTGCTTTTGTCCAAATTTCTATTTCCCCCTGTTTTATCATCTAGAGAGGGGATGGTATTAAAATATCCTCTGATCAAGATCTAGGATTTAGGAAAATGAGAGATAATATGAGTAATATCCTTCCACTGTCTTTTTTTTTCCTCCAAAGAAGTCGGAACATAAACAGTAATGCAAAGCATAATCTGGTTGGAATGTGTACTTTGAATAGTTATAGCCAACAAACCCCAACTGCCAAACATATGGTGAATAACTACCACTTTTGGGTCCCAAAGACAAGCAATGCCACACGAAGTCCCTTGGGAACTGAGGGAAACCACTTTTCTAGCTGGCCAAATTTTACTGGCAATTAAGTCCATATCCTCCATTAACATCTTTGTTTCTTGAAGGAAAACAATATGTGGATGATTTATCTAAATCATTCTTCTAATTTCATTTTATTTTGAAAGACTCCCTTTGAGTCCTATAATATTCCAAGTGATGATCTTCATTAATACCAAGGCTAAAAATTTTGGGAAGGACATTAATCTTACCTTCCTCTACAAGATTTTCACCTTCTTTTACCATATGATATTGATTGGTCTTGCGACCTACTTTTTTATTAGAATCCATCTTCAATTTTTTTTCCTTGTTTCTTGAATTATTCCAATTGAATCTGAGATGGCTTCTAACCTTGAAGAATGCTCGTACATAGCCAAAATTTTACTAGATGGTTCAACGAAGTCTATATTGGGACCTGCATTATTTGAAGTTTTTACATTTGAAAAATTGTTTTTCTTATGTAAATTTTCTCCTTATTTTTCTGTTGAAAACCTTTGATTTGTTGGTTTGTCTCTGAGTTCTTCCCTTCATATTTAAATTATGTTTCTAAGATTTTAGTTTCCATTATTTCCTCTTCCTTACTTGGGACATCATTTGTGTAAAGGATTTCAAACATATTAGCAGATGACTTTGATTGATCCTTCACAACTGGTTTTCTTTTAGTGTTCTTCTTCTTAGGTATTTGGAAACCTGTTGAGTTTATATCTTCTTTATTTTGATCAAGAATTTTATTTGGGCAAGCACTAGCCAAATGACCATATTCATGGCAAATTCTACAATGAAAAGGAATGTTCTCATAGTCCACTACTTGCTCCCAAGTGTCTTCCCCAAATTGTAATGTGATCTTTTTAGGTAGGGGTTTGTCAAAATCCATTAAAACAAAAATCCAAGCATAAATAATATGTTCAAAATTTTTAGTACAATCAGCAATCATCATAAAAGTTCCTAAAGAGTTTCCAATTGAAAAAAAATAGTAGGATTCCAAAATTCAATAGGGAGGCGAAAGAGTCTAACCCACACAAGAGCTATAGAAGGCATCTCTTCTTCGGCTTTAAATTTAGTTTGCCAGGGCTTCATGCAACTCTTCTTATTGTTATTGAAATGATGTGGCTCAAGGGTAAGAGGAGGTCTTCAAATAGAATTATCTATGCTATAAGAGAAAAATATATACCATAAATTCATAACTTCTATGACTAAAGAAGATTAAAAAAATCTTACATTTAAAGTCAATGGTGAACATGACTTATATTATACATTTGAATTCCTAGAAGAAGTATTTTTTGGATGTGTTTTAGAGTGTCTAATAGTGGTAGTGATGACTATGGTCTAGCCTAAGAAAACTCTTGTGTAGGAAGTATTTTAATAGCAATGGATTTACATGATGCGGGAAATCTATACGAGTTTACATCAAAATATAAAGATACACTACATCTATTATGGGGAGGAGATATTATTTTTACTAATATTTTATCTCCTTGGCCCCTTAGTTGAGATTATGGGGTTGTGTTGAAAGTGTCATCTGATTCATGGATAAGGATGATATTGTATAATATTGATATTATATATGCCAAAGGGCATTCATTGTACAATGGATTAAATTTATTGTAATATTTTAATATGTAATCCGTATGGGCCATAATTAACCTTGTTATGATTAAACACACTTTATACACTTGTAATTGACCTTAAAACATTTCTTGTTATGTCATATTAAGGTTAAGTTCTGATGCAGGAGCATCCAGTAGCACCTGCAGCAGAGGCATCAGAAGGCAGGAGGGCCACTTCGGCAGAAATGGCTAAGGAAGAAAAATGTCACGATTTCATGATGTGTCACGAAATCGTGATAGAAAAAGGCCAAGAGGGCGAGGACAAAAACCTGTCGTGATATCATGACAGAAAAAGTGTCACGATATCGTGACACGACGAGGAGAGAGAAGGCATGGGCCAAAAATGTCACGATTTCGTGACATGTCATGAAATCGCGAGCAGAAGCGGAGAATAGAGGCAACAGGTGAAAGATGTCATGATTTCATGACATGTCACAAAATCGCGACCCAAACAAGAAGAAGGAGGCTGCAGGCAAAGATGTCGCAAAATCGTGACCCAGAAGCAGGATGAAGTGTAGAAGCAGAAGATGTCGCGAAATCGTGACATGTCACAGTTTTACGACCCGCTGAAGAAGGAGAAGGCACAGAAGGGAAGTTGTCACAAAATCATGATGTGTCGTAGTTTTGCGACTCGCTAAGAAGAGAAGAAGCCAGAGGAGGAGAACATCGTGATTTTGTGATAGGTCACAGTTTCGTGGCCAGAAGGCGAAGAAGCAGCCAAGGAGAAAAGTCATCGCGATATCGTGACACTTTTGGTGAAGAAGCGCCTAGGGGAAAAGTCGTCGCGATATCGTGACACTTTTGGAGAATGGGTGCCAAGGGGAAAAGTCATCGCGATATCGCGACACTTTTGGAGAATGGATGCCAAGGGGCAAAGTGGTCATGAAATCATGACACTTTTGGAGCAAAGGTGCCAGGATGCAAAGTGGTCGTAAAATCGTGACACTTCCAGAGCAAAGGTGCCAAGGGGCAAAGTGGTCACGAAATCCTGACACTTTTGGAACAAAGTCACCAAGGGGAAAAGTGGTCACGAAATCGTTACCCTTTCTGAGAAAAGGTGCCAAGGGACAAAGCTGTGGTGAAATTGTGACACATTTCGTAAAGGAGCACCAAGGGGAGCAGCTGTCGCGAAATCGTGACCCAAAAGCAGAAGACAAGTATGGAAGGCAAAGACGTCATGATTTTGTGACGTGTCACAAAATCGTGACCCGAAGGCAGAAGCCAAGTGCGGAAGGCAAAGACGTCGCGATTTCATGACATGTCACATTTTCACGACCTGAAGGAGAGAAAGGAGGCGAGGAAGAAAATTGTCGCGATATCGCGACATGTCGTGATATCGCGATCGAAAGGGAAAAGAATGCGCAGGAGGCAAAAATGTCATGAAATCGTGACATGTCGCATTTTCGCGACCTAGAGAGGAAAGAGAAGGCGATGGAGCAAAAATGTCATGATATCGCGACATGTCGCGATGTCGCGACCAGAAGAGAAGAGCAACAGGTGGCATTTTCGGGGACCACGACAGAGCGATAGTGCTAGCTCATGAGAGTCAGGCAGCGGATGCAGAGGCTGTTACAGCTGGAGGAAAAAGACGACAGAGGCCAGGCGGCGATTGTAGGGCCATTACAGAGACACATGGCAGCATGAAATGCAGAGCAGCACCTGCAGCAGAGGTAGCAGAAGGCAGGAGGGCCACTTCAGAAGAAATGGCTAAGGAAGAAAAATGTCGTGATTTTGCGACGTGTCACGAAATCATGACAGAAAAAGGCCAAGAGGGCGAGGACGAAAACCTGTCATGATATCGCGATAGAAAAAGTGTCGCGATATCGCGACCTGAAGGAGGTTGGAAATTTCGCCGATTGCAGTTGTGTAAAAAAACTGTAAAAGCAGACTTGCGAATTCAAGCTACAAGCTGAGTGTAGAGAGCCGGCTTAGGGTGTTGTTTTTTTCCTTCCAGGGTATGCAGAATAGGGAAATTGCAGAGAGTAGTGAAAACCAGGCCACACACTAGTTGTGCAAAGCCTGCGGGCTATTCTGTAAGAAAAAAAAAAAAATTATTTCAAGTTTAATGAATGAAATTCTGGATTCGATAGAGAGCAATTTTTCTATTTTGGGTCAAGTTCTTTTATGTATTTGGGGTTTTTGTATTGGTATATATTCCCTCACCAATCCTTATTTTATTATCAAAGTGTTATGAATATTATCTACAAATAATACAATGATTATTTATGGTACTTAGAGGTGCCCCAAAATATTTGTGTGTATTTTCCTTTCTCTTTTCATTTTATGTTTTGTATATAAGGTTTGAGTGGATGAATTGCTTCTTCTTCTTTTTTTCTGAAAAATATTGTCAATTTTGATACTTATCAATAAGGAGACTATAAATAATGTTGGTAATACATTAACGGAGTTCTTCCAAGATGGAAAACTACTAAGGAGAAAAATTATATCATGTATATACACATATTTGTTACCATGTATATTTAAAAATATTCACTAAAATCCATTAAGGTTATGTTTGAATCAAGACAATGGGATCAAAAAGTGGATTATGAAAAAAATATTCCAATGCCAAAAAATTTATGAGACTAGAAAATATTCTAAAATGCATTGGAAACAATTAATTAATAAATACAAATATTGGTTATAAAAAACATTAAGATAAAATAAGTAATCATATTTTGGTATAATCAAATATTTTTTACGCCTAAAAGTGTGGTAAAGGTAATCTAATTTCATAAATAAATGGTGAAGCTTGTTATAATTCACTTGAAGAAAATATTAGAAGAATCTAAAAAGGATACATAGGATGAGGAATTAAAATTTACAAGTTTAAATTTTAATTAAATCAAGGAAAATATGGAAGAAAATTTTAAAGCAAATAATATGAAAGAGGTCAAATTTGATCTAGGAGAATCATCTCCGTTTTTCTCAAGTAGTAGAAAATCATATCTCTAGAATAAAAATGGAAGTGGTAAGGAGTTAGTTGCTTGCACTTTAGAATTTACAAGATAATTTGATAAAAGAAAATGGGATTGATGATATCCATTGCAACTTAAGGTTTCTAATCTAGCATAAGAAAGCAATTACTATGGAGGATTCTCCTTCCATTTTAAAATTATTAGGGAAACATAAAAATAAAAGATTTTTGAGGTCATCTCTTGCACTTTAAGTTCCCCAAGGAAAAATAATCCTATAGATGGTATTCAAATTATGAACAATTTAGAAAAAAGAAAGATATTTATGAGGAATAAAGTGATGGTATAAAGAAGAACAAAAAAAAGCTTAAAGCATGAGTAAAGAGAAAATAAGACCCAAATGAATATTCATTTGGAAAACCAAATATAAATATAATAGGTTTTAACAAGAAAAAATGTTAAACCTAAAAATAAGAATAAAATTTGATCCCCATGGATGTACCCCCACAAACACAGCACACTCATACCCACATCACCACACAGAACAACAAATTTTTATTTATGTTATATTTCTAATTTTATTTTAATATAAAAAATAAATTAAGTAGTGCAAATTTTGAAAGATAAATTGTATAACAAGTTTTGCTACAGAATATCCATAAGATATTATATAAAATAGACATGAATATGTATGAAAGAAACAAAACGCAAATGAATAAACATAAAAAGAAAAAAATCCTTTAAAGAATCCCTGTCATGAAATACAAAATAACTTGAAATCTACACCCTACCAGAATAGCATTGTGATATAAATGGTATTACCTGAGAGACTTAGACATGATATAAATAGTATTATTTCTAAGTCTCTCCCATATAGCATTTGTTTTCAGTACACTCATGATTATGACCTGCAAACCTTCATCTTCCAATTGATAGAATATCATTGAAAATCTAAGCACTTTCATTGAAGGACTTCGATATTGGATTTGAATGCGAATGTTGTAAGTATAACCAATTGAGATACTAATTGTAAGTAAGACATATATCGTCGGCCAACATCCCTATCATTCTTAACACTTCTTTGTAAAATTGCTCACATTTATCTGCAATGTTATCAAGCAGTCAAACAGGATGAAGAAAGCATAACTCAGTAAACTGACTCAAACATAGAATGAAATCATTATTTCCCAAGAAGTTTCGTGGTTACTAAACTCATATTGGAGACTAAGGTGTAAAGAGAAGGTTTTCACATCATGGCCTTGGAGACTAAGGTGTAAAGAGAAGGTTTTGAAATCATAGCTTTCCTAGAAAAAGCTGATAGAAAATAGAGGTAGTGTGCGCATAATTCATGGCTACGGTTACCTCGTCAACATTAAAAAGAGAGGTATATCGTATGATTTATGATATAAGTTGAATGGTCAGTAACAACTATTGAAATGATTATTAAAAACAGTCAAACAAACTAAATCGAATATCTGTTTTAAAAATATACCATATCGAATATCTGTTTTAAAAATATACCATATGTGCATTATTGCTTGCTCAGAACGTGTGCTATGTATAATGTACGAAAGATAGAAAAGGAAAAGCAACCTATACCATCCTACATCTCTTCTTCCCTTCCCAACATCAGACTCACAGCTACCTATACCACGCTCAGATTCATCTTCCCATATCCTTTGTAGTTTTGTATTGCCTTTCCATTTCTTATTCTGTTCCGTCAAAATGTCTGGTTTGTGGCATCGGGTTGCAAAGATTTTGGTATTTGTACTTATGACTGAAGTGTGCACAGCCGTCGGTGTTGGGCATGCGAGAAAGCTCGCTGCTTTAGTGAAGGAGCCTCTCCTTCTGACATACCACAAAGGCCCTTTGCTCTCCACAAGGCCCATCGATGTTCATGTCATCTGGTATGGAAAATTTAGCCCCGTTCAGCGCTCTATTGTGGGGGATTATTTGCAGTCCCTAACAACAAACCGGGCACAAGCATTGCACGGCTTGGAAAGCAAAAGCTGGATGAATAGCTTCTGCAAATAATCCTCCACAACAGAGCGTTGTACGTGGCTGAATTTTCCATACCAGATGACATGAATATCGATGGGCAAAGGGCCTTTGTGGTATGTCAGAACTAGAGGCGGCTCCTTTCTCGAATGCCCAACACCGACGGCTGTGCACACTTCAGTCATAAGTACAAATACCAAAATCTTTGCAACCCGATGCCACAAACCAGACATTTTGACGGAACAGAATAAGAAATAGAAAGGCAAGACAAAACTACAAAGGATATGGGGAAGATGAATCTGTATATCAAATCAGGAGCCTGGTATAGGTGGCTGTGACTCTGATGTTGGGAAGAAGAGATGTAGGATGTGATTTATATAGGCACCACAAGGCCCAACTTAGCGGATAACGGCGGCTACTACTACGCGTCTCGTTACGATTCGGGAGGATCTTGATGGTGTTTTGTTTTTTTTTTTTGGTTTCTTGATGGTTACCTCGGAGAATTGCAATGGCACTATAACGACCGTGTGGTGATCGCTTATGAAGAAATGGAAACTCAAAAGAATATATGGTGATATCCTTTGTTTTTGTTTTCCGTGAAGAGGAATATGGAACCCGACAGACTTTTATAGTATTATACATATAAATAGATTAGAATTGTTAAATACCTTCCTTTCATCGCCTTTCACATCTTTGGGTAGCCAACCAGGAAGCCGACGAAAGTGGACGTTATGTTAACCAACCATATAACTATAGTTAGATAGATAGGTAACGGAATTTTAATTATAAAATATGTTACTAGATTTGCATATTATTTTGCAAAGTATTATGAGATAGATAGGTAGGTATTAACCCAATTCTAATCATGGAATCTCATTAGACTTGCATTATTATATTAATCCGACCAGTCCCCCACACATATGCCCAAACTCCTATTACTCCATGTTAATAGGGGTGATGAATCCCACAACCTGCACCTTTAAGCTTGTTACCCCATTGACAAAGAGTATGGCAAGGGTTGGGGTTTATAAATCACTCAAGTCCCACAATAACGTTAATATGAGAAGTGGAGAGGGGGCTTCTTATTTTACCTGTTCAAACTAACTAAATACTTATTTTTTAAATTTATTATATTTTGTATATATTATATTATATTATATGGGTTTGAAAATGGTACATGGAATTTAAAAATGGTTTACTTATAATATATTATGGATATCTTTGTTGAAAATTGAGAATTTAAGTAAATGTAATTTGATTTTATTTTAATGACTATTATTATAATAATTATTTTTAAATAATGGTTTATTCATGGAAAAGTTTTTGAATTTGGATTTAGGTATGAATTCTTTTGTGGTAGTGAATGTTGGTGTCCTCAAAACGGATCTTATTATAGAAGAAGACAGAGTTGTTTCCAAAGTTCACTCTCTCTCTTGTGATCCATTTTGTGTTTCTGTTTTAGATGAATGAGACTCGAAAAAATTCAAAGGTGGGACCCTTTTATGTTCAAACTATCCATAGCTCCATGAAAAAATTTAGTCCTTTGTGAAGGTGACAGCCTGGTCAAAAAGGAATGATGTGGAGGTGCTGTGTGAATCCTCTTCGGATTCTGATGAAAATTGCATCACTAATTTTTAATAGAAAATATCCTAGGGAAGGAAACATGAAGCCTTGTAGGAAAGTTTCAAGGCAAACATTTGAATCTTGACGTCCTAAAAAAGTGGGCCCTAGCCAGGTGGTCCTCGAGGGGATCCCTTGAGGTTGTGGCTATTTTAAAAGGTTTCATTATCTTCAATCTTAGCTTTGAAGTAGAATCCAACTAGGATTCTTCACGGTGGATTATCATTCTTTGGCAAGCAAGGCTTGTTTCTTCATATATGGAAGCCAGGTTTTAATCCTTGGAATCAACTCGTAATTTGATATCGATTCGTGTTCCTCATCCTGAGATACCTATCCATTTCTAGCATAAGAGTATTTTCAGGTGATTTCTAGTAATATTAGAGGTTTTGCCTCAATTGCTGACCCCTTTGAGCCTATCTCATGGATGATTACAAAAAAATTGTGCATCCTTGATGAGGTAGGCAAGGACCTTCCAAAATTAGTTAGCTTGGTGTCCAAAATGGGGACTTGGACCAAGGAAATTGTGTATGAAATCAAAGCTTAAAAGAGCAAAATTTTTGGGAAAATGGGTCATCGTCAAGAGCCATTTTTCAGCAGGCCAACCCCCAACCCTAAGTCAAAACAAAGAGTGAAGGTCCAAAGGAATCATAGGATTAAAGGTACGAAAATTATTTTGATGAGGAGCAGCCTTGAGGAGTAGATGCATAGGATTAACCGATGGAAGTTGTTGCAGAATATGAAAGTAACCTTATCCTTGATAACCTCTTTGTGGATGTAGGTGAAGGGGGTGGTTTTCCTTATGAAAAGACTTCATCTCCTCCTCAGAAGAAAGACCAGAGTCAAGTTTTTTGAGAAGACACAATTGAGGTAGACCATGTGCTCTTCGAAGGTCCATTTGAGGTAGGCTCTGTGCTCTCTCTAGATAACACCTTATATTATCCGATTTTTAGAATTTTTATCAATAAGGAAGATAGGGCTTCCCTATCCATGGCCTTGTTTTCCATGGAAGGGTACTTGAATTCCCCCTTCTTATCGATTGATAGGAAAACTTCTAGGTTGGTGAAGGAGTCATCGACAACCTCCACTCCCTTAAGATCTATTTTCCTGTAGAATGGATCACTAGGCCCAAAAACTATAAGCTACATGAAACTTTGTGTGGACTTAGGGGTGGAAATATAAGTGGGAAAACCCAATGAAATAACCCTCAAGAAAAAAGAAACTGGTGTGTTTGCTAATTATGGTTCTCAATCCCAAATTTTTGTAGAAATATCTAAGTTAAGAGGTTGCAGATAGCTAAAACTAGAACTGGATATCTTTAAACCTCTCCTCTTGGGGATAGGAGAGGCAAAGACCCCTTCAACCTCTTCTTAATGGAGGTTTGCTCATGGAATATCAGGGGATTGAATAGCCCCGTAAAGTAGAGGATTCTAGATTCCTTGAGGAAGGATTTATCTCCAGATATTTTGTTAATCCAAGAATCAAATATTGATGAAAGCAATTTTGATTTTGTTCATAAGAAGGTGTGGAAAGAGGCTAGTTTTACTACCAGTCATGTTGTGGGGATGTCATGTAGTTTACTATGCTTTTGAAACCCTTGGAGGCTTGAAGGGAAAATGATATCGTCGAATGAAGGATGTACATCCATCTCTTTTAAGTGTAAGACTACTAATAGGACTTGGAAAATGATAAATGTCTATGTCCCTAACTTTTTTCATGAAAGGATCTTGTTTTGGGTAGATTTTCCTCAAATTTAGTATGATATTGGATGGGGAATCTTAGATTCTGGTTGGATATTTCAACACATCATAGTTCCCTTCAAAAAAGAAAGGGGAAAACCCTCCATAGTAGAAAAGTATGGATGAATTATTTGATTTAATTATGGAATTAGAGCTCAAGGATATTGAATTAAAGGGGTCAAAATATTCATGGAACAATCGTAGGGTAGGTAACCATCTCATTATGTCTAGAATGGACATAGTCTTGGTATGTCAACAAGGTATTCTAATTTTTGGTGGAGCTTCTCTTTACACCCTACCTAGGGTGGATTCCGACCATAATCCTCTTTGGATGGATATCATAAATTTGACTGTTTCTCATCGAAAGCCATTCTATTTTGAAGCCATGTGGTGTAAACATCCAGACCTAGATCTTTCGATTAGAGATTGGTGACCTAGAAGGGGAAGGCCTATCCAAGATATACATAAATATAAAATATGTTAGATCCAAGCTGAGAATGTGGAATAAGTAGACATTTAGAAATATATTTTTTTGTAAGGAACATCTTAAATCCGATTTGAGAGACTTGGAGAATCATGTAGAATTTGAAGACTACTTGGTGGAGATTGCAAGCAAAGAAAAGATTCTTCTAGTTGATATTCACAATACGTTGGCTTATGAAGAATCAATTTAGAAGCAAAAATCCAAAGAGTTGTGGATCCAAGAGGGAGATAAAAATTCAAAATTATTTCACTCAACTCTTTGACGTACGGTTTTCAATAGGATACATGAAATTTGCAAATACCATGGGGGAACCACGTCAGATTTGGAGGAAATAAGAGCAGAGGTAGTAATGCACTTTAGCTATTTAGGCGACTATCCTTAGAGAGACTATCTAATTGAAAAAGAGCTCCTCTAGACTGTTCCTAATATGGTCCCTAAGGAGATTAACGAGTTGATAAATGAAATATTGCTGAAGATGAAGTAAAGAAAGTTGTGGAAGATATGGGGGATATCAAGGCCCTGAGTCTTTACGGGTTTTTGCCACTCTTATTCCAAAATTATTGGCATATTTGTGGCCTAGATATCCTTGAGGATTTGAGAGAGATTCAAGAATCTAAAATGATCTTGACTTCATTGAATGTGATATTCGTTGTGCTTATCAATATCCTACTTCAACTACTTCAAGCTAATTAGTCTCTGTAACATGATCTATAAAATCCTTTCCAAATATCTGGTGAATAGACTAAATATACCTCTTCTCTTTCTCATTGAAAAATTATAGAGTGGTTTTGTGGCAATAATATAGATTCTAGGCAGGGCCATAGTTATGCATGAATTGATCCATTTGGTGCAAAATAGAAACAAGTCTGACCTCTTTTTAAATTTGGACATGAATAAGGTATATGACAAGGTTTCTTGGTAATTTCTCTTTAAATCCTTAACTAAATTTAAATTTTGTTAGCAATGGTTAGATCTTGTTAAAGCCTATATCACCTTAGCCAATTTTTTGGTGATCATTAATGGTGCTCCTGCTAGTTTTTTCTATAGCTATCGTGGGATCAGATAGGAAGATTTATTATCCTAATAGATGTTCATTCTTATGGTGGAACCATGTGCATGGAAGATCTATCATGCACAACAGAGTCATCAAAGTCCTAAACCAACCTTGGTAAGAAACCCTATTACTCACAAATAGTTTACTAATGACACTTTGTTGTCCTACCCAACATCCATTAGCAAAGCTAAGGAGATTAAAATATTTCTAGTTTGCTATGAAAAAGTAGCAAGCTAGGTCATTAATTTTAGAAAAACATCCTTATATTTATGAATACTCCTACGTAGTGTCAAAGGAAAATCATAGAATTTTTGGAATGCAATATTGCTTCCTTCCCAATGTCTTATCTGGACCTCCCTCTATTTAGTGGATGAATGAAAAACTATATCTAGGATCCGATCATTGAATGAATACAAAAAAAACTTACTACATGGAAAGAATAATTATTGAGCTAGGATGGGAAAGTGGTGTTGGCTAAAAATTCTTTACAAATAATCTCATTCTATTTTATGTCCTTATTCAAAATGGTTGAGAGAGTGGTTTATAAAATAGAAAGCATTATAAATACCTTCATTTGGGTAGGTCCCAAACTAAAAGGTAAATTCCACCTAGCTAAATGCGAGCAAGTTTGTAGCACTAAGAAAATAGAAGGCTTAGGACTAAAATATATGAGCAGAATGAATAGAGTTTTGGTTGCAAAGAAAGCTTAGAAATTGGTTATAAATGAGGATGTTGACTAGGTAAAGATCATCAAAGCAAAGTACCATGTGGAAAAATTCCTAGAAAATCTGATCCCAAGCATTGGTTCCCCTTTCTAGAAGAGTATCTCAAAGTCCCAATATTTACTGTGTCAAGGCAAAAGATGGATTTTGGGTGATGGTAGGTTAATTGACTTCTAGAAGAATATGTGGATTGTTGATCATCCCTTGATATTCGATCCCATTGTTAACATTATAGAACCATTATTAAGAGCCTTGAGATGACATAAAGTGTCTAATTTTATAGCCCAAGCAAATTGAAGAAACATTTGGGACTTGTACCCTCTGAATTCTACTAATAGGGATGATGTTCTTGCCCTTAAAAATATAGCTTTAATAATTAATCATCAGATAATTCCATTTCAAAGAGGGTAGATAGATGCATATATGGGAAATTCATAATCATATATGCATACATGTTGATTGAATCAAAGTTCTGCTGGTGGACATTGAAAAATCATATTTGGATACAAAATATTTTACTTAAGGTGAATATTTTCCTATGGTTGGTGTTGTGGCTGCTCCACAACGTACCCCAAAATTGGGGACCCTCCTTTTTTGCATATTTTCCAAGAAGACCGAAGTGGCCCATATGCTAAAGATCAAAGGAAAAGAAAAATACCGCAAAGAGAAAAAAGTGTCGCGATATCGCGACATGTTGCATTTTCACAGTCGAAAGCAAGGAGAAAGAGCAAGAAGGAAAAAGTGTCGCGATATCGTGACATGTTGCATTTTCATGACCAAAATAGAAGAGAAAGAGTAAGAAGGAAAAAGTGTCATGATATCGTGACATGTTGCATTTTCACGACTGAGAGCAACAAGAGGGAGAAAGAAGGCAAAAGTGTCGCGATATCGCGACATGTTGCATTTTCGTGGTCCAAAGCAAGGAAAAAGAGCAAGAAGGAAAAAGTGTCGCGATATCACGACATGTTGCATTTTTGCGGGCAAAAGCAAATAAAAGGAGCAAGGAGGCAAACGTGTCGCGATATCGTGACATGTTGCATTTTCATGGCCAAAAGCAACAAAAGAGGACAAAGAGGTAAAGTGTCGCGATATCGCGACATGTTGCATTTTCACGGTCCAAAGCAAGGAGAAAGAGCAAGAAGGAAAAAGTGTCACGATATCGCGACATGTTGCATTTTCGTGACCAAAAGAGAAGAGAAAGAGTAAGAAGGAAAAAGTGTCACGATATCGTGACATGTTGCATTTTCATGGGCAAAAGCAACAAAAGAGGACAAAGAGGTAAAAGTGTTGTGATATCACGACATGTTGCATTTTCATGATGCAAGAAGAAGAACCAAGTTGAAGACATAGAAATGTCATGATTTCGTGACATGTTTTTTCGTGACTCAAAAAGGGCAAGCAGCTAAAATAAGAAGTGTGACAATGAATGAAAGTCAGTACGACGATTACAGGGGCCATTACAGAGTGAAATCATCGAGCGGTGGATATACCGAATGTCATCATTGGTTGACAGGCGGATAGAGTCTACAGTGGCAACACTGAACAAAACTTGGCACCAAGGTGTAAGGTTTATGGTGTAACGCTCCATGCAAACGATCACAGTCAGCGACAAAGGTTTACTTGCGACAGATTAGCACAACCGCGTAGCAGATTGTCATAAAACACTACACATATCAGCAAATGTATAGGGTGGATACGTGTTCAAATATGACTAGATGAGGCCATTGTATGTCCAACACATGGTGTTTGCGTCTATGGTATAAATTCCATGCATATCAAATATTTAAGATGTGGGTCCTCCCCTAATATCTTGCTAGTCACGTATTAAATCAAATATTAAGGTGGAGTATCATTATGTTTTAAAGTATCATCAAAAGCCCAAAATGGCAGTGAAATAAAATGAAAATAGACGAAGACCAAGAGTTGGAAAGAAAAACATTTCGAGGCCCAAACAAAGAGCCAAAAAAATGAAGAGGCATGGGAAAGCGAAATGAAAAACTTTGGGAAATGAAACGAATAGCCACAAAATGGAAATGGAGAGCCACACCAGAAAGTTTAAAATGGGAAGCAAAGACATGCACAAGGGTTGGAAAATGCTGCAAGCAGAGTTGCAGATTTGAAGGGAAGAGGGCCATCCTAGACCTGTTTGGGCTATTTTTCTTCCATGGACTGGTTTGGGAAAACCAGAAATTTCTGTTATTGTAAAATGACAAATTTTTAATACAGAAAATTTCAGAAAGTTGCATATTATGGGCAAGAAAGGAGGAGTCATTTTCTGCATGCAAGATTAAATGTTTATTTTTTCCCATTTTCAGATTTTAGGCTTGTAAATGGAGTTTATGCAAGTTTCTTGATTGCTTCATGTGAATGTTTAAATCTGAAAACCTCATTTAAAACCCTAGGAGCCAACACTTAGCTTATCCGGATTGTGCTTGTTTTGCAAGTCCAATAGGTTAGGTTGCATGCAAAAAAATCTCACATCTTCAGTTTTTTCAGAATAGGATAGCATCAAACTGAATGTATCATGTGTTTTATTTTCTGCATTTCATTTTCATTTTTCTGCATTTTAATTTTTTTCAGAAATTTTAATTTTTTTTTTTTTGAAAAATAATTTGAAAAAACTTGAATTAAAACAAAGATCATTTAAAATTTGGGATGATACTTTTCCCAGCCTTAGTCAAAGAGAACACATGTTTGCAACAGTAAAAGAATATTTGCATTGGAGCCAAATCTCTTAAACCATATTTCTACAATGATTGTTCACCTGTTTACAACTATAAAAGAAGATCTACATTGAAGCACAAATATCCTAAACAGTATTTTTGGAATGGTTATCCAAATTAGCTAAGCACTAGATTTGCTCACCAACCTGCCTAATCATCTCATCCTCAATAGCCATGTCACTGTGCCACTGAACCCCTACCTCCTTCTTAGTACCCATCTTAGCCAGGAAGTCTGCCACTTTATTTAGATATCTACTCACATAAAATGGAATCACATCATCTAATTCCCTCCATAATTCCTTAATTTGAGTGACAAGAATCCTCAACCTCCATGTTTTCAAAGCAAAGTTCCTCATGCAATCTAGAGCTCCAACCATTATTTGAGAATCTAATTCTAGGATTATCCTCCTGTGACCTTGTTTTACTACCCAAATAGAAGCAGATTTGATAGCTAATGCTTATGCTTCATTATTTGTGGCTCTTCCCAAGCCTTGCAATTCCCAATAGAGCACTGTTCCAACATGATTCCGGCAAACCACTCCAATTCCAGCTCTACCCGGATTGCCTTTTGCAGCTCCATCAGTATTAATTTTAATCCAACCTTCTGGGGGTGGTTTCCAACTAGCTCTCTCTTGTCCCTCTTGCAATTCAAATTCCTTTTCCATTGCCCCAATAACAACCTAAGTTTCCTCTTTAGCATATACTACCACAGTTTCTGTGAATTTGCTCCAAATGACCTGCCAAACTCCATCTAAAGAAGAAAAAGTTTCTCTAAAAATTTTGGCATTTCTCTCCAACCACACTTGCCACCAAATAAAGTTTAATCCAAGCTCCCAACCAATACAAAGATCTTTAGATTTAAATCTATCCCTCTTCCATCTTTCCCAAATATTAATCCAATTCAAATCACCATTAACTTGAATTTTATAATATAAAAACCATCTCTCCCAAATCTGGCGTGTGAATGGGCACTCAAAAATCAAATGATCAGTTATTTCCTCACTCTTGTAGCATAAAACACATTGATATGGACCAATGATTCCCCTACATATGAGATTATCAAAAGTAAGAATTCCATTATGCATGAACTGCTAGGCAAAAAAGTTTACTTTCGGCCAACCCTTGGACTACCAAATCTTTCTCCAATCCTCAACTTGATATGTATGAGGAGGAGGCTCTGGAAGGATCTTATCATACCCATCCTTCACTGTGTAGACACCAATGCTCCCATAGCCCCGAGCTAATTCATCCTCCTCGTCTCTTCCTATGAGAAATATTTTTGCCAAGATTTTAGTCATGATGGATGTCAAATCCGGAGGGATTGAAATTGGCCACTCATCCAACTTCTTAAATTGCTTAAAATTATAATCCTCTATCTGAATAGTGTTGAAATAACTTTCAATTTTGACCCTTACCCTGGTTTCTATGGCTATTTTTATTGGTTGTAGTTCAGGAAATTCAACAATGATAGGTGGGTATTGATCCCATGAATCTGTCCAAAATCGTGCCTTCTCCCCTCTCCCCACTTTCCAAAATAATCTATCTTTTACTACCTGAGATCCTAACTTGAGATCCTACCACACTAAGGATCCATTACCATCCAAAGGGAAACGACCCACCTCATTTGGGTTTACCTGTCCCAAATATTTACTAGTTAAGATTCTACTGAATAAAGAATTTGGTGGGGAAATCCACCTCCAGTAAAGCTTTCCACCCAAAGCTTTATTATTTAACTTTGATCTTCTCGATCCCAAACCTCCGTTTACCTTGGGCTGGCTTACTTTCTCCCAACCTACTAAGGCCCATTTCCTCTCTCCTTTTACTCCTTCCCATAAAAATTTTCTAGCCATCTTGTCCAACTCTTTCCATATGGTATGTGGGGCAACAAGGATAGAAAATTTATAAATTGGCATGGCCTGGAATGATCGATCGTAAAAAAGTTAATCTACCCCCATAGCTTAACCTTTTGTGAGACCAATGATTAATTTTTTCCTTTATACAATCCAAAATATTCCTCCAGATATCTATTTTTAGTTTTTTAAAATGCAAAGGGACCCCCAAGTATACCATTGGGAGATAAGTCCTTGTGAATCCCAAGATCTCTAAAATTCTATCTTGAAGCCTTTGATCAATATTGAAAAATACCACTTTGGATTTTTTTATCATTGATGACTTGGTTTGTAGCCCTAAGGTAGAAATTAAGTGTATCTCTAATCATTCTTGCTTCCTTGAAGCTAGCCACTCCCACCAATCCTATGTCATCCACAAACTATAGGTGAGTCAAAACTTCCTCACCCACCTTGATACCTGTTAGCAAACCTTGTTGTTTTCTCCTCAAGATGAGTCTACCCAATCCTTCAGCCAATATGATAAAAATATAGGGAGAGCAAGGATCTCCTTGACGAAGGCCTCGAGTAGCTCAAAACGTTTGTGAGGGAATACCCTTTATTAACACTGAGTATGTCGGAGTAGAAACACAACTCATGACCCATTCTATCCAATCTCGAGAGAAACCAAAGGCTGCCATCATATTTGACAAGAAACTCCACTCCACCCTATCATAAGCCTTTGACATATCTAATTTTATGAGCATTACTCTATTACCAGATGTTTGTATTGAATGGATTGCCTCCTGATCTAGAACCACACCATCCAAGATATGCCTACCCTCTACAAAACCCCCTTGCTTTGAGGAGATAATGCTATGTAGAAGAGGTTTTAACCGCTCAGCCATTACCTTTGTGATTATTTTATATATGAAATTGCATAAGGCAATAGGTCTGTAATATAAAATATGTACCCCCTCCTCCCCTTTTGGAATTAAGGTAATGAAAGTATGATTTAATGCTTTAAGCATTCTTTTACTACCTTTGGACTCCTCTATAATAGCCATTACATCCCCCTCCAAGTTATCCTAGAATGCTTGAAAAACTCAATTGGAAAGCCATCTCGGACCTCGGTGTTTTTCTAGTGCTCATTCCAAAAACTACATTCTTCACTTCCTCTCTACCAATGGGTTTAAGTAGGGTCTGATTTTCTTCTTCAGAGATAACAGAGGGTATGACAACAATAACTTATTTTTGAGCCTCTTCATCTTGCACCATACTTTCCTTAAATAGTTTAGAAAAATAATCCATTGAATGGAAATGCATACCTAGAATTGTATCAAAGGAGTGTTCGTTCTCATCTTGAAGAGCTTCCATGTTGTTCATCTCGTCTCCTAGCACAAGCAGTCCGATGGAAAAATTTGCTATTTTTATCACCTTCTAATGACCAAGTGGTTCTTGCTCTCTGTTTCCAGTAGGTCTCCTCTTGGTTTTCAATGTCCTCAACCGCTTTACGCAATGCATCATCCTCTTCTTTGATCTGCTTCTGTAATTGTTCCTTCCCTAAAGTGTTTTTGAACCTCATCCCATCTAGCCACCAATGGAGCTCTTTGGACCTAGAAGTCCGTCTTGTTAGCTCGCCTCCATTGTTTCAGTTGATCTTTGACATAATGAAGTTGTTTGTGGAATCTAAACATTGTTGTCCCATATGTTTGGGCGGCCTTCTTCCCACCACTGTGGAATTTTATTTCGAAGTTCCTTTTTTTGTAACCAAAAGTTTTCAAATTTAAATGGTTTGTGGTGTTGCACTGTCTTGATCCCTCCTTCCAACAAAATGGGAAAGTGATATGAAACTGGACCCTCCAAAATCTAAAATTTTATATTCCATTTTACAAATGCCTCCTCTGAAACCAAAAAACGGTCTAACTTCACCTTTCTACTATGTGGCTCCCTTATCTTATTAGTCCAAGTATAGTTGGTTCCAGGGCATTTAATATCCACCAAGTGTAATGCTTGGACTTGGGCAATCATAAGTCGATCCCCTGGGTCCAAAATTGGGGTTCCCCCTTCCTGATCTCTAGAGGATAATTTAGAAATAATCCAGTATAAATCTTCCCTTGAGACTCTCATGTTATGCACAACTTTCCATTGATGCATATGACCATCTAGGTTTTGATCCCCATAAAAATTTGTGATTAAAACATGTTCAGCTATGACATTATTTCTAAAATGTGATGTGAGAACACCCCTCCAAGCTATATATTCTATTGCAGATCCATTCAAGAGAGTTCCAAAGAGTAACTATGCCCCCTGAGGCACCTTGGGCAGCCACTTCCATATGACCAAGCACCCCTCCAAAGTCTGTTAACTATTTTACACATAAGATCTAACGACATTTTTGTCTCTTGGATAAGCAAAAAATCTGTTTTACATTTTTCTAAGAGTCTTTGAATAGCATATTGATGGATTCTACTGTTTAAACCCCTAACATTACATGATTGTATAATCATCGGTTACCTTGAGAACAGTAAAAATCTATTGGCCTCACCGATCCTCCAGTGATTAGTTTGTCTCCTTGAACTGCTATCAATTCCTTATTTGATTTTCTACCCACTCCTTGAGAGTTGCTATTTTTTTATCTCTTTTCCACCTGAGTTATCCCTAAAGTTGGCCTTTCTCTGTTCTTTTATGCTATGCCCATGCTGACATCCTTAATTATTGGTTGCTCTTGGTTGTGCACTATCAATGCCCCTGTACTCTCTGATTGTGGTAACTCACTCGTACTCAATTACCTCGCTCTATGATGGGGGGAGATGAAAGAGGAGCTTGAACATGGCTATTATTATTTTCATTATTCCCATCCACTCCTTCCATGAATTGTTCTTCTTGGTCCATTAGTGTCTTAAATATCTCATACCTATTGGAGGGCTTGAGTTGGGTTTGCTCTTTACCTTCTTTTTTCTTTTGCCTTCTCCTTCTTTTGGGCTGTTCAAAACCATCTCCCTGTGCTTCTTTACCCTGAGAAATATTGGTTGGTTCTTTTTTGATTGTTGACTTAACCTCCTTAGGAAGATTTGAAATTCCTATAGGAGCCTCCATTTTTATGTTCATGTTATTTGGGCAAGATCGGGCCAAATTCCCATATTTGTAGCAAACTCTACATCTGAAGGGCAATGCCTCAAAATCTAGTTGTTGAATCCAAGATAGTCCTGCAAGTTCAAGTTCCACCTCTGCCGGTAGAGGTTGGCTAAGATCCATTTCCACACATAATCTTGCATAAACAGTTGTGTTTCCTTCTATTGTGTCTTTGGAAACACCCAAATGTCTTCCAAGGGAATTATCGATAATTTCCAATACCTACTCACTCCAAAACTCCATTGGAAGTGCATACAAATGGATCCAAACAGGGACAACAATGGGTTCAATTCGAGGATCAAATCCCACTCTCCAGGGTTGAACAAATAATCCTGTCGGACCATGATTCCTCTTTTCTGATTTGAAAGCCCTATTTCTATCGGCAAGTGAAGAAAAACTAACAATAAAATATCCATTGCTAATAAACCATAAAGAATACTCACCAAGAGGCTCGCAGTTTTGCCGGACCCAAGAATGCAAAAAATTCAAGGTAAGGCGAATACCCATGAATTTATAGATCAAATCATGATTGGTTCTATATAAAATTGTTTCTTCAACCATCCTTTTCTCAATGACAATCTTTGGCCTTGATTATGACTATGGCAAGCATCCATTAACTCATTGAGATGTTGATCTATTTCCAGCAGTCGTAAAGAGCATTTTTAATGCAGTTTTTTGTGCTTCTTCAGTATTTGATGGAGATTTATCCTTTAACAAATCTGCAAAAGAACTGTCTCTCTAGAAGAGGATCCGGAGGTGTCCCCATTGGGCCCTCTTGGGGCAGCAATATTGTCTTCAAATCCACAGTAACCAGAAATATTTTTGGCTACCCAACTGATGCCCTAGTTTTCTCTCCATATGGACAATATTTTTTTCACCAATTGTCCAATTTTTGTTACTAGAAGCATCACTCTCAATTACAAAAAGTCTAGAAAAATTAGGCATTTCTCAATTTTTAATTTTTTTAAATTAAAATAAACATTAAAAAAAAATTTAAATCCAAAAATAATTTCACCATTACGTAGGTTATACTTCAAAATTCCAATACGCATTTTAAAATTTCATTTTTGAAGTTATTTAGTATTTTTAAAAATTCATCGAAGTTGTTTTATTACAGATTTTAAAAATCCGAAAATAGAAAGTTTCCATTTTGGGCAGGAATTTCTTTTTTTTAGTTTCATGCTTCATTCATGAGCCTATGATGACATTCCCTTCATGAAAATTCTAATTTCATTGAAGGAGTTATGTTTTATGGCACTTCACAAATTTTCATTTTTTGAGTCTAAAATTGCCCTCTCTTCATAAAAATTTTAATTTTACGAAAGAGGGGCAATTTGAATATTACATTGAAGGTAATTTCTTCAAAGCACTTAATTGTTCATCTTAAATGAAAATTTGATTTCATTTAAGAGGGATTAGTTAAAGTGACATTTAAAGCCTTTTATCCAAGGCCATAAATTAATGCTTCTTTGTGAAAATCTATTTCACCAAAGAGGGATGGTTTATCGATCACATTGAAAGCTATCTTTATCTTCCTGATAAGAAGCCATATTTGGACTTAATAAAGAAGATAAAATCTACGTTAAAACTCCCAAGATAAAAGGAATTAAGGCACTACATCGTGGTCATATGAGGGCCAACTCACATTTGCTTTATTTTGGTTCAATGAACAATCACTAAAGTTTGATGGTAAAATAAACCAACATTGCCCCTTGTTTAGAGTTATTTGCAATCACTAAGGTGTTCCAAGAATTTAAATTGAATATCTTTATTTGAGATTACTAATACACATATGCAAAAATATAATATAGCGGAGACCTTGGAGAAGTTGTTTGTTTAACTTCTTTACAAGAGGGGATTTGGAACCCAAATCCTAAGGAAGAGTGTACTTTCACAATTGGGTGAAAATACCACTCAACATGATTGGCACTAGAAGGAGGGCTTGAATGGGTTTATTTCAGAGTGATTTAAATGCTATAGGGATTTAAATTTCGAATATTTCATGCCCTATTGATTATTATCTTTAGCCCTCTTTTAACAATACAACCTTGTAGTGTTAAAAGCAGGACATGAATTGCTAAGCATTGTTCTAACGCTTTTGATTGTTCATACAGGAATAATGTGTTGATTTGATTTTGAAAAATTTTGGTCTTGACTAACGAGGTTGTCTCCATGCAATTACTTTCATTTGATTTTAATGGATACATCTCTCGGGTTGATGCTAACATGATTATTCATATGTTACATGTTTGATATTTGCTAGTCATTTCATGCTTATTTGTAAGGAATTATTTTGTCTAAAATGTATTTGTTGTCTGTATTATGCTCTTCACTTGCATGTAATGCGATCTTGTGAATCGAAAGCCTACAACACGAGGACTATGCTCTTCACTTGCGCATATCCGATCCGGTGAATCAAAAATTTACATTTTTAGAATATTGCTTTGTCATGGTTCCTTCTTTTATTCATGACTAACAAATTGGTTTTGAAGTTATTCTTTGAGTTTCATAAATGGCTACAACTGTAGGAACGTGGTATGGGATACATGCTAATCCTTTGAACATTAGTGGAGATTCTCATGATTTACCCAAGAACATAGAAAAATGTTTACCCAAATTTAAACACAATGGTCCAACATTATCCGAGGAACATATTCAAGCCTATGTGGATATCCTAGTTAGATGGAATGTCGAACATGAGGACGTGGCATGTAGAATGTTTTTTGGAACCCTAGATGAGGTGGCATATGATTGGTACATCAATTTACCCACTGGTTCTATTACATCTTGGACTCAATTGAAAGATGATTTTATCAATCAATTTAGGTTGCTCGTTGATCCTCTCACGATAAATCAACAATTTACTTCTTGCAAAAGAGAACCTAATGAGCCAGTGAGAAGTTTCAACTTGAGATTTCAAAATCTTTATGCGAGATTAATTTCTCCCTATACTATTGAGGAAATTGGTGCTCTTAAAATATACTTTCGAGCATTGGATCCATTGTTTGCCATGTTTGTTAGGATGAATCCCTTGGTTACTGATATTGCATCAGCCTACATACAAGCTATGATTGTAGATCAACAATTGAGGCCACAAGGTTATGGAATGGAGCAATCAACTATGGTAGGACAACTATGGGCTTGCAATCAAACCTCAATGGTAAATCAAACATGGGCACAACAAAATTTGATATCAAATGTTTTTCCCTACAATCAACTTTATCCTACCATACCAACTTATGCTCCCACATGTGCTTATACAATTACTTCCATCCATCCAACTATGCCTCAATTAGAGAATCATGTGGTCACTCATGGAAATATTGCAACAAATGTTCAAGATTTGTCCATAGATATCAATCCAACTAATCCTACTACTTCTACCACTCAACCCAAAGAGTTCATATCAAAAATAAAAGAGAAAAATAAAGTGGTTAAGAAGGTATGTAGGCATGTTCCACCACAAAAACGAGCATGTCAATGTATGCATCCAAATAATCCTAGGAAGAAAATTCATAATGTCGATCTTAATGATGTTTCATGTTATGCTTCTTCAAGTGATACAAGAGATTTTGAGGTGACTTACGTTGAAGTAAATACCTATTCGAAATGTATTGAAGAGCATGAAGATTTTGGAGAAGAAATTCTATGGATGGGTAACAAGAAGTTGGAATCAAATGATCACCATCTTGTTTTGGAAAATAAATATCTAGAATCATTACCCAAAAAGGAGGATTTGTATGAACAAACTTATGTGGATAGGATTTGGTCAGATGTACTTGCAAAGGATTGGAGAAACTATATGACACGAAATTAAAAAATTGATCCCATAATAGAAGCTCCTAAGCCATCACAAGTGGCTGGAAATGAATTTGAGAGAAAATCAACAAATGAAGTTGAAGACATAATCAAATTTCACCACTTGTTATCGAAAGACACTTTGGATTATGTTATCTAAATTGATGACCAAGAGGATCCACACCTTCCAAATTGTGATAAAATTGAATCATGGGTTACAAATTTGGATTATGATAGCTTTACCAATTTGAATTCAAGATAGAACCCACTTTTGGAAATAACTGAACCATCTAAGGAAGGTGAAGATGAATTGGGTGAGGAACATGTTGATGAATCAGAATATGAGGAAGAAGTACTTGAGCATCACAACTTGAACTTGGAAGATGATTACTATGATTCGTGGAAGAAATGGGAGGAATATTATAAATCTAAATCTTCTAATAAACTTGTTGTGTCAATTAATATGTAGGATAACTCAATTGCTTCCTACAAGTAATTCGAATCTCATCTAATTTTGGAACATGATATGGATTCTACAACCATGAATCAAGAAAGAGTCATTTGCTTTAGATTCCTTTGAAGGAAAATAAATTAAAAATCTTGATCCACTTACTTGTGCTACAATGACTATGCCATTTCAAAATGAGAAAATTACAAAATCTAAATAATTTGGGTTTGATAACACTGATGATCTAATTGAAAATATCACGTTACCCAAAACAACCCAAGTGATTGATCATGGAAATGTGTTAGTTAATCTACCCCTATATAAACAAGACTTATGGTTTGAAAGGGATGGACATGTTTTCAATTGGGTACCTAAGTTCGGTGCCTTTGATAAACAAGTCATGGAGAAAGAGCAAGTGCTACACGATTATGAATGTCATGATATAAAAGAGGAACTTTCAAATCCTCTTCAAGTAAGGTTAAATGAAAACATGCCAAAGGTAAAATCTCACCTTTTTGGTTTCACCATGAAAAATTCGAATGAAGGTTTGCCTAATGAATGGTTTGATTCAAATATTATTAATGTTATGGCTTTACTGAATGAAAATGAAAGCTTATTTCTACACCATGAATCAAAGTGCGGAATGGACATCTTAAATAATAGACATAAAAGAATTGAATATCAATCCTTGTCTAATCAATTTGAAAACTTGAAACTCCACCACAGGATTATTAATGAAACTAACCCAAATTGGTATGGTGAGAGGGGCAAGTTGAAGTTTGTTTCTTTGTTTGGTTTGATCTTGTTTTTGTTGGATGCCTACAAAACTTGGTATGTGTATCACGTCATATGTCTTTTAAAGAATCCTAATCAGGTTTGGGATCCGAGAAAATGATAATCCAAACTTTGCACCATCGTGTATTATATTGTACATTTGTATATATACTTTGGTTTTTGGTTTTGGTTTGTGTTTTCACGTTTCATTTTTGGGATTGTATTTTGGGTTTGGTTTTAAGTTTTGTGTGTTGGTCCTTTGAACACTTTTGGTTTGTCTAGAAAAAAAAAAAAAAAAAAAAGAGATGTCAACTTATATCTTATGAATGTTGACTAAGACTAAGAGAATATGAAACATAGGAATTGTATTGCTGAAAGCTCCATGAGTATGGCAAACACATTAAATAATATCGTTTGGAACTTATGATACATGAAGTTGTCAGTTTTAAAAATTATGGCAAAGTAGGTGGTATACTCCATCCGCATTTCAAAAAGAGCAATGCATTAATCCATGTCTCATGTTACATTCCACATTGCATATACATTTCATCTCAGTTGCATCTACATTTCAAATACAATCATTAAAAATGTGTCGAATCCTCTTAGGGTCATTACATAACATATATTAAAAGGATCCTAAGGTTGGGAACTGATGCCCGAACTATCTTGAATGAAGCACGTTCTACACATATTAAAGAGGATCTTGAGCAAAATGGTCAAAACCATACTTGGAATAAAAGGTGAGGCGAAAGGAGTATTTCGTGTCTGTCCTATCATGCAACATAATCCTTAAATAGTGGTTTTTACCACTCCCATAGAGCTTAAAGCCTAAAATCAAAGTAGTAAGGATAGGGTTAAATCCCCATCGAACTTAGGTTGAGGATCCAACTCCCCAAAGCTATGATTTGACATTCATTTAGTAGTAAGGATAGGGTCTAATTCTCATCTCACTTAGGTTGAGAATCCAATTCCCCAAAGATTCTATTTTGCCCACTCAAGAAATTGAAATTCCAAAGCAAATATTTTTCATTTCATCATTGATATTGGATTGAAAGGATCGTACTACATGTCCCTTGTAAGGATGGGTAGTCATCTCCAAGGTTCAAGAAATCAAAAGCAAAGCCAAATCTTGGATTATGGGGTTAATATCCACTGGGGCTATAGATGCCTACCTGGTAGTGGAGTATGCACATGCGTGGCAGCATGTCTTGTCTAAAAGGAAGACCATTGATTGCTCAAACGGACAGGCTAGCCTAACAATTTCATCCATAATAGGTTAAATCATTTTGTTCAAGATGAGGTAATGAACTCCAGATCAGAGTAGTAAGGATAGGGTTAAATTCCCATCTCGCTTAGGTTGGGAATATTATTCCCCAAAGCTCTGATTTCACTTACACTTACACATGGGTTCAATATGGTAGTGACACAACCAACTTTGGGATCTAGTAAATTAATTCAGTATACACATGTTTGGTACTAAGAGGGTTTGATAGTTTTAATATGTTTGTTCATGATGCTAGAAAGTTTGAGCTTTTGCAAAGCAGGTTGTTATATCTCTAGCATCTTCACCATACATTAAATCCTATAGGAATCATCCATAACTTCTCATATGCATGAATCATAAGTGAAACAGATGATGGAATGTTGATCAATTTCAAACTATAAGAAATGAATCATGCCACACACATTGAGCTGACGCTGAATAATTCTAATGCTTCATGTATTTCTCATCTAGTTTCATTCTTTGGATATTAGCTGACGCTTGTGTTTGAGTTTTGAATATTTTCAGGTTGGGTTCTCACCGAAATGCTCAAGAGCATTTCCCAATAGAGTCGCCATTTGTTGTGGCTGCTCCACAACATACCCCAAAATTGGGGACCCACCTTTTTGCATATTTTCCAAGAAGACCGAAGTGGCCCATATGCTAAAGATCAAAGGAAAATCAAAATACCGCAAAGAGAAAAAAGTGTCGCAATATCGTGACATGTTGCATTTTCACGGTCCAAAGCAAGGAGAAAGAGCAAGAAGGAAAAAGTGTCGCGATATCGTGACATGTTGCATTTTCATGACCAAAAGAGAAGAGAAAGAGTAAGAAGGAAAAAGTGTTGCTATATCGCGACATTTTGCATTTTCGTGACTGAGAGGAACAAGAGGGAGCAAGAAGGCAAAAGTGTCGCAATATCGCGACATGTTGCATTTTCACGGTCCAAAGCAAGGAGAAAGAGCAAGAAGTAAAAAGTGTCGCGATATCATGACATGTTGCATTTTTGCAACCAAAAGAGAAGAGAAATAGTAAGAAGGAAAAAGTGTCGCGATATCGCGACATGTTGCATTTTCGTGGGCAAAATCAAATAAAAAGAGCAAGGAGGCAAACGTGTCACGATATCGCGACTTGTTGCATTTTCGTGGCCAAAAGCAACAAAAGAGGACAAAGAGGTAAAAGTGTCGTGATATTGCGACATGTTGCATTTTCGCGGTCCAAAGCAAGGAGAAATAGCAAGAAGGAAAAAGTGTCGCGATATCGTGACATATTGCATTTTTGTGACCAAAAGAGAAGAGAAAGAGTAATAAGGAAAAAGTGTCGCGATATCGTGACATGTTGCATTTTCGTAGGCAAAAGCAACAAAATAGGACAAAGAGGTAAAAGTGTCGTGATATTGCGACATGTTGCATTTTCGCGATGCAAGAAGAAGAACCAAGCTGAAGACATAGAAATGTCATGATTTCACGACATGTTTTTTCATGACTCAAAAAGGGCAGGCAGCTGAAATAAGAAGTGTGATAGTGAATGGAAGTTGGTACGGCGGTTACAGGGGCCATTACAGAGTGAAATCATCAAGCGGTGGATATACCGAATGTCATCGTTGGTTGACAGGCGAACAGAGTCTACAATGGCAGCATTGAAAAAAATGTGGCACCAATGTGTAAGGTTTATGGTGTAGCACTCCATGCAAATGATTACAGTTAGCGACAAAGTTTTACTTGCGACGGATCAGCACAACCGCGTAGCAGATTGTCACAAAACACTACACACATCAGCCAATGTACAGGGTGGATACATGTTCAAATATGACCATATGAGGCCATTGTATGTCCAACGCATGGTTTTTGCCTCTATGGTATAAATTCTATGCGTATCAAATATTTAAGATGTGGGTCCTCCCTTAAGATCTTGCTAGTCGCGTATTAAATCAAATATTAAGGTGGGGTATCATTATGTTTTAAAGTATCATCAAAAGCCCATAATGGTAGTGAAATAAAATGAAAACAGATGAAGACCAAGAGTTGGAAAGAAAAACGTTTCGAGGCCCAAACAAAGAGCCAAAACAACGAAGAGGCATGGGAAAGCGAAATGAAAGGCTTTGGGAAATGAAACGAAGGGCCACAAAATGGAAACGAAGAGCCACACCAGAAAGTTTAAAAGGGGAAGCAAAGACATGCACAGGGTTTGGAAACTTCTACAAGCAGAGTTGTAGATTTGAAGGCAAGAGGGCCATATTGGACCTATTTGGGCTGTTTTTCTTCCATGGACTGGTTTGGGAAAACCAGAAATTTTTGTTATTGTAAAATGACAAATTTTTAATACAGAAAATTTCAAAAAGTTGCATCTTATGGGCAATAAAGGAGGAGTCATTTTTTGCATGCAAGATTAAATTTTTATTTTTTTCCCTTTTCAGATTTTAGGCTTGTAAATGGAGTTTATGCAAGTTTCTTGATTGCTTCATGTGAATGTTTAAATTTGAACATTTAAAACCCTAGGAGCTAGCACTTAGCTTATCCGGTTTGTGCTTGTTTTGCAAGTCCAATAGGTTAGGTTGCATGCAAGAAAACCTCACATCTTCGGTTTTTTCAGAATAGGATAGCATCAAACTGAATGTATCATGTGTTTTATTTTCTACATTTCATTTTCATCGTTCTACATTTTATTTTTTTTCAAAAATTTTAACTTTTTTTTAATTAAAATAAACATTAAAAAAAAATTCAAAATCCAAAAATAATTTCACCATTGCGTAGGTTATACTTTAGACTTCCAATACACATTTTAAAATTTCATTTTCGGAGTTATTTAGTATTTTTAAAAATTCATCGAAGTTCTTGTTTTATTACAGATTTTAAAAATACGAAAATAGAAAGTTTCCATTTTGGGCAGGAATTTCATTTTTTTAGTTTCATGCTTCATTCATGAGCCTATGATGACATTCCCTTCATGAAAATTCTAATTTCATTGAAGGAGATATGTTTTATGGCACTTCACAAATTTTCATTTTTTGAGTCTAAAATTGCCCTTTCTTCATAAAAATTCTAATTTTACGAAAGAGGGGTAATTTAAATATTACATTGAAGGTCATTTCTTCAAAGCACTTAATTGTTCATATTAAATGAAAATTTGATTTCATTTAAGATGGATTAGTTAAAGTGACATTTAAAGCCTTTTATCCAAGGCCATAAATTATTGCTTTTTTGTGAAAATCTATTTCACCAAAGAGGGATGGTTTATCGATCACATTGAAAGCTATCTTTATCTTCATGATAAGAAGCCATATTTGGACTTAATAAATAAGATAAAATATACCTTAAAACTCTCAAGATAAAAGTAATTAAGGCACTACATCGTGGTCATATGAGGGCCAACTCACATTTGCTTTATTTTGGTTCAATGAACAATCACTAAAGTTTGATGGTAAAATAAACCAACATTGCCCCTTGTTTACAGTTACTTGTAATCACTAAGGTGTTCCAAGCATTTAAATTGAATATCTTTATTTGAGATTACTAATACACATATGCAAAAAGCTAATATAGCGGAGACCTTGGAGAATTTGTTTGTTTAACTTCTTTGCAAGAGGGGATTTGGAACCCAAATCCTAAGGAAGAGTGTACTTTCACAATTGGGTGAAAATACCACTCAACAGCTTGGTAGTACAAGATAATATTGTATCTATTTAAAATCTTAGAAATTGTGGCATATCTATCATCAACAGATGTGTGAAACAAATGGAGAAACTACTAGCCATATCCTTAGTAGTTACCCCTTCTTCAAGCTCTCCTACAAGGATATTCTATAGCTATTATCGAGTAATTGGATTTTATTGGAGTCAATGTTGGAGATTCTCGCCCAATAGAATGCATCATTTTTCTCCCCTAAGTTAAAATATCGATGGAATTTCCTTCTATCCCATATCCTATGGAGTCTTTGTAAGGAGTGTAATGCCTAGGACTTCAAAAACTACAAAAACATCAACATATCAGGTGGTAGTTAGATATTTATGGAATAATAAGGAGAATGTTTGTATTATGGACAGTAGCAAAGGGTACAATACTCTATGTCCCCCACCAGTAGAAATCACTCTCGAATGAGATTTTGGATGTTCCTATGTCAAACCTATGGATCCAACCTCAAACCTGATATTATTATGTAAGTGGAGGTCTCCTTACGGGGATTGGATGAAGCTCCACTTTTATGGGGCATCAAAAGGGAACCCTAGGTTAGCTAGGGTAGGTGGATTTATCAAAGACCATGGGAGTAGTATTATTATTGTCTTTGCAGAACACCTGGCCATCCAGTCATATTTCTTTGGCTCACATGTTAGGGTTCTATAAAATTATTAATGAGGGAGACTCGTTAAGCCTTATAAACCTTCTAATGTCAGACAATAACCCTAAATATAGTGTCTTCAATGAATTAATGGAGGTTAAAAGTATTATAAGCCTTATGATAAGAGTTCAATTCATCCATACCTGATGCAAAGGGAATAAGGTGGTCAAATTCCTAGCGAATTGGGGAGTAGAGCATCCAGGAAGATAGGAATGAAGATAAAATATCCCATATGATATGAGAATTTTTGTGAATGAGGACCATCCATGATGTGGTAAATGTGGTCCTTGGTATGATTATTTGGATTCCTATGAATATATTTCCAAGATGCTTCGTCCAATGGGCAGTCTGCTCTTTTGTCTGGTTGGATCAATGCTTTATTGCCAAATAACTTATTTCTTAGGCCATGACCCCTATTGTGCACTCTGAAATGGTGCTCCTCTCAAGACTCTATGGTTCCTAGGGAGACTTAAGGATAGGCTTAAATTATGTCCAATATTTTTTCCAGACATGACCAACCACTTAACTAATAGATAACAATATTCTAAACAAAGGATGTCAACTAACTTCTAGAACATAAAAGGACAACTCTAATAGTCTAACTAGACATCCAATAATTTAACAACATATTTCTAAAATTGGCATACTATGCATCACATGAATACAAAGTGCAATAAATAGGAAATAATAAAATAATAATAACTTAGGCTTATAATTAAAACTAAGGTACAATCATATCGTCAACACTCCTTCCAACCATAGAAGCATTATACCCCAATGCTCTCAACAAATATGGAAATTCTTGGGCCATCTCATGGTGAGAAATTTAGTGTGCCATATGTGGAAAGTGACCATTGTGGATGACAAGGTAAGAAGTGTAAGTACTCTATCGAGTGTGATAAGTCTTCATCTTGAAAAATCTATCTGTAGTGAGTGGAAGCTGATGATCAGGTTGCACTGCTATTGTAGGATTCATTATAGGTTCAGGTACAAAAGGAGGATCCTAAAATGGTATCTCTAGAAAGCATCACTTATCCAAAGGAATTCAAACTCTTTTTCCAACCTCATATGAGTGAGGACTATGATGATTGCACATCCCTCTCTACTTCTCCTATGGATTCTCTTGCAAGTATTGTGTTATATTGCCCTAAAGGCTCTATCGGTGCTTATTTAAGGAAGTCACCTTAGCTTTCCCCTCCATGTGTGCAATGGTGGGAGAGATAAAATCCAAAGGTAAATTCTATGGAGTAAGTGGTTGTGTGTCCATAGGTGTACTTGAAATGATGCCAATAGAATGGTTGTAATCTTTCTCATGAATGAGAGTGATGGATTCCTTAAGCATGAGCTCTTGTGATTATTCAATTTGTGGAAGTGAAGCTTCTTATTTATCATGAGCCTTTTATGGTGCTTGTTCTTTCTCTTGTGTGGGACTTATGCAAGTAGGAGTAGAAACAATTACTTGAATTAATGGCTTACAAAATTGCCTACAACTTAGCATTAAATTTTATGTGTGTGTAGTGCTTTGTCTCAAATATGTTTTATCATGCAAATCCAAGCTATATGTGTTATTTTTAGCATGATACATTGTATTTCTATCATATTAATAAGTTTTACCAAGCAATAGTCCACAAAAATCCATGTCGATGAAATTACATCTTACTTTGTCGACAAACTTATCACCAAAAACAAAATTCAAGGTGCAAGTGTGTGTGATGTTGGATGTGGAGTCTACACCCTTCCACCCAAGTGCATAGGATTTGTGATGTGGCTTTAAGGGAAGCTTTAAATTCTCAACAATGGACTTTGTGATGAGGTTATTTTGTAATCTGTTATCCATGATAAAATCCATATAAAAACATGTGTAAGGTGGGCCCTAATGAAAAATAAATGTTCACAATCCCCTTGAGCAAAAAAAATTGACATGAGGTTAACTTTATTTAGTTAATCCTTTAAAGCTATATATTCTTATTTTGTCCCTTTAGTCACAGTGGGATCAACATGTGGTTCCTCATTTATAGGTTGTAAAAATAGGGACTTATTTTTCTTCATTATTTCAAAAGTAAAACATTTAGCCTTTATATGACCTTATTTTTTACAAAAATCACAATACATTGTTGAAGAAGAAGGGTCTTTAGAGTGAGAAGAAGAATAATGTGCTTTAGAATAAGTGGTAGGAGAATAATAATGAGGGAAAGAATGAGAAGTGTTCTTCACATTTTTTTGATGCTGATTCACACCCTTGTAATTGTTTTCCTATCAAGATCTATGAGAGCCACCAAATTTTTCCTCTGTAAGAGTGGCATGCTTGAATACCACATCCAAAGTGAGGAAATAAATGAACTTGATTTTCCTAAAAAATTGATCTTGCAATCCACAAGTGAACTTGTTAATCAAATCCTCTTTTGAATATTTCACATTGAGAAGCACCCTTAGCCTATTAAATTAAAAATATGTAGTCATAAATCAACATACTACAGGCTTACCTCAATCTATACCATTTTTTCGTGAGGTCCCTTTGGTAATTTTGTGGAAAAAATATGTTTTTCAGAATTTGAATCAATTATTTTCAAGTAATTGTAGCATTATATCTTTATATTTTTACAATTAAAACTTTTTATAGGCCTATGAGTTTGACTATGGTAAAGACAACTTGTTCATCTTCAGGAATTTTAGCATAAGTGAATCAAGTTTACATATCTAAAATCCATGTAGACAACACATCATGATCCCTTTATCCATCATACAATGTGACCTCACATTTAGCTTTTTTGGCATGATTGTGATGAATTTTGATATCAATAGGAGTCAATTGCACAATAATATTTATTACCATATCTACCAATATATCTACTACTTTGGTGTAAAAATTATTTGATATGGATGTCTAGTTGTAAACACCGAGGGTTTGGATGGATTTCGATTTGTGAACACTGAGGGTTTTGAATGGAGGCTATGTTATGAATGCTAAGGGTTTTGGATGGTTGCCAAGTTGTGAACATCAAGCTATGAACAGTGAGAGTTTTGGATGGATTCATTAAATGATAAAATCTTTTCTCCATTAGGGAAAAATGGTGAAATTAGGAATTTATATAGGAGAGCTACGGATATAAGGAATGTTGATCAATGTGTAGAAAATGGAATAATAGATGCAAAAAATGTTCAACAAGAAGGATCAGGAAAAGATTCTTGTACATCAATTCTCAAAGGATGAAAAGAAGCGATTAAAGGAGAAGCTGGGACAAAGATATCTCATGAAAATAGAAAGGTATGTATTGTTGAATTGCTAATCAAAAAATATTAAGGGATAATGATTTTAGCATGGTAGGAAAATTTCTAGGGCCCAGACTATATTTAGATGTGCTTAGGAGATGGTTTCATTCTAAAATTCAAACAAAGGGTTCAATTAATTTTATTGGTCTATCAAAGGAATACTTATTAATCCAGTTAAATATTGAGGAGGATCTGGTGGTAACATTATCACGAGGTCTCAAATGATACCAATTCCAAACTTTTAACCTCCTTTACTGATGAGGAGATCCACTCAGCCCTATTTCGTATGCATCCTAATAAAGCCCCTAGCCCTGATGGATTTCCTCCTTGTTTTTTCCAAACCTTTTGGGATATAGTGGGCTATGATGTTTTTTCTACCATTAGAGAGTTTCAGTTTACAAAATATATCTCTAGAGAATTTAATTCAACCTTTATCACTCTCATTCCAAAAAAACTCAAATGTTAAATCCAAAACTGATTCCTGACCTATAAGCTTGTGTAATGTGCTTTACAAAATCCTCACAAAGGTTGTTACTAACAGAATGAGATACATCCTTCCATACATTATTGATCCTTTTTAGGGAAGCTTAGTTCATGGAAGATCCATTCTTGATGGAGTTATTACTATCCATGAAGCCCTTCATTCTATTCACATGTCCAAAAACCTTGCCTTTGTTTTAAAATTGGACATGAATAAAGCTTATGATAGATTAAACTAGGATTTCCTTGTGTCAATTCTCCTAAAGTTTGGTTTTCATTCTGATTGGGTTGATTTAATCAAAGGGTGCATTTCTACTTCATGGTTTTTAGTTCTTGTCAATGGATCCACTACTGGTTATTTTCCAAGCAATAGAGGCATCCACCAAGGAGATCATATATCTCCCTTGATGTTCACAATTGTTGTCGAAGCTTTCGGAAAACCATGAAAGTTGCTTGTAATCTCAATAATTATTTTAATAATAAAAGTAACCTCTTAGAACAGACCAATTTCTCAACAATAGTTTGTGGATGACAAAATCATCTCTTCTAAAGTGTCAATCTTTGAAGCCATAGTTATCAAACATATCTTAGTGTTATATGAATGTGTTGTTGGATAAAATATCAACTTATACAAAAGCAAAATCTATTTTCTAAATACACCTATATAGAAATAAAGCAAAAATTTTACCATCCTTTAATGCCCAATATCATCCCTCCCTGCTACTTAGCTTGGGTGTCCTTTGTTTTGGGGACAACCTGATGCTTCAACGTGGAATAATGTGATTGAAAGGTTACAAAATAAATTATAAGGTTGGAAAGGCAATATTATGTCTCAAGATGGTAAGATTACCCTAACACATGCTTATATTTAGAGCATTCCTATATCCATCATGTCTATCTTTAAAGTTTTGGCAGAGATTTATCATAAAATAGAACAAATTCAAAAGAATATTTTATGGTTAGGATCTAAAAATAAAAATCAGTTTCACCTTGTTTCCTGGGATAAATTATATTTACCAAAACATTATGGTGGGATTTGCCTCAAAACCACTCATGAATAATCCCAGTTTGGTTGTCCTTAAAGGATATACTAACAATACCTTTAGATCAAAAGTTTCAAATTTTATCTGCTCCGAGGACAATAGGAAAACATGGAAGAATATCTTCAGTATTTCTCATCCTGAGGAAGCTAGAGAACTACAGTTTCTTCTAAGATCTTATATCATCCCCTATAGGAATCCTCATGATCAATTGGTTTGGGAACTTACTGAATCTGGAGATTTTTTTTTTAAAACTACTTATCGACTTCTTTTACCTCATGATGAATCCTTAATTCCTTTTAATCTTATCTGGATCAAGGTTTTGATTCCTAAAATTACCTCATTTGCTTGGGTAGATATCCAGGAGAAAATTATTACTATTGATAATCTTTTGAAAAGAGGGTTATCCATTCCCAATAGATGTTTTCTATGTTTTTCTTACTAGGAATACCCTCATAACATTTCCCTCAATTGTCCCTTCACTATTTCCATTATCAATAGATTATTTTATTGTTTCAACATTTCTTGGGTCAAAACTTGCTCCATATCTAATATTTTTATCCAATGGCACAACCCTTTTAGGAACCTCTAGATCATAATGTTGTGGTATTTTTGCCTTCATAATTTCTTGTGGTAGATCTAGTCGGAAAGAAACTATAGAGTGTTTTCCAACACTATTCAAAACTCTATTTTTTTTTAATAAAATTATCTCATTTGCTATTGAGAATGTTTTCCTTTGTCCTTTACCTTCTTATCCTACTTCTATCTTTAAATTTTTAGTAGAGCAGGCTCTTAATTTCACTAGTTGAATAATACTTGTCTACATCCTATTTCCAACATGGTTTAGTCATCTTGAATTCCTCCTCCACTAGGGTGGCTTAAATTTACTGTTGATGGTGTTGCAAAGGGTAACCCTAGTCGGGTAAGAGTAGATGGTATCCTCAAAGACAATAAAGGTAGGTTCATCCTTGCTTTTGATAGATTTTTTGGGACTCTGTCAAATAAAGTTAGCAAAGATCGTGCTCTATGGTGTGGCTTGGTGTTGGTCAAAGACTTGTATAACAAAATATTGGTTGAGGGTGATTCCCTTACTACCATAAATTACCTTAAAATTTTTTATGTCCCTTCTTGGAAAATAAGGAATTGCATTCATGAATCCAGAAATCTTAGCAAAAAATTCTAGGATATAATTTTCTAGTACACATTCAAGGAAAACACCAAAGTTGTTGATATATTAGCAAATTTTGGAGTCCGGATTACAAATTTCATGACTTGGACCACTGACATTCCTCAAATTTTTAATCATATTATTTATAAATAATCTTCATCTTCAAGCGTTATTAATTCTGACGTGGAGCAATTCAGCCATCTTCCAAATGATTTTAATGCTGGCGTGTCTTAAAATTTTTATCATTTTATCGCATGCTACCTCGGTTCATGGGCATCACATGTTACTTAGTCTTGTCAACCTTGGATGTCGATTTCCCATATTTCAATATAGAGCCTTTGTTGTCCTCACTCATCTCAAAAGTCCTCTTTTTTCAACTTTTTATCCATAGCCTTTTCTTCTCACCATTTCTCTTCCACTCCAATCCCTCCTAACGTCACTACCCCTTTCCAACCTTTCACCTTTTCCATCCATATCATTCCATTCCCACGTGGCTCACATTATGTTTTGTTACACCACTTTGGTGTTTCCCTATTGTGGGATTTTGGTTCGGATTCTCACACAATCCTCTTTGGCGATTAGAATTATCGGGTCTACGAATATTACCTTGGGTTGTGTAGTCTTTCTCATCACCTCTATATGCGATAATTTTTTCAAGATTACCATTGGTTTGTTGTTGCTTTTGCCTTCTTGGATTTTTATTTTTTAATGATCAAGTTTCGTATTTTGTACATTATTGTGTCTTTCAACTGTTCATCGAAAAGTAGTCTAGTTTTTGTGTCGCCATCATGAGTTTCATTGAACCATCCAAGGTCTGTTTGGACTCCATTGTTGAGGGAATCCTTTCAGGAAAAGGTTTCCTCATTTTCTTCCACAAATTCAAAGGTGATGACTGCATTCATGAGGACATGGAATAATGGTAAGGTCACCATTCACAACAATACTTATATCTTCGACATAAAAATGCTTGTTGAACTAATTAGGCAACAACCTAAAGGATGATCCATAAAGAGAGAGAAGCATAATTGGGATGCTGAATTGAAGGATGTCAATCACAAGGAGCTTTGTAGAAATGCTAATTTAATTATGTTGCATGATGAGCTACCATTTCCATGGGGGAGCATCCTAAAGCCCATTATGGAGTATGTAACTATTGATGATATAGATTATCCCCTCTGCAGTTTTCATTTCTTATTTTATAATAACTTTCATGATGTAAGTATAGTCAATATAACTTAGTTTTTATTTAATTCTGTTAGTTATACCATTGAGCACATTAGGGAAAATATGTCAGAATTATCCACCCACTGTGGCCTTTTTAATTTCCTATTTAAACACTATTTAATTCACTACCTTGAGGGCATTGTTGTGACACCCCTTCACAAACCCAAATAGAGTCCCTTTAAACTTATCTCTTCCCATACCATACCTCAATCCTCTTGCACCCCTAGGCTATCCACCAAAAAACAAAAAATCATGGAGACTGTTTGCCAATTAAGGAAGAGACCTATTAGTGCCTCCCCTAAATATGAAATTGAGCCTGAGAAAAAATCGTTGCACTCCTTTGTGTGACTGAAGAAAAATGCTATGAAGAAAGAATTATTGGTCATTGAATCTAAAGAAGAGGATAAGGACAACCCTGATCACTACATGCAAATATTCATCATAAAATCCATAATAAACTGCATTACCCAACTAGTAGATCTATGTAATACCATTAATTTGTGGTTCTTCAAGAAGTCCTTTTCTGAGGGTGTGGGAGGTGTTCCTACAAAAAATTTGAAGGCGTTTGTTAGTCTTGAGGACATCCTTGCTAAATAAAATGTTTCTAAAATAGATACTTCAAATTATGGACTCCAATATGTTGTTGTTGATCTTGGCATGGAGGTTTAAGTGTTCCTCTTCCATTCTGGAAGGCTACTGGTTGCATTTTTGTTGTTTAATACCTTATGTTGTTTTTTGGGTCTTTTCAGCTACTTACTTTACTAAGTCTTATGGTTCTTGCTACCTGTTGATGACAACCTTAATGTATGAGATTTTTTAAGGATGGCACTATGTTCTAAATTTTTGTGCTTTTATGGTACTTGTTACAAATTTGTAATCAGGTTTTGGTACCCTATTAAAAATCGTCTAAATTATAAATTCTAATATCTTTGATCCATAAAAAAATATCATGAGGTCTATTTTTCTTTGGGAAAATACTAGTTTTTTTAAAATGTTGGCATCAGGACATCAACCCTCAAAAGGAAGATTTTTTTCTATTATCATCTAGATTAGGTTTCCAAATATACCTATAGAATATTAGGATGATAAAATTATTAAGGGTATGGCAATACAAATTAGATAGTTTATAACCATGGTTCCACCCACACATAACAAAATAAGAATTTTGTGTGTAAGAGTCTATTTAATGTGAAGCTAGAACAAGACATAGTGAAAAATGTGAGTATCAAATCAATGCTTGATGAATGGGAACAAAAATTTGAATATGAATATTTTTCGGTAGACTATAAGCAATGTAAAGTTTTTGGACATGTGGAGGGGAAATGTCATACAAAAATATAAACCAAATTTTACTAAAAAGTGGTAATAAAAGGAGAATCAAATAAACCAGTGGACTACAAGCATGGAAAATGAAACTTCTAGCCCACAAGAAAGGGCACAACAAAAGGAACAATATCAAGAAATTTACCAAGAGGTAAATGAAGAGGCAAAAGTGAAATTAGTAATGGATGTTCTCTACAATACAAGGAATAACAACACAATCCTAATAAGACAATGTAGTATGCAAGTAAATACACAAAGCTAAACCAAGAAGCAAATGAACATAATGAAAAAAAAATTGAGTGGTTCTAGAAATAAATATAATCAACAAGAGAATAGTCTCAATCAAGAAAAAGAAAATAAATATGAAGAAGGTAACCATAAGATGAAAATGAATATGATTAAAAACCATATAAATTTAGATACCAAGACAAAAACAAAATGTGATTGCGTTCAATACATAGAATGCATATAGTAATTTGGAAGCTAAAGAATAAATATTAGTAGATGATGCTAAAAATGTAGAGGATACCCCATCCACTCAAATGGACTCAGAACATGAGAAGGATAATATTGAAGGAGTTTAGGGGTTTAAAATCAAATAAATAGAGGAATGGCAAGGATTAGATCAAGTTTTAAGTTCAAATAATGAAACTAAACAATTTGATGTAAAATGATCTAAGCATAATAGAAAACTCAAAGTAGTCTAAAGAGGGTATGCAAACAAGATTCAACAAAATACTAGAGTTGGGTAAAACAACTCGATCAACTACAGAAGAATATTTGAAAGGATGTAACAAAATGGTAGAGAATGATCCTCCTAGAAAATATACAAAAAAATACAAAGAATACAAATAATTATGGGAAAATAAATCAAGGGAGACCCCCCAAACAAAAAGAACAAAAAGTATCGGAGAATAGGGGACAATAACTAGATCCAAATGAAGAATGGATGGTTAAGGGTAAAATCCCATCAAACAAAACAAAAAAATAAAAATCCTTTCTTAGAATGTGTGGGGGTTAAATCACCTTGGAAAAAGAAGAATTGTTATATATCTACTCATGGAAGTAAAACCTAATATTCTTTGTCTTCAAGAATATAATATTGACACAAAAAAATTTGAAATTATTCAAAAATAGGTTTGGCCGAATGTTGAATGGATCATAATCCCAACACATGGTACTTCTGGAGGTATTTGAATATTTTGGAAAATAATTAATTTTGAGGGCACTTTAATTGATCAAGAAGAGAGATTCTACACAGTCAAATTGTAGAACAAAAAACTAACTTCTATTGGATAATGATAGGGGATTATGCTCAAAATGATGATTGTGAGATATTCCATTTACGTAATAAGCTATCTTTTCAAAGGTGTATTTTCTATAATTTGCATTGAATGGTTTTTGGTGACTTCAATACAATATTAAGAACGAAGGACAAAAGTGGAGGGAGGATTAACATAACTCAAGGAATACAATATTATAATTATTTTATTTATAATAATAAGTTGATTAACCTAGATATGTGTAAAGGTAAGTTTACATAGACAAACAGAAATATGGGGGATAATGACATTCAAATGTCCCTGCATAGAGTTCTTATTTTTGAAATATGGGTAAGTATAAACAATATTTATAGACTTCCATGTATACCTAAAATAGGATCAGATCACAATCCCCTTTTTCTGGGATATGGAAAAGGAGAGGAAGCAGGAAGGAGCACCCTTTAGGTATGAGCTCATGTGGAATATGCACCCAAACATTACAAATAATATTCAATATTGGTGGCAATAGGTTCAAGGATTAGAAATGTACAAAATTACTCAATAATTAAATAACATCATGTATCGAATAAAATTTTGGAACAAAGGGGTTTTTGGTAACATCAATTTAAGAAAAAAATAGCTTAAAAAGGATATCCAAGATATATAGGAAAAAATGGAGAGGGAAGATCAAAAAATAGAGTGGCATGAAAAGGAAAACAACTCCTCATAGAGTATCATAATACCATTTCCCAAGAGTAAATTCATTGATAACATAAATCCAGAGTTTTGTGGCTCAAGGAAGATGGTAGAAACACTAAATTATTTCATGTTTCAACTATGAGACATAGGAACGACAATAAAATCCTCTACCTTATGGGGAATATAGAAGAAAGTATGGCAATTACTTTCTTTTAGAACCTTCTGAGAAAAGAAAAAATAGAGTGCAACATGGAAATAAAAATCATCATTAAAAATGTCACCAAAGGAGTTAATGATAGCATGAATGAATATCTATGTAAGGTAATATCTAAGGAGGAAAATAAAATAGTTGTGTTCTTTATGGGAACATCCAAGGCTTTTTTCAACATCATTGGGGATATTAATAGAGAAGATGTAATCAATGCAATCCAAGAAGTCCAAGAATCTGGTAAGTTACTAAAATAATGGAATAATATATTTCTTGCTCTAATTCACAAGAAATATGGAGTATATAGATTGCAATACTTTAGACCAATTAGCCTATGGAATACAATTTACAAAAGTTTTACTAAATTTTTGGCCAATCGGTTGAAAACCATTATCTCCTCAATCATTAATGAAGATCAAGGAGGTTATGTGGTAGGTAAGAAGTTTACTGAAAGCATCATTACCATTTATGAAATAGCACACTCTCTTCAAATGAGGAAAAGGTCAATCATGTTCCTTAAGATGGACATGAACAAAGGCTATGATAGGGTTTCACAAACTTTCTTAGATAAAATAACAGAGCAAATGGGTTTTCATAAAAAATGGAGGGCATGGGTTTGTATGTGTATTTCTAACCCGCTATTTTCAATATTGATCAATGGAAAATCTATTGGGTTCTTTCCTTCTACCATAGAAATTAGGTAGGGAGATCTGTTGTCTCCATATCTATTTATCACTATGGAAAATAGCCTGGGAATAACTTTGGGAAGAAATAGAAAGGATGGTTATATCAAAGGTCTAAAACACTCATCCATTGGTGAAGCTTTGTCTCATCAACAATTTATGGATGATACTTTCTTGCTTGGGGAAGCTACAAAGGAATAATATTTGGAGTATAAAAAAGTCTTTGATTCTTATGAAAAAGCTACAGGCAAAAAATAAATTATGAAAAAAGAAAGATTATATTTTTAAACATGAAAGAAAGTATAAGATATTAAATAGTTAAATTTTTGGGATATAAGGAGTAAAATTTCCCTACCACTATCTTTGTTTACCTTTGTTTATAGGTAAGATGAAAGATGAACTTTTGAATCCAAATATTGATAAATTTAATAGGAAAATTCAAGGTTGTAAGGGATATTTGTTATACTCTGCAAGGGAAGTACAACTCATAAAACACATGGTTCAAAGCCTTCATATTTATTTCATGCCGTTCCTAAGGATATCAAGGAAAGTGGAAGAGACTTTATAAAGACTAGAAAAACATTCTTATAGGATAGTACTAAATGAAAAAAACATATACATCTAGTAGCATGGGATACATGTTGTCAGCCTTTACAGAATGGGGGTCTTGGTTTGAGGAAGTTGAGAGATCTAAATAGAGCCCTTCTAGCTAAACAGGGTTGGAGGCTTTGCACTAGAGAACTAGTGAAATGGTCTAGCATTATACAAAACAAATACTTGGAGGGCATAAACTAGGGTTATGCACATCGATGAATTTTGCAATTTAGAGTGAATTTTAGGATTTTTGAAATTTTTTATTTTACTAATTTTGGGGCCTTAGAGGTTGGCCCATTTGCTAAAAAATTATGGGATCAATTTTTTTAGGGTAAATCCACCCAAGTACAATAAGGCTTCCCATATAGTTTTCACTTTAATATTATTTTAAAAAAATATCCTGCCCAATTCACCTCTTGTACCCCACTAAATATAGGTAACCCTAACAACGATAATCATACAATTAAAACATTAATTTTCTTCGATAGCGAATGATACAAAGTAGGTTACTGACACAACATGATAGATAGAAGGTGACTAACACAATTGGCCTGGCATAAAGTGACACTAAGTGACCAAAAAAAGTAACTAACATAAGGTGATTAACACAAGGTGACAAGTAGAAGGCGACTGACATAAGCGACTGTCACAAGACGACTAACCGAAGCGACTTTCACAAGGTGACTGACATAAGTGACTATCACAAGGTGACTGATAGAAGTGATTGTCACAAGAATATTTATAGAAGTGTCTATCAGAAGGTGACTATCACAAGGTAACTGACACAAGGTAACTAAATTAAGCAACTGGCATAAGGTGACTGACAAAAGTGATTGTCATAAGGTTACTGACAAAAGTGATTGTCACAAGGTGATTAGCAGAAGCAATTATCATAAGGCAACTAGCAGAAGTGACTGTAACAAGACAACTGATATAAGACACTATCACCAGGTGACTGACAAAAACAACTATCATAAAACGACTAACGTAAGGTGACTGACGCACGATGAGTGACAAAAGCAACTGTCACAAGATGATTGACACAAGGTGACTGATGCAAGGTGAATGACACAATACGAGTGACATACATAGACAACCATTTATCGATAAGTTTCTTTTACCATTTATGATTTTTATTTTTTTATACATTTTTATTCATTAACAATCAATAAGGAGATTTTCCTATTATTTGGGCATCTTGGGTCAGATATTCTATTTTTAATAGTCATTATTTTTTACTAATTATTTTCATGTTTCAAAATTTTCATGTTACTTTTATGTTTATATAGGTAAAATATCACCTGTTGGTAATGAAAATAAGGGAGGCTAGTCTTTCGATAAGAGGATTATCCTCAAATACTTTCATAATATTTCAAAATCTAGTCAACCATCAACATATGCATAAATTGAAGGTATGAACACCTTTAATTACTAACTAATTAATTTTTGTACATTGTACCTTTTTTTTTTTTTTTACATGGTGGAATCGGTAGCCACCACAAATACAGGCAGGTTGTCCAGCTTTTATGGCCACCATAGTATTCTGCGATGTCCGCCCCGGAAGCCACCACACAGATATTTGCATATTCCGTCCCTATAACCACCATGCCACAATCATTTTAAACCTTTTACGTTGCTGAAAGCACCAGGAAAGGGACAAGCATTCAGTCCGAAGCAAGGCCCAAGATTTGAAATTTGGACCTCCGCCCTCCTTATGGGGTTTGGATGAACTAATTGGTCTACACCTCGAACATTACATTGTACATTATTAAGGGAGGCGTTTAATAGAATAATGAAAATGACCCTAGTATTATCTCTACAAAAAACACTATTGATCGTGGTATGAGTCCACTTCCATATATCCATGATAATGAAAAGTCCACAGATGAATTTTTTTTAATAAAATGGAACAACATGAAGATATTTCTAAAACTAACACACAAAATGGAAAATAAAATAATAATTATTATGCAGTCCCTACTTCCAAATAATATTCTTATTAAAAATATAAATGTGCAAGGTCATCTAGGTGGACAATTAACATATTATTTCAATCTAATTGAGTTTTATATTTTCTATTTGTTTATCCAGTGCTACTAGAGAATAGTAATGAGGTAATAACAGAATTGAGATATGTAATTTACAGTTGGAAACATAGAAAGGATCATATACTGTAATTTAAGAAAGATACAATAGAAAAATATATTGTAAAGGTTTATATAAAAACAAACAAAAGTGATAGTGATGGAAAAAACCAAAAAATTATAGGTGGAAGGATGCATCAAAGTGTGTGCATATTAGATATGCACAAGAATATGATGAAGCAATGAAACAAAAGCAAACTTTGGTTGAGAAAGGTACAACAATTCAAGCCCAATTTTAAAAAATGAATAAGTTCACTTTAGCTTCAAAAAATTTATAGTTTGTTGTTGTACTCACTATTCATAAAAAGGGTAGACCTATATCTTATTTCATTTATTATAAATATCTAGTTTAACTAGATTATGTGCAAAAATTACCCATTGTCCATTGGTCAGATAGAAGTGTTTGGAAAATGGTAAAATTACTATCATTGGTTGAGAAGGATGACCACAAAGAGAAAGTAAAAAAGGCCAAATTTGTTTCAATTTCAATTGATGAGGTGATTGCTATTGATAATACATCTTGGATTTGCTTTCATGTTTACACATTGGAAAATAATTTAAGTCAACCTCATTTAATTGCATTATGCAGAATGGTGGAAAATTGCAATGCAAAAAACATTTACAATGTTGTTATTTCTAGTTTAAAGGAAATAGCATAAATGAATGAAATAGAAATAGCCACTAAGTTAATATATATCAGAGCTGATGGTGCTACTATAATGCAAGGACACAAGAATGGTCTTTGTGTTAGACTACAAACTTATGTTGACCCATATTTTATACCTATTCATTGCATGGCTCATATAATTAATATTGCATATAAAATTGTGGATACATTTACAAATGTAGCGAGAGTGGAAGAGCTTATCCATGAAATTCATGATTATTTTTTGTGCAGTCAAAAAATATTTTTAGAGTTTTAGTAGTTTGTACTAGGAGTTACTAAGGGTAAAAAAACTCTTAAAATATGTAGATACTAGGTGGATTTTTATGTATCAACCGATATATATAGTTTTCAAATAATATCAATCCTTGGCAAGGTTTGTGTATGTAAATCATAGGGCAACTGATAAGGCTAAATATTTGCTATTTTAAATGAGTGAATTTGAAACACTTCTCACATTATGTGGTATTCTTCCAATGTTGGAAGAAATGAATAATTTTATTAAAATTGCACATGAAAGATCGATTTATATTGTGGATTTTATCAGGGTGAGAAAACAAATTTGCATGTATATTGATACAATGTATGCATCTAGTCAAATTTTTATGGATTCCATGTTTGAGATTTGGATATTATTGATAAACGTGAATCATCCTCTAAACTTTTTGAAGTTCAATATAAACAATCATATGTGTATTAATGTTCACAAAAGGAATTATTTTTTATATTATTTTGGTCAACGAATGGATATAGCTACAAATGAAGTTAAAAAAATGCCCATAACATACAACAGATTTCATGTAGTTGTAACAAATACAAAAATTAAACTAAAACAAATAGCAAAATCATTGACAAAATAAATCAAAGATCATTTTCAAAGAGATGAATTGCTTGAGGCTATGTGTGTTGTTAACCCAATGTTTTGGGATCCTTGTAATAAATATCAAATTTAAAATGTTTTGTTTCTCAAATACATGGGCGCTCTTGCTAGCCATTTCACTAAACATGTAGTAGTATATGGTATTGAAATCAATGGAATTATTAGCAAAGGATTGATAAAACAAAAGTTTTTTTGGAACAACAATATATGCTCAAGTTTCAAAACTCACTAACCATCATGAAACAGGATCTATTTCATGTTTGTGAAAGAAATTACATCCCAGTAGTATCTTACAAAAAACTATGAGTGAATATTTTTTTATATGAATTATGTAAAATGATGATTTTAGGATCTATGGAAGATAAAATGGTATTTAGTGCATTATCTTATGTAAAATCTAAAGTTCAAAATAGGTTGGACAAAAATTTGGAAATTTTTTTGAGAGTATATGTGTCAACCTATGAGGTAGAGAAGTTTCCTTATGAAATAACTTTGTCACATTGGAAATATTTGTTGGAAATAATAAGATAATACTGTGCTGGTTTTCCCGATCGAGGGTTTCCAAGGTAAATATTGTGTAATGTGTGAATCTTCTATATTCTTTATTTTGTTTTGTGATTACTGATTTTCTAGTTTTATTTTAATGGGGCTCTTTATTTCTTTTCATTTGGTATCATATCTAGGTTTTAGCTTTGTTCAAGGAGTAAGGGTTTCTACCCTGTGATAAATTAATTCTTGAGTGGGAGCCATGCATGAAAGAATCCAAGAAGGATAAATATGGGAAGCACATGGATAGAGATTAAGAAATTTAATGGACAAAATTTTGAATTGTGGAAACTCAATATGGAGGATCTATTGGTTGATAGAGATAAATGGATTGCGGTCTCAGGAAAAAAACCAACATCGATGATAGATGAGGATTGAAAAAAAATCGATAGGAAGGCAAGGAGCTCTATAAGATTGTGCTTATATGATTTGATATTTTTGAATGTATCTACAAAGGCCACAAAAATATTGTTATGGGAGAATCTAAGAACGTTATATTAGACAAAGTCTTTGGTAAACAAACTATTTCTCAGAAAGAAATTGTATTCACTTCGAATGAATGATGGTGACTTCGTGGCTAAATATTTGAATGATTTTAATATTGTGGTAAGTCAATTGACCTTTGTAGAAGTAAAAATATATGAAGAATTAAAATGTATTACTTTATTTTGTTCATTACCTGATTCATGGGATAATATTGTTATGGCTATCACCAATACTACATCGATATTGAAAGTAGAGGATATAGTACGAACTTTACTGTCCGAGGAGATGAGACAAACATATTTTGAGGATTATCATAAAAAGGAAGCCTTGTTTGTAAGAGGTCATTCTTAAGAAATAAGCAAAAATAAATTAGGAGAAAAGAAATCAGGAGAAAAAAATCAAAATCTAGGGGTAAATATATTGCACCAAAAAAGAGGAAATGTTGGAATTGTGGTAAAGCAAGGCATTATAAAAGAAATTGCAGATCTAAAAATGTTGATAATAATCGATCATCTAATGAAGTAACTTCTACAAAAATGAAGACCACAAATGAAGATTCAGGGGACTTATTCTTAACTGCATCATGCTCAAGTGAATGCCTTGACTCATGGTTGATTGACTCAGGTGCTTCTTTTCATATGACCCATCATAGGGAGGGGTTCAGTAAATATGAAAAGATAGGTTGAGGTAAAGTATTCTTGGGAGACAATTCAACATATAAAATAATAGGTTGAGGAATATTCAAGTTGAGGCTAAAATATAGAAGAATTAAAACCTTTCTTAGTGTGTTGCATATTCTATGTTTGGCAAGGAATATTATATCTATGAGTAAGATGAATGATGTGCATGTGAATGTGGTATTCAATAAGGATAGTTGCAAGATAGTTTATGGATCCATGGTGTTGGCAAGGGGAGTTCACATAGGAATTTTTTTTAGACTTGAGGATAGCACTGTAAGTATTAATTGTAATAACACTTTAGTGGTACATGAAAATAATATAATTGAAATGGATTCAAGTATTCCTACAATGAATACAATGTTGTGCTATCAACGCATGGGGAATATTGGTGAGAAAGGAATTCAAACATTGAAAATGAAAGGTAGGGATGAAGGACTTTCTAATTGCTCAATAAATTTTGATTTTTGTATGCACTGTGTTTCTGGAAAACAAACTAGAGTTAAGTTTCCAAGTAGTGCTACAAGGTCTGAAGCAATTATACATCTAGTTTCTAGTGATGTGTTTGGACCAAAATATGTACGATCATTAGGTAAATTTATCTATTTTATTATATTTATAGATGAATTTTCAAGAAAAACGTGGGTATATTTTCTACAGAACAAATCTAAGGTTTTTAATAAATTTAAAGAGTTTAAGGCTCTTGTAGAAAAATAGATAGAGAAAACGATAAAGGTTTTGAGAAGTGATAATAGTATGGAGTATTGCTCTAATGAATTTGAGAAATTTTGCAAGGACTATGGAATAGAAAGGCAAAGAACAACTCCGTATACTCCACAACAAAATGGGGTTGCAGAATGGATGAACAAGACATTGATGGATAAGGCTAGAAGTATGATAAGTGGTATAGGGTTAGAAAATAAGTTCTGGGTAGAAGCTTTGTTAACAACTTGTTATCTCATTAATAGATCGTCTACCTCGGATTTGGGGGACAAGATTCCATAGGAAGTATGGACTGGTAAGAAACCCTCTCTCAAACATATAAGAGTTTTTGGTTATGATGCTTATATGTATGTCCCAAAATATAAAAGTACTAAGCTAGACTATAAATCTAAAAAATGCATATTTGTGGGTTATAGTACTAGTGTTAAAGGATATAAGTTATGGAACCTAGAAACACAAAAGGTTGTTTACAGTCGTAATGTGATATTTAGAGAAACAAAGGGGTTTTTAAAATAGGAAATGAAACCAAGAAAAGAACCAAGAATAGTGCAGGTAAAATTGAAACAAGAGGAAGAACCAATGGTAGAACCTAAATTACAAAGAGAGTCTAAAGAGGAATATTCATAGGAAGAAGGTGATAAGAAGCTGAAGATGTAGAACCTAGAACTCCAATTTTTTAGGAGATCATATCGAGAGAGAAGACTTCCAAATAAGTATAGTGCTTCAATTTTTTTTTTACATTTAATTTATCAGTTATTAATGAATAACCCAAGACTTTAAAGGAGGCACTTCAATCAAGTAAGAATAAATATTGGAAAAGGGCTATGGAAGAAGAAATGGAGTCCTTGGATAAAAATAAGACATGAGACTTGGTGAAATTACCTCGTGGTAGAAAACCTATTGGTTGTAAGTGGTTATTCAAAAATAAGTACAATATAGAAGGAAATATGGAGAATTACAAGGCTCACTTAGTAGCAAAAGGATTTTATCAGTTTTAGAGAATTGACTTTTGTGAGACTTTTTCTCTTGTGGCTAAACTAACTTTAATCAATTTTTTTTTGGCTATTTCTGTTGCTTTTTATTTTGAAATAGAATAGATGTATGTAAAGACAAATTTTATACATGCTGAAATTGATGAAGATATATATATGTCATAAACATAATTATTTAAGGTAAAAGGTAAGTAGGACTTGGTATGCAAGCTGAAGAAGTATCTTTATGGGTTGAAGAAGTCTCCAAGGATGTGGAACCAAAAATTTGATAGGTTTGTCTTTACACTTAGGCTTGGAAAAAGCAAAGAATATCCATTTGTATATTTCAAAAAGGAAGGTTAAATTTTTGTTATCATTGTATTGTATGTGGATGACATACTATCAATTGGTAACAGTAAGGAGATGATAAAGTTACTCAAATCTCAATTATCTTCTAAATTTGACATGAAGGATTTTGGTGTTGCAAAATTTATTTTGGGTATGAAAATAATAAGGGATCATACAAATAGAAAGTTATGGTTAAATCAAAGGAAATATGTTTATTTGATACTAAAAAAGTTTAGAATACGTTATTGTAAACCAGTATATACTCCATATCCAATTGTTCAAAATTTATCTACTAAACATTGTCCCAAAACATATGAGAAAATTGAATAAATGCATCATGTTCCTTATGCTAGTGTCATGGGTAGTTTGATGTATGGAATAGTATGTACTAGACCTGATATTGCGCATGTAGTGGGAGTAGTTAGCAGATATATGTCAAATATTGAAAAGGAACATTGGACTGTTTTGAAGAGGATATTCATATACTTGTGTGGAACTATAGATTATGTTATTTGTTATGAAGAAAAATATGGATACATGATATTGTAAATATACAAGGATTTATGGATGTTGGCTGGGTTGGAGATCTTGATAAGAGAATATCCACGAGTGTTTATGTGTTCAGGCTATTTGGATGGGTAGTTATTGCTTTATCCACTATAGAAGCAGAGTACATTGCAACAAATCATACCAATAAAGAAGCAGTGTGGCTACAAAAGTTGTTTTGAATAGTTTACATTAAACAAAAGGCTCTAAGAATTAACAATGATAGTCAGATTCTAATATTTCTAGAAAATAATCTTGGTTTTCATGATCGGTCAAAACATATTGATATAAAGTACCATTTTATGAAAGATATGGTTGAAGAGAACCAAGTGATGTTGGAGAAATTTTATACAGAGAAGAATACTATTGATTTGTTCACAAAGGATGTACCTACTCAAAAAATTTCTTCATGTAGAAGATCTATAGGTATGGTTGCCCTTAATAGTTGACAATGGCAGTTGTTAGCCCCTATGGAAAGTATTCAACAAGTGGGAGGATGTTGGAAATATGTTGAATATTTTCCATGTTATTCTGGTGGGGTTAACACTAAAAGATACTGGATGTTGTGTACGATATTTTCCAAATTTTTATGGTTTTTTATGTTATATTTAGACCCATATGGTCTTTTAGGGTTACTATATTTGAACCCTTGCTTTTTTTCCCATGATATTTTAAAATTCGTGCATTGTCTTTGTTATATATATCACACTTGCATTAGGATTTGGTGAGAGATAGAAGGAGAATATTATTGTATTGTAGATGGTCAAGTTAATGTAATAATAAGATAATACTATGCTAGTTTTCCCAATTGAGGGTTTCCAAGATAAATATTGTGTAATGTGTGAATTTGCTATCTTCTTCCTTTAATTTTGCAATTACTACTTTTCTAGTTTTAGTTTATTGGGGCTCTTTATTTCTATTCAATCTCTAGATTATAGAAGAGGTGTCATGAATACTCAGGATGATGAGGATATTGGTAATACTGATCAGGCTATGATGACAAAATAATTTGGTATGAGTGCAGAATATTTTATATAATATGAAAAGAGATTGTTCCAACTTCTAGTATTATGATGTAAATATGCTTTTTTTTTATTTGATTTCACATATTATGTTATCAATTTTCAATATAATATTGACATTTTTATGCTTTTATTTGATTTGATTTCACATATTATGCTACCAATTTTCAATAGAATATTGATATTTGATTATATTTGGAGACATGTATATTGGAACATAGTATTTTGATTTCAAATTCACATATAATACCATCAATTTTAAATAGAATATTGATTACATATATTATTGATTTTCACATGTATTTTGATTTAACATATTATGCTATCATTTTTAAATAAAATATTGATTACAAATATACTATCATTTTTAAACAGAATATTGATTACATATATTATTTATTTTCACATATATTTTTATATCACATATTATGCTATGAGTTTTCAAAAAAATATTGATTATAAACCATGTATGGTAAACTAAATATATGTGTTGCTATCATTTTTAAATAGAATATTGATTACATATATTATTAATTTTCACATGTATTTTGATTTCACATATTATGCTGAGTTTTCAATAGAATATTGATTATAAACCTTGTATGGTAAAAACTAAATATCTATGTTGCTATCAATTTTAAATAGAATATTGATGAAAAATACAAGTTATTTTCATATTTATTTTTATTTCAAATTTTATGGTAGACCAAATATCTATGCTGCATTTCAGTCATTTCAAATTATTTTATAAAACATAAAAGAATATTTTTTGCATCCACATAATTCAAAATCATGTCTACTAAGATGGCAGTGTTACACCATAGCAATCCACATAATTAAAAATCATGTCTACTAAAATTTTGTTGCATCCACATAACTCAAAATCATGTCTACTAACATAGCGATAATTCACACAATGAAACTTCATCAAATATGGCAATATTATACCAAAAATTTCATTATTTATTGCATCCACAAAACCAATCAAAATATCACAATATTGAAAATAAAATATCAAAAAGCTAATACAAAATTACGTCTACTAAAATGGCAATGTCATACCAGCAATTTTATTGGTTTCATTCACCATCTATTCACACAATGAAACTTCATAAAATATGAAAATATTATACCAATAATTTCATTATTTATTGCATCCACACAACTAATCAAAACATAACAATATTGAAAACAAAAAATCAAAAAGCTAATACAAATGTTTACTAAAATGGCAGTGTTATACCAATGATTTTATTGGTTTTATTCACCATCTATTCACACAAAAACATAGCAATAATTTACACAATGAAACTTTATAAAATATGGTAATATTATATCAACAATTTTATTATTTATTGCATCCACACAACTAATAAAAACATCACAATATTGAAAATAAAATATCAAAAAGCTAATACAAAATTACGTCTAATAACATAGCAGTCTTACACCAATGATTTTATTGGTTTCATTCACCATCTATTCACACAACAACATAGCAATAATTCACACAATGAAACTTCATAAAATATGGTAATATTATATCAACAATTTCATTATTTATTGCATCCACACAACTAATAAAAACATCACAATATTGAAAATAAAATATCAAAAATCTAATACAAAATTACCTCTAATAACATAACAGTATTACACCAATGATTTTATTGGTTTCATTCACCATCTATTCACACAATAACATAGCAATAATTCACACAATGAAACTTTATGGTAATATTATACCAACAAATTCATTATTTATTGCATCCACACAACTAATCAAAACATCACAATATTGAAAATAAAATATCAAAAATTTAATACAAAATTTATGGAAATTATCTCTTTAATTGATTTTAAAAAATACCATTCTTTGATAATTTAAAAATATATGCAACATGTATTGTTTTTTTTCTCCTCAAATTAAAACCAACAGTTTTAATTTTCTTTCTACACGGTACCCGAAATTTCAACTTCATCTTCCTCAATATACTTTTCTTCCAATGCACCAACCCTTACCAAATTTTCATTTGAGGTGTATATCCCTGATAGAAATAAACCTTCTTCCTTCACTGTATCTTCTCTAAATGATGCATTTAGCTATTTATCATTTTCATTTAATACAACATGTACATCTAGGCCCTTAAAATTCCTTAGCCAATTGTTCTCTCTAACATTGTGTTGAAATCTTTTCTTCACGTCAATAACATTCATCACACTAATTTTTGCAGTCTTAATAAATATTTTCATGGCACTGACTTGCTACTTTAAGTTTTGATAATTAGACTGCAAAATAGAAGAGAAAAAGGTTAATATTTATAAAAAAAAAAAATTAATAAAAAATAATTTTTAGTTACGTAAAACATACATCAGTGGTAAGTCTTGCAGTTCTTACAGTTGCTACTTTTTTCATATCTAGTGCCCATTCATTAAAATATGCCTAGGCCTTGGCATTGAGGTTTTCTAATCAATCCAGCATAATGGCCAAAACTTCATCACTATATTTAGACTCGGCCTACATGGTTCTAGATTCTGCTTTATGTAAAAGATCATCAAGATTTTGTGGCTCATTCTCCACCTTTAAAAATAGCTACTTTCTATGTGTAAAATTCTTGTATCGGTTATTTATTGCTTTTACAAAAATCTTGGTCTGATATTCCCATTATATTACTGTATCAATATCTACAATAATATTATTGATAACTATAGGTTTACATCTGTTGGCTAATAATTTTTTTTCTAAAACATTAACTTTATCATCATCGTTCGAATGATGATGGGTGTTGACTTGCTGTTGGGGGAAGGGGAAACTATGACAACATCTTCTTCAACATTCTCCTCTGCTTCATCATTGATCTCTATACCCTAAATAACATCACTTGCCTTTAGAGGGAAATTATTCATATCCTAATAAAAAATCATCATTAAGATTTGCAGTAGTAGAGAGCATCTAAGATGTGCTCTCTACATTTCATAAAGAATCAAAGATTAAAAATGTGAACGTCATCGCTAAAATAAGAGAATGAGACATAGTATGAGTGTGTGTCTTAGCCTGACTGTTGGTTCCTAGAGGCGGTGGTGTGAGGAACTATTTCCCATGCATGCAATATTGGTTCCTCACCAATGATTCCTACTATGAACTTTTATGGAATTACTATGGATGGATGACCTACTATGGATGGACTTGTTGTGGATGGACTTTCTAATGTGCAGCTAGTGGAGGCATACATTTTCTAATTATTTTAAATCCAACCAATCTCTCTACAAAATTTCACATGAAAAATACAACTTAAAACTACTGTTAAAAATAATACCATTAAAAGAGATTAATTTTAACTAAATATACTAGACTTAGATTCCATAGCCATTGTCATTGATGATGGAAACATTTGCCTTTGCTCTAAAAACTATCTAAATATTTTCTAAAACTAAATATAATTTTATATCATTAAAATACATTATTTAAAATAGTACTTTTGAATAAAAAGTCTACATTGTAAGTTGGAGGTTACTTCCTCAACGTTGGTTGCAATAGATGCATGTTCAAAAGTAACAGGACCTGCACGTATATTTTGTTAAAATGGAGACCTTGTACATTTAGTGATGGAAGTTAATGGTGATGATTGTAACTGCATGTTAGAATAGTTAGATGCTTCTTGAATCTTGAAGGTGACATCCCTTTTATGGGATGAATGAGTTGCTCTTCTCTATTTTCAAAATAAAATTATAAAAAAAAAATATTGATTGAAAAGAGATATTATTCCAATAAATAATTTTACATGAATTTCATTCTCATTCATGCTAATATCTAACAAATCTGGGTGCAATGCAATTGGAGTATTATTATTTTTGAATAACACGAGCTTATATTGAGAGTGGGGGTGAACAGTATAATATCAATTTTTACTTTTCTTTCCCAAAAAATATCATACAATATTATCAATGGAAATATAAATAGTAGTAATCAAATCAATACACAAATTATCACACATATGAGAGAAACAAATTTAATTTGGTTCATACAATGTGGGTTTTATCTATGAATAATATCTTTCTTCTTAATTTTCTCAATAAATCTCTTGGGAATCAATACCCTATTATAATATTTATGGACTTCTATCCCAAGGATATACCAATACCCTATGCTCTAATTTGTGGGTCTCTTCATAGGAGAACTATATCCCTTGCTCTGGTTCTTGGATCTCTCTCCATAGAAGCTCTTTTCTCTTTTCTCTGGTTCATGGATCTCTCTCCATAGGAGAACTCTTTCCCTTTTGATCATGTTTGTGGATATCTCTCCACAAGAGAATTATTTTCCCTTTGCTTTGGTTCATGGATCTCTCTCTACAAGAGAACAATTTCCCATTTATTGTGGTTTGTAGATCTCTCTCCATAGGAGAACTCTATCCCCTCTACTATAGTTTGTGTATCTCTCTCCACAGAAGAACTCTATCCCCTTTGATTTGGTTGGTGAACTTCTATCCACAAAAAAACTCTATCTCCACTACTTTAGCTAGTGGAAATATATCCACAGTAGACCTTTGTCCCCACTACACTAGATTATGGTACTCTATTCACTAGAGACCTCTATCCTATCTACTCTTGTCAAATACAAAGTCTACTATCAATTATGTTTTAAATATGCACAAACCTTGTTACAAGTCTAGCACAAATTTTCTCTCAACTCTATCTTAAATATACATCAAACCTATCACAAGTCTAGCATAAATATGCTCTAAACCTACTCAAAATTTTATATTAAAACTATCATAAGTCTTCTCACAATACTTGCTCAAATCTGTCTTAATGCTGCTTCAAGTCTTCACAAGACTTGCTCAAACCTGTCTTCAAACCTTCTTAAAATACTTGCTCAAATCTGCCTTCAAACCTTCTCAAAAGACTTGCTCAAATCTACCTTAAATCCTTCTCAAAATACTTGCTCAAATTTGCCTTCAATGCTGCTCACAAGACCTGCTCAAATATTACCAAATATTGCATACAAATAAAGCTTAAATCTCTTTTAAAAAATATTTCTTCAAACATACAAATTCTACTTAGAATTTTTTTAACTTCTGAAGCATATAGAGAATGATATGCTCTATCAAAAACCCAATATATTCCTCACATTCACAAATCTTACATTCAATTAATCCAGTATCTATCTCTTGCAAAAACCCTTTGAAATCAAATAAAAATAGTGTATAACTTGTTTTACAAAACCAATCTACCTTTCTTGCAAATTTTCTCTCAAATATCAATCAAACTAGTGCACAATTTTCCCTCACAATATTAATCTCAAACACTTTCAAAATTAATATTTCTCAAACTAATGCTCAAATATTTTTACAATGATGTACTAACAAGTAGTTCACAATTTCTAGCACAAATGTCTCAATATCTTTCAATAATGGAAACACAACTTGTTTCACAACCCCTAGCTCATATATTTCCAAAAATATACACTAATCAACCCTTTTATCTCCACCTTATAATTTTGAAATATTTTATACAAAATTTTAAAATAAATAGTGATATAACCATACCTCTTTGATGAAGGAGCTCTCTCAAAAACCTGTCTCAAGATGTCTTTCTTATATCACTTTTAAAATTTAGCTAGCATAACACTTCTCAAACCAAACATAACATCTTTCCTAAAAATTTTCTCATACAAATATTTAATATCAAGACAAAGTTTTACCATAATAAATCCCTCTTAATATTTTATTTTATCAAAGATTACACATATTTATTAAACTATAATCATACGTTATCACTCCTACTTATAAATTCCACTTATAATGCAATATCACAATTTAATACCCCTTAAGTGCATGTCATATATTAATTTATTTTAAAAAACTTGATTGCTCCTTTCTTTCAAAAATATATTCCAAATTTGTAAAATCACAACTAGATTCTAACATATCATTATGTCCTCAAAATAATAAATTTCATATCATTGCCCTTATATCTGACTAGACTATGTAATATGCACTTTTAATAACAAAAAATTAAAACCTTATGCCTCCCTTGTGAAGCGCTAATCGTATCTCAAAATTTAAACAAAAAATGTATGCCCTTATCCATGTCTATCTCCACCACCATTGGTATTTAAACACTAAACCTCATGGTGCCCATGTTCTAGCATGAGCTAGAGTGCCAGCTAGGCTGGCCACACAAACTAGAACAAATCATGCCCAAAAACATTGTATGCCTTCCTCTCTATCCAAATGCGATTCACAAAACTTAACTACCGTAGGATTTCATAAATAATATCTATCCATTACCACACCTTACGCAAGACCTGCCTGCCACTTGGGCTAGTAGCCCTGGCTAAAATCAAATTGTGTGCTCTCCCTTATGGTTTGTCGTCATTGTCTAGATATTTATGTGTTGTCTTTTCTATTTCGTTTTCTCTTCAACGAATGGCACTACACTCCATGAAAATTGATTAACACATATGCAATATATTCAAACTTTTGAAACACAATTTATGCTCCTCCTTTAATATGCATTCAATGGTTTTGCTATGACATCGACTCACCCTTTATTGCCACATTTTTTAATTTCAAATTTTTGCGTCTTTGGTAATTTTAAATTTATTTTTTATTTTTACCATAATATTTAACCTTGGTGTTAAATATTTTTTACTATATTATTTATCATTGGTATTAAATAATATTTTTGCTTGTAGTTCTTTGTCAATTTAATTTATTTTTTATACCTTTGTCCAATGCACTTCCAATACTCCTTTTAATAAGTTATTTTTGGCCTAAATATTATAATATTATAATATTATCTGTTTTTTCTTCAACCATAGGCTTAAAATTTGGCCTTCAACCTTTTAACCAATCACTTAGAACTTTGTCCCAAATGTCTTTGGATTATAATATAAAATATTATAACCTTTCCTTTTTATCAATTTCCTTGCATTGGAATGAAATTTTTCTTGCATCTTACAAACCTTATCTTATTGTCATACCAAACTATCTTTGGCATCAATGACAATTAATGACATCAACCTTTGACATCAATAACAACATAATTACTCAAAATTTCCAATAATATCCCCCTTTTTCATTGATGGTAACCCTTTCTAAAAAATCCTTTTCCAACAACTAGATTCCAAATCTACTCTCCCTTACTGAATGCTCTCCCCTTACTCAAATCTCTTCCCCTTTGGCATCAATGGCAAAGGGACTCCTTTGGGGCTAAATATAACACTCTTAGCTTTGCCCCCTCCCCACATCCTCTCCTTGAGGTGATTAATTTTGGTATGGTATTATCTCTACTCTAGGTATACAATGCTTTTTTTATTTATCAACCTTCTTTTTCAACATTCTTGTAGCAATACGCTTTTGATCCTTTTGAGTGTTCTTATTCTTGCTTGTCTCTGTAAGTTTTGGAAAATTTGTTCTACACAAGTTGGTATTATTGCACTTGTAACACTTAATGTTGTAGTTTTTGGAATATGTAAACTTCTTTAAGTTCCTCCTAGTGAATCCATAATCATTTTTGACATGAACCCTACAGTGGATCACTTTATGACCAAAGTGATTACAAGAGTAGCAATACCCTTGAAATAGATGTCCATCTTTGAATGAGTTGAAATTCATTTTAGTGAGCCCATACTCTTTATTTTCATGAACCCTACAATGCATAGCTTTGTGACCAAATTTATTACATGAAAAACAACATCCTTTGAAGAAATATTTTCTAAAACCCTCTGGTCTCTTAGTCCTTCATTTATCCTCCCTATGATGATCCATGTTTCTTGTTTGTGCATTGCTTCCTTTCTTAATGAAGCTTGTATTCTTCAACTTATTTGCATAAGTCTTAATTTCTTCTTCACTCTCTTCCTTTGAAATTTCCTCTTCTTTTGAGCTTGATCTTCACCCTTATTCTTGTTTCCCTTGTCCTTCTTCAAAAACAAGTCATGTTTTGTTCGATGAATATATTTGTGCATTGATAATTTTATCCAAAGTTCTTGAGCATTTCCCAAACCTGTGTAGCTTGTCCTTAGAATATTTCACTTCCATTATTATAGAAACTACCTCATGTTCTAATATTTGAAATTCTAATTCTTTTACCTCTAACTTTTCACTCATGATATCTTTAAATCTCCTTGCCTTAGATTTTGAGTTTGTTAGGTCTTGTAGAAGCTTTTCCTTTTCTTCCTCATGTTATTGAACTTGAGCCTTTAGTCTTGAATTATGCTTTCTATAATTTTTCAATTATTTGAGAGCAACAATAAGTTCTACTTCAATATAAACTATTCCTTCCTCTTTATTTTTTGAATCTTTCTACTTCTTGGTCTCCAAGATCATCTTCATACTTTTCAACTTTGTCTTCAACAGGAGGATTTTCTTCCTCTTCTATTGCTAAAAATATAATATCTTCTTCTTCACTAGTCGAGAGTCTTTCATCACTATCACTTTCATCCTTGCTTGCCTTGTTAACATAGAAAATCTTCTTGTACCTTTTAAATAACTTTTTTTCATGCTTGCCTTGAGCATACCTATTTTTCTTTTCAAACCTAGATTTTCCTCCTTCCTTTTTCTAATGATCATGTTTCTATTTATTGCTACTGCTTTTGGCTTCTATACAATTAGATGCATAGTGACAAAAATTACCACAATTAAAACATTTCATAGTACTCATACCTTTGTGCTTTCTTGAGTTGTTCTTGTTTCTTCTCGTATAGTTAGCTTCTTCATCATTGCTTGAATCACCACTTGATTCTAGTTTTTTTATATTATCTTCTTCAAATATTTGAAATTTACCTATTTATTAGAGTTGGGATCATTTACTATTCTCATCTCATAAGCTATCATAATTCCATATAACTCATCCATAGTCAAATTATCAATATCTCTCATTTCTTCTATAGCTAAAACATTTTCATCATACCTCATAGGAAGTGACCTTAATACTTTCTGAGCAACACTAAAGTCTTCAATTTTGAAACAAAGTCCACACATGGTATTAAAAACCTAATCCAAATGAATTAAGTGTGAAGTAATATCTTCCTCATATTCCATATTTAAATATTCAAACCTTTTCTTGTGGTTTTGCAATTTTTCCAACTTGACCTTTTTATCTCCTTCATATGTTTACTACAATTTGTCCCATATCTCTTTTGCTTATTTGCAATGCATAACTTTCACAAATTATGCTTCATGTAATCCACTTAATATTCTATTCATATCCTTGGCATTATTCACATGTAACAACTTACCATATTTATTTAGGGATGATTAGTTATAGGTGTGAACCCATCCTCAACTAATTGCCATGTCTCATATCCTTGTGCCATCAAGTAAGTCTTCGTTCTTATACTCCAGAAGACATAATAATTTCCATAGACTAATGGTACCTTATTTGATGAAGGTCCATTATGAGATGCCATTTGTGTTCCTGTGATATTTTCCTTCAAGTTGTTAGACTCTTCCAAAGAAGCCCACTCTGATACCAATTGAAGAACACCAAATTATATTGAGAGGGAGGGGTGAACAGTATAATATCAGTTTTTACTTTTCTTTCTCAAACAATATCATCCAATATTATCAATGGTAATATCAATAGTAGTAATTAAAGCAATGTAAAAACTATCACACACATGAGAGACAAAAATTTAACATGGTTCACCCCATGTGATTTATGTCCATGGAGAAGATCTTTATTATAATTTTTCTCAATAAATATCTTGGGAATCAATTCCTTATTATAATATTTATGGACCTCTATCCAAAGGAGATACCAATCCCCTATGCTCTAATTTGTGAATATCTCTCTATAGGATAACTCTTTCCCCTTGCTCTGGTTCGTGGATCTCTCTCCATATGAGAACTCTTTTCCCTTTTCTTTGGTTCATAGATATATCTCCATAGGAGAAATATTTCCCCTTTGCTCTAGTTTGATGATATCACTCCACATGATAGCTCTTTCCTCTTTGCTTTGGTTCATGGATCTCTCTCTACATGAGAACTCTTTTCCCTTTTCTCTAGTTTATGGATATCTCTCCACATGAGAAATATATCCCCTCTACTATGGTTTGTAAATATCTCTCCATAGGATAATTCTATCCCCTTTAATTTGGCTAGTAAAATTCTACCCACATAATACCTCTATCCCCACTACTTTGGTTATTATACCTCTATCCATAGGAGACCTCTATCCCTACTAAACTAGCTAATGGACCTCTATTCACTAAATACCTCTATCCTCTATACTCATGTTACCTCCAAGGTTTTATCTCAACTCTATCTCAAATTTGCACTAAACCCTATCATAAGTATAGCACAAATATACTCCCAAATCTATCTTAAATCTGCATCAAACCCTATTATAATTTTAGCACAAATATACTCTAACCCTACTCACAATATTTTCTCAAATATGTCTCAATGCTACTTAAAGTCTTCACAAGACTTGCTCAAATATGACTTCAAGACTTCTCAAAATAATTGCTCAAATATGCCTTTAAGCCTTCTCAAAATACTTGCTCAAATCTACCTTCAAGCCTTATCAAAAGGCTTACTCAAATCAGCCTTCAATGCTACTCACAAAACCTGCTCAAATATTTCCAAATCTTGCATACAAACAAAGCTTAAGTCTCTTTCAAAAAAGCATTATTGAAACATAAAAATTCTACTTAGAATTCATTTAACCTATAAAATATATAGAGAATGATATGCTCTATCAAAAAAACAATATGTTCTTCACATTCACAATTCTTGCATTCAATTAATCCAAACTCTATATCTTGCAAAAATCCTTTCAAATAAAATCAAAATAGTGTATAACTTTTTTCACAAAACTGATCTATCTTTCTTGCAAATTTGCTCTCAAAGATCAATCACACTAATGAACAAATTTCCCTCACAAGATTGATGTCAAACACTTTTACAATTGCTTTCAATATTTCTCAAACCAATGCTCAAATATTTTTAAAATGATGTATTAACAAGCAGTTCACAATTTCTAGCACAAATGTCTCAATCTCTTTTAACAATGGAAACACAACTTGTTTCACAACACCTAGCTCAAATATTTCCAACAACACACACTAATTAACCCTTTTATATCTACCTTATAATTATGAAATATTTCAACCAAACACCTTAAAAAAAGAGTGATATAACCATACCTCTTTGATGAAGGAGCTCTCTCAAAAACCTGTCTCAAGATGTCTTTATTATACCAATTTCAAGGGTTAGTTAACATAACACTTCTCAAACCAACCATAATATCTTTCCTCAATTTTTTTTTGTACAAATATTTAATATCAAGACAAAGTTTGACCATAATCAAACCCTCTTAATATTTCCTTTTATCAAATATTACACATACAAATTAAACCATAATCATACCTTATCACTCCTACTTATAAAAGCCACTTATAATGCAATATCATAGTTTAACACCCATAATTGCATGTCATATATCAATTTATATTCAAACACCTTATTTCTCCTTTCTTTCAAAAATATATTCTAAATTAATAAAATCACAACCAGATTCTAAAATATCATTATGTCCTCAAAATAATAAATTTCATTTCATTGCCCTTATATCTCCCTAGACTATGTAATATACACTTTTAATAACCAAAAATTAAAACCTTATGCCTCCCTTGTTAAGCGCTAATCATATCTCAACATTTAAATAAAAAATTTATACCCTTACCCATGTTTGTCGCTTCCACCATAAGGATTCAAACACTAAACCTCATGGTGCCCATGTTCTAGCATGAGCTAGAGTTCTAGTTGGGTTGGACCCACTGCCTAGAACAAATAGTGCACAAAATCCTTTTATGCCTTTCTCTCTATCCAAACATAATTCAGAAAATTTAATTGTTGCAGGGATTCAAAACCGAGACCTATCCACTACCACACCTTATGCAGAATCTGCCTACCACTTGGGCTAGCAGCCCTGGCTAAAATTAAATTGTGTGCTCTCCCTTATAGTTCACCATCACTTGATAGAAATTTGTGTGTTCTCTTTTCCCTTCCGTTTTCTCTTCAACGAATGGCACTATGCTCCACGAAAATTGATTAACACATATGCAATATATTCAAACTATTGAAACATAATTTATGCTCCTCCTTTATGAATTCAATGGTTTTGCTATGATGTTGGCTTACCCTTTATTGCTACCTTTTTTAATTTTGAATTTGGCCACCTTTGGTAATTTCAAATTTATTTTTTATTTTTACCATAATATTTAACCTTGGTCTTAAATAATATTTATTATATTATTTAACCTTGGTGTTAAATAATATCTTTACTTGTAGTCCTTCATCAATTTAATTTATTTTTGAGACCTTTATCTAATGAAATTCCAATCCTCCTTTAATAAGTTCTTTTTACCCTAAAAATTATAATATTATTTCTTTTTTCTTAGACCATAGGCTTAAAATTTGGCGTTCAACCTTTTAACCAATCACTTAGAACTTTGTCCCAAATATTTTTTTTTATTAATAAAAATGGGGTATTTGAAAGGCAACCCAACGCCTTGTACAACAAAGAATTAGAAAGAGGAACACTAGATACCCATCGAAAGGAACACAACAAAGAGGTAAAAAGACTACATCAATAAAAGGAAAACATCCTCTAATAGAAAGGAAAAAAATAGAAAGGCCTATAGCTAGCAAGACAAAACCATAACAAAACCTTCAGATCGAAGAAACAAGAGAAAATAAAGAAAGAGATAACATCAGGAAGGTTCACATCCATGCTTATAGGGTAGCATCAGTTTGCATAGGTTAAGCGAAAATAGTCTCCAACATGGTGTCCTTTGCGTCATCCTTTGGAATATCCTTTGGGTTTTCCCTCAGAACATCAATGTAGGATTACTTTGCAATCTCCACCATGTCCTCTTCTTTAGTGTCACCCTTGGCATCAGATGGTACCTTAGTGACAAAAATGGCAGGAATGTCCTCAAATGTATCACAAAAGAACAAGATACTGAGAGCTTGGAACTATTACTTAAGCTTCATGATTGCTTTACCAATGGTCATGTGAGCTATTTTCAAATGATCAATTGTATCTGAGGTTGCATGGATGACAAGTTTATAAAGGTACTTTTCAACCAGATCAGGAAAATTAGAATGATCCTTTGTGGGTTTTATATACGTGGAAGGAGGGGTTTCAACCATTTATTTATGCTTGAGTCTCTGGGAACATCTAACAGACATACTTTCATCCTTGAAATTTTTCTTTATGTTAAAATTGAAATGATATTTATCATTCTTATCCTTCCTCTTCAGTCTAGAAATTTTTGGACTTGGGATTGAGGAAGAATTTTCCTCATCAGACTCTGAGGTAGGTATGTTTCCTTTGGACAATTTTAGGAGAAGGAATCCATAAAGGACATTAAAAAGCCCTTGGTGATAGGGCAAACCCTACTTTTTAAACCGGGTGGAAATTATGGTATAATCTATAGACCAATAGAGGGCAACAAGAATGTTTATCATTTTGGCTTTGCGGAAATGGTTTACATAATCCAAATGAAAGCAAAAAATTTGGGACTCAGGATTATTAGTGGTAAGGTATTGCATGATGGGTTTTAAAATTTCTTGCCAAATAGTGGAGAGATGATGACGATACAGACCTTTATTTTATATCTTATGAATCATTGAGTTCTTATCAAAATACATCAGCTTTGCTTCCCAATTATGTTTATTTCTCCTAATCACCTTGTCGTCCAAAGGTTGTCTTGTCAGGTCCACCAACAAATCCATAGTAATTTGAAATTCCGCACCATGAATAGTAACCAATCCCTTGTTCTAGGATGCAACAAAAGCTTTCATCACCCCCTCATCAATGCCAGAAAACAACTTGAAGAAATCAATAAGTTGATGTGAATCCAGCTGTAAGAGGTCAAAACATAATACCTCTCATTACATAAAAACTATGATAAATGAAAATAATATGTAAAACCATCCATTTACATAAAAACTACAATAAATAGAAATAATCAATAAAACCCTCCATTCATATAAAAACTACAGTACATGGAAATAAACCAATAAATAATTTCTTTTCTCATTCCTGGATTCACTTACCCCTTTTACAATGCAATACCAAGGGAATATATATCCCCAAAGAAACCCTAAAAGAAAACCCTAAAACTTGAAGCCCTAAAATAAAACCCTAAAGCTTAAAACCCTAAAAATAAAAAATAAAAAATAAAATTACTATTTTCGACAAATTAATATTTCCAACAAAAATGCTTTTTTAAGTAATTACTATTTTCCACAAAATAGTTTTTCATACACATTTACATTTTTTATTAATTACCATTTTTGGAAAATTATATTTTGCGTCAAATAATTCTATTTTGAGTAATAAAAAACTACTTTAAAACTTCTTAAAAAACCCTCTAACATAGGTTGCTACATCATTCTCATTTGGTTGAAAAGAACTCTGCTCCTGTGAGTTCCTTTGATCAAACTCATAATCGCTCTCCATAGAGTTCCACACATCTGCAAGTACTCCTGAAAGTACCAATATCCTTCTGAGGTTTTATATCTCAAACCTCCTGCAAGCACTACACATAGTGTCAATTTATTCCTTCGAGGTTTTAAAATAGCAAACCTCCTGCAAGCACTACACAAAATGCCAATTATTCCCTATGAGGTTTTTAATGAAAAAAACCTCCTGCAAGCACTACATAGAGTGCCAATTTATTTCTTTAAGGTTTTACAAACCTTCTGCAAGCACTACACAAAGTGTCAATTCCTCCTTCTAAGGTTTTATATAAAAAACCTCCTGCAAGCACTTACATAGAGTGTCAATTTCTTTCTCCAAGGTTTTACAAATCTTCTACAAACACTACACAAAGTGCCAATCTCTTTCTTTGCGGCTTTTACATAAAAAAACTCCTGCAAGCACTTACACAGAGTGCCAATTTCTGTCTCCAAGTTTTTACAAACCTTCTACAAGCACTGCACAGAGTGCCATTTTTTTTTTGAGCCTCTTTACTCTCCTCTCCTTTTCTCTTTTCTTCTCTTCTCCTCTCAACAATATCCAACTTGCTTTGATACCAAATTATGTGAATCCAGCTACATGAGGTCAAAACATAATACCTCCCACTACATAAAAATTGCGGTAAATAAAAATAATATGTAAAATCCTCCATTTACATAAAAACTGCAATAAATAGAAATAATCAATAAAACCCTCCATTCACATAAAAACTACAGTACATGGAAATAAACCAATAAATAATTTCTTTTCTCATTCTTGGATTCACTTCCCCCTTTTACAATGCAATACCAAGGGAATATATATCTCCAAAGAAACCCTAAAATAAAACCATAAAACTTGAAGCCCTAAAAGAAAACCCTAAAGCTTAAAACCCTAAAAATAAAAATAAAATTAATATTTTCTGCAAATTGATTTTTGCAACCAAAAATGCCTTTTTAAGTAATTACTATTTTCGACAAAATATTTTGTCATAAAAATTTACTTTTTTTAGTAATTACCATTTTCCACAAATTATATTTTGCATCAAAGAATTCTATTATGAGTAATAAAAAACTACTTTAAAACTTCTTTTTAAAAAACCCTCTAAATATAGGCTCCTGCATCATAAGTGCACCTTTGTCCTTCCACAAATCTCTTACAATGGGTTCAAGTTCAAATACCTCAGGACCAATTAATAAGAGTTTTCCTTCCTTCATGGTTGCGGATAGACAACAACGAGAAGGAAGACAAAATGAATGGCTTGGGATAAACAGGACAGACAAAATAGTAGCGAGTTGATGATTAAGTAGAGAATGCAGAGGGTCATATACAAGGAAAGCATTGTTGTAGCTTCAGTTTCTGTAGGAAATATATAAAGGATGCTTCAAAAAGGGAAAAAACCTCCTGAAGGAAAGAGATTGGCTAGGGCAGATAACAAGGCAGATTTTTAGGCATCGAACATTACAATAGATAATTAAGAGAATCAAATTCAAATGAAAAGGTTTACCATCGAGGATGCTCAAAAAATGAAGCCAATAAGAGGGTCTGGTGCAAGACAGAGAGAGGATTGGGATGTTCACCGAACAAGGTCTCGTAACAATGGGACTGAATAAATGGTGGAAGATGGTTCTTGATGAAGCTAGATTGTGAATATCAAAATACACATGAGAGGTATGATTAATAATCATCCTAGGCCTTACATTGGGACTCCAAAAGGAATCAATTATCAAGAAATAAGCACAAGCATGAATGAAGGCGGAGGATATTTTAAAATTAAAACACAATAGGTTATGCATCCAAATTTCAAGGTAAGGCATAGTCCTTGATGGAAGAAACAATAAAAGAATTAGGATATGAACCCAATGCTTCACATTGAAGGACTGTCGGGCAATGAACTGAATGATATTTTCAATATTCAACATGATTACCATTGTTTTTATCGTTTGACAAGCTCAGACACCTCAGGAGGTAGAATGTCATTCCACATCAACAATCCTTGGGTGTTTGCTCCAATATTTGCCAATATGTCAGCAATAATGTTAGCCTCCCTGAAAGCACGTTGAACAATGGTGTTATGTTGTTGACAGAGGATTTGTTTGCTTTCTTCAACAATTATTCTAATCCTCCAAATGCTACGTTTTTAAGTTTTTAAATAATTGATGATATTTAGATAATCCCCTTCCACAATGATGTTCCCTGGAATGTTTTTAATGAATTAGAGGCCTCTCCGAACAGCCTTGGATTAAAAAGAATGATTGTAAAGCACGCCCAAAGCTTCAGATTAAGCAAAAATATAATTTCCAAAATGATCATAAAGAATTCCTCCATCTCCAACATTTCCAGGATTTCCTTTAGTTGTTCCATCAAAGTTAAGCTTGACCCAACCAATTGGGGGAGGATGACATTTGATGTTGATTCTCTAATTTGGAGGATTGACTTGTATTGAAGTATCGAGGAAGATGTTGCAGGAATTGAGGATGGATTTCTCAAATGAATGACAAGGAAAATGATGAAAATGGGCTATAAGGACATTCTCCTTGCCATAGAGGATGATTTTATGAGCAATGATTTCAGCATGTAAGGCTTTTTTATCAAATATTCTTCTATTGTGTTCAAGCCAAATTTACCAAAGGTAATGTTGTAAGCAGAATTTCCAAAGTCCTTTAAGCATGATATTCTTGAAAGGATTGGACAATTGAAAGAACAACTCAACAATGGAAGGAGAATGAGCCCAAACCAGCTAGAAATTTAGGAAAATATTTCTTATCACCATTCTTGAAAAATGATAAAACAAGAAAAGGTGAGAATTTGATTCCCAATAAGAAAGACAAATATAACATTTGTTAGGAAGAGGAATACCCATTTTTATTAGGTTTTCTATAGTAAGGATATGATCTTGAATGAAAATCCAAGAAAAGGAGGCTATCTTGGGAATTAAGTGCTTGGTCCAGACCAGCTTAAACGAGATAGGAGTTTCAAGATGATTGAGAGAAAGCAAATAAGCTGATTTGACAAAAAATTCTTGAGAATCAGTAGGTTTCCAAATAGAATGGTTCTTAGGATCACCAGCTGGGATTTTGATAGAAGATAATTGAGCTTGCAAACAAGAAATTTTATTCTCATGATCGAGACCTCAATTATTTTCCAGCTCATGATTCCGTTGGTAGAGGATATGAAATTAGCCACTAAAGTACCAACAAAAAGTTTAGTTATGTTGGTTATCCTTTGAAACATAGGATTTTGAATAAGAGGACTATCATCAATCCACTTGTCCTCCCAGAAGAAAATAGATTTGCCATTCTTGAGTTACCATCAAAGCCCTTTTTTCAGAAGGGAGTGAACTTCATAGGTAGATTTTCAAAAAATAGACCCAGCAGAGGGGACCTCACCATAGATAAATTCATAGGCCTAAAGATATTTCCTTCTTATGATCTTGACCCAATCAACATTTTCATTGGAAATGAGTCTCTAGGCTTGCTTATCAAGGAGGGAAAGGTTAAGTAGAAAAATCCTTCTAAGTCCTAAACCTCCCTGGTCTTTGGGTCTACAAACTTTATCCCAAGCAACTAAATTAAATTTGTGTTTATTTTCAGACCATGTCCAAAGGAAGTGTTTTTGGATTTTTTCCATTTTTGGTAAACACTTGTAGGAGCTTTAAAAAAATAAAGGAAATAGGCAAGAATACTTTGAAGGTAGACCATGGTGAGAGTGATTTTACCCACTTGAGACAAAATATTACCTCTCCAAGTGGACAACTTTTTTTGTAGTCTCTTAATAACATTATCCCATAGGCTTTCTTTGGCATTCCCAATAAAGAGAGGTAAACCTAGATAGGAAGAAGGCAAATTAGCTATGGAGCATTCAAATATATTGGCAATCAAGTTCTTTCTTCTTAAAGTAGTATTAAGAAAATATAATTTGCTTTTCTGGAAGTTTATCCTCTGGCCAGCAGCTTCTTCATACAGGCGAAGGATACGCTTGATGATTTTGTCTTCATTAATAGAGGCGAAGGTGGAAAATAGGGTGTCATCAAAAAATTATTGGTGAGTGATGGGACTACACAGAGAGGTAACTTGAAGTCCAAAAATTAATCTTACATATTTTGCTACCAATATTGATCTTCCTAAAGCCTCTACAACAATGATGAAAAGAAGACGAGACAAAGTATCTCCTTGCCTTAAACCTCTACTACTCTGAAAATAACCTGCAGGTGATCCATTAATGAGAACAAAAAACCAAGATGAATAAATGCATCATTTGATTAATGAAATCTAGTTAGAATGGAAGCCAAACTTACGCAGGATGGCAAGAAGGAAATCCCAACTAAGTCTGTCATAATCTTTGTTCATATCAAGTTTGAGAAGGAAAGTAGTTTTTTTGTTGAGAGATATGGAGTGGATTGCCTCATTGACTGAAATAATACCATCCAAGATGGATATTCCCCTGATAGAGATTCCTTGACACTAATTTATAATTAAAGGCATGACCTCTCTCATGCAGATAGTGATGGCTTTTGTTAAGATCTTGTAAATGACATTACAAAGTCTGATTGGCCTAAATTCATTAAAATTGGAAGCATTTGGAATTTTTGGTATGTGCACAATAAATATGGAATTGAAGCCTATGGAAATGACTTTAGAACCTTTGATTTCTCTTATGGTATTGTAAACATATTTACCAACTAAATCCCAGAAGGCTTAAAAAAAATCTTGCAGGAAACCCATTAGGACCAGGTGCTTTGTCAGGTTTCATTGAAAATAGGGCATCTTTAATTTCCTCATCACAAAGGACACCTATAAGTTTGTTGTTAATCTTATCAGAAATAAGATGAGGAATAATAATTTATATTATAATACAAAGAGGTTTGGTACAAATTAGGAATGCAGAAATTTGTCCCAAACCTCTTTGGCTTATAATATAAAATATTATAACCTTTCCTTTTTATCAATTTTCTTGCATTGAGATGAAATTTTCCTTGCATCTTATAAACCTTATATTATTTCCATACCAAAATATCTTTCGCATCAATGAAATAAAATGACATCAAACTTTGACATCAATGACAACACAATTTTGAATATTGTAGTATGCTTCATTAAAAAGACAAAGATTAAAGCTTTTGGATGTTACTGTATATGCAGATTAATTTTTTTGGGCACTGAGAAGGTCTTGTTTCAGGCGGTTGGAAATGTGCATGGACCAATCATATCTACCTCCATAAATAAATCGAATGAATAATAAAAATACCCAAAATAGAATTTTAATAGGTCGCCCCTGCAGAATAAGCCTTCCTAGAAAAACTTTAATGCACACACAAAGAAATTTGTTTTAAATGTTGAAAATGTTTAAACCCCTTTTTGATTTTTATATTAATTGAAAAATAAAGAGAACATTATTAGAAAATAAAAATTACAATAGGAAGAAAATTATTACAGAATGGAAACTAAAATACTTCAAAATTAAGGATAAATAAAAATAAACTTTTAAAAACATACTTTTCAAATGGTCTGGATTCACAACATACTTGGATGCTAGCATTTATTTATCATCCAAAGACAAGGCATACTGGTTATTCACCAGGATACCATACAAAAATGGTAGCCCTTTTAGCTGGTGTACATTTGAGGGGTTCATAGTAAAAATAATATTTGTATTATCAACTCTGATCTGTACTGTGGACACATCATGGTTGTAGCAACTATGTGTTGCATCAAGAAGACATTGACATCCAACTATGGCATATTAATGACTCTAACAACTCTGGAGGTGTAAATCCAATTAGAATATCTCCCAGGAGTGCTGAAAATGTTCTTGATGTTCAAACAATAGTAGTTCCTGGATGATACTTTGGAAGGGAGAGGATAGGAGGAGCTAGCCATTTCTGAAAATCCTCTGAAAACACTCTAAAAAATATTGGAAAACCCTTTGAAAAACCTTTGAAAACACTTTGAAAATTTTGGAAAAATTCTTTGAAAACCCTTTAAAAAATATCTAAAAATGCTCTAAAAACTCTTCGAAAAAGCTTTGAAAAATATCTTTAAATGCACTAAAAACTTTGAAAATCGTTTGAAAAAGTTGTGGAAATGCTCTAAAAATGCTGAAAATCGCTCTAGAAATCATTGTGGGAAAAGTGAAAAAATATCTTGATATTCTATTTATAGAATATTGCATGGTTGAAGTCAATGTATGCATGACACATGGTAGATAAGAGGATACATGACAACATCTAGTGATTATTGCCTTGTGAAAGTCACCTTGTGACAATTACTTTTGTCAGTCACCTTGTGATAGTAACCTTATGACAATTACCTTATGATAGTCACTCTAGATAGTCACCTTGTGACATTCACCTAATGAAAATCACCTTGTGATAGTCACTTCTATCAATCACCTTGTGATAGTCGCTTTCGTCAGTCACCTTGTGATAGTCGCTTATGTTAGTCACCTTGTCGCTTCTGTCAATCACCGTGTGATAGTCACCTTGTGAATGTTGTTTCTATCAATAACCTTGTGACCATCACTTTTTTTAGTCACCTTGTCATAATCACTTCTGTCAGTCACCTTATCACAGTCACTTTTGTTAGTCACCATTTTAAAATTTTAAAAATGTGGTGTAAAATTTTCAAAAAATCACTATTATTTGATAATATTTTTGTAAAGTTTTGATAGTCACCTTGTGATAGTTGCTTCTATCAGTCACCTTTTTATAGTCACTTCTATTAGTCACCTTATGATAGTCGCTTTCGTCAGTCGCCTTGTGGCAGTCACTTTTGTTAGTCATCTTGTGATAGTCACTTTCGTCAGTCACCTTGTGACAGTCACTTTTGTTAGTCACCTTGTGATAGTTGCTTCTATAAGTCACCTTGTGATAATCACTTATGTAAGTCACCTTGTAATAGTCACTTCTATTATTCACCTTGTCACAATCACTTCTATTAGTCACCTTGTGATAGTCATTTCTGTCAATCATCATTTTACAATTTAAAAAAAATGGTGCAAATGTTTTAAAAAATAACTATTATTTGATAAAGTTTTTGCAAAATTTTAAACAATTTAACCCATAATTTATACAACGTATGACTAGATTCACCCCAATTTTATAATTAATTTTTTGGTATTACCCGTTATGTATAACCCTGACATAAACCACTTTATCAGTTGTTCTAATCCTCCACATGGATCTATTTTTTGGTAAAATATAATCAATAGCAGAAAAGGTCTATGTCAAAGTCTAAAATGGAGAGTAGGTAGGGGACATAAAATTAACATTTTTAAATACCCTTGAATTCAAGAAGAGCCTTTAAAAAACTATAAAAATTTCAAATATATTAAAGAACATTTTACAATAACCTATGATAAGAAAATTAATGGGTACATTCATAGGATGGGTGATTTTCAAGAGCAAAAAATTATGCAAGAAGATATGCAAGGGTCGAGGGGTAAATATCTACAAAACCTACTAAGGATTTATTATTTAGGTAGATTTTTATAGGAGGATAACATAATTTTGGGAAGAAACCATCAAGGCCAGTACTTGGTGAAGGATGGATATAGAGTCTTGGGAAAAGCAACCTTAGAGAAACTTTATCTTAAAGGTATTTGGAAGCTATAAATCATCCCTAAGTTTACTATGTTTTTTGGAATATCATTCTCAATAAGATCCTTATGAAATACAATATATTCAAAAGAGATATTGTGGTTCCAACTGTTTGTGTCTTATGTAACAAAGAGGATGAGTGTGTGGACCACTTGTTTCAAACTTGTGAGTTTTTCGTGATATCCTAAATATGTCATTGAGAGAAGTTAATGCTACTTGTGTTATTCCAGATTCTCTAATCAATATTTTGGAATAGTAGCACTTTCAAAGCAATATTTTCTAGCAAAAATATATTCCACGTATTTTTTGGGAGATTTGGTTGGAAATAAATAGGCGAGTGTTCAAAATTAAAACCAGAGGAATAATTGTGGTTTATGATAGGATAAAAACAACCCTATTAGAGGATTGTATTAAAAACATTGTAGGCCTAGTAAAATATTGCAATGATCGTCTCTAGAGAAAAGATATCTTAAATATAAAAAAATAAATAAGGTGACACTAGATACTAGATGGAGACATACCCACAAAGATGAGCTAACAATTAACTTCAATGGAGCTGTAAAAGGTAACCCGAGTCATGTTGGTGGTGGGGTCTTATTAGGAATGACATATTTTAGGTAGTAGTTGCATATGTTTAGGATCTAGGAATTACCACAAATCATCAAGATGAAGCAAGGGCAATGCTTACAGTCCTCCGAATTATAGTGAATTTGGGTTTTAGGATAATTTTTCTTGAGGGGAATTCCAAGAATATTATAAATTCCCTTAAAAAATGAGAGTTAAATAATTCTATCATTTTCCAAATAATTATAGATGTGAGGACTATTTTTAGAAACCTAGAAGAAAGTCAAGTTAAACATATTTATAGAGAGGGAAACAAAGCTATTGATAAAATGGTGAATATGGCAGTTAAATCTGAAAATTTCAAGATCTGGTCATATGCCCCCATGGAGTTGGAAGAGAATAAAAAAATTAATAGTAAATCTAGCAAATAAAGAGGGCTGAGTAGAGTAGAATACTTATTGGAATAATGCAATGACGAATTTGAGCATACTGAATTACATTATTGTCAACAATTTCTTTATCAATTATGTAAAGCATTGAGCACTACATTAGCTATGTTAAATAGAAATATAGTGGGAGGAATATTATTTCAACTTCTCCATCACCAGTTTTAGCCTAGGTTTATTTGTTTTACTAAGATAAGGCTATATTGCATTTGTATGATCTTCACTTGTTTTTTCTTGTATATCTTTCGAGCCCTATGTAAAGGGTTGGGGCCCAAAAAAAATATCTACTACAATAGTAAGGTTTTCCATGTTTGATTTGAGGATTACAAAATGTTTTGAAATAACTATCTAGGATCTTAGGAATAAATTTGACGATTTTTCTAATGCATAAATTTACCTATATTTGTACAAAAAATTACCTTTACAACTTGCAAAAAAGGGGCTAATTTATGTGCTTTTTACAAAAATTACATCAATTTTTAATTACAAAAATAGCACTAAAAATTACAATATTTAGCCTTTAAATTTAAAAAAATAGCTTGTTGGAGGTACAAATGCATCAATTTTTACAAAAAAAAATGTGTAGAAATTTACAAAAATTGAAAATTTGATGAAAATAACCTTTACTACTGCTTTTGGCACCAAAAAATCAAATTTTGAATGCTAAAATGGCCAGTATTTATGGCAATTTTGAAAAGGTGGCAAAAAAATTGTTTTATTTGATCTCGGGTCTTTCAACTTCCCATGGGTCTACATGGAAACTGAACATTAAATGGTACCAATATCTAGCATGGTGCTAAATTTTAAATTGTAGCAAATGCAACCACCAACTTCTACATGATCAACTACCTATTCGACCTTTAAGGTCATGTGCCCCACCACTAGGAACTATCGCACATGGGTGTGGGTAATGTGATAACCATAGGGTGGTGACAATCAAGTAGAGCGCATTTGTACTTTTATTCCCTCTATTTCCCTCCATATAGGCAATTTGGGACTAAAATGTCCTGAAATTCTCTGTTTTTAATCATCGCTTCCCTTATTCGAAAAATACTAGAAAAATCTTGTTGATCGCTAGCGTGCTCAATTTTTTTTTAAACTTACCAAAAAATTCTACTAATCATTGGAACTCACTGATGGTTTTAGAATTGAAGCAACCACCTAGAATATTCATACTAGGGGGAGGTTTGTTTAATCTAAAATGGTAGAATGGAGTTTGGAAATTTGATGTCAAAATCACAAATACATCAAAAATCTTCAATCCATAAAAACACAGGCTAGGAATTTTAAAAATCATTACCAGTGAAGAACACAATCTTATACTGAGAGGGGGGGTGAACAGTATAAGACCTCTTTTTACTTTTTCCTTTATACTTAAAAACAGTAAAGCAATATACCCAAAGCAATATCAAAACAATGCACAATATCATCCACAAAGTGACACCAATTTTAACGTGGTTCACCCAGAATGACTGGGCTACATCCAAAAAACTTTTCTCTAAAAGTTATCTCAAATTTATTTGGGAAACCTTCCCAATTACAATGTTTATGAGCCTCGGCCCAAAGGAGATACCTTCCCCCAATCTGAATTTATGAGCCTCTGCTCAAAGGAGATACCTTCCCCTCTATCCGAATTTATGAGCCTCTGATCAAAGGAGATACCTTCCCCTCTGCTCTGGATATGATCCCTCAGAATATAAATTGTCTCTACCTCTTGCCAGCACGTGGAACTCCTTTCCACCGAAGACCTCCTGTCCTCAATGGTTAGCCTAAGAGACCTCTGCCTTCTATGATCACATCCATAGCAGCTCAGCAACCTATACCAAACACAATCAGTCGGTCTAGTACAAGTCTTCCTCTTTCTGTCAGATCTGTCCAACACTTGAATAAATCAATCCTCTGCACACAAGCCTTCTCAAAGACGTGCCAAATCTGTCCTCAGGTTCTTCTCAAAGAACAAATGCACCTCTGTCCTCAAGTTCTCTGATAGAACTATCAAAAATCAGCTCACAAGTCCTCTGCTAGGACCTGTCCAAATCTACTCACAAGCCCCCACTGGAACCTATCCAAAAATGCTCACAAGTCCCCATCGGAACCTGTCCAAAACCTGCTCACAAGTCCCCACTGGAACCTGTCCAAAACCTCAGCAATCTCACGAAGAAAAACTTTCTTAGTTGGAAATCACAAGGTGAATTGTTAGAGACCCAATGTGATTTGTCAAACTCATAGAAGCATAAAGAGAATTGTTAGAGACTCAATATATTCTATACTCAACTCCCAATCTCAATAATTCAACTCAAATCAACTCAGCTCAAACTCAATCTCAAATCTAAAACCTCAACTCAATATCTGAAATGGATAGGATAGAATGCTTTCTTTCAAGAACATGAAACCCCAACAATTTCCAACTATGAAAAGAATCACATAACAATGATACTCATGTTCTTTTCACTATCAATAAGGGCTTCAACAACAATGCTCATCAACCAAGGTTCAAATAACACCATTCAACTCAAACACAACCTTGAAGCATTTCACAATCAACATCAGAAAAGGAAACAAGTAGAACTCCTTTTCACTCCAATATTGTTTGAACAAAAACATCCACCAACTCAATAATAACCATAGAAGAATGTGCCCATACCTTTACTTTGATGAAGAAGGAGAACTCAAAACCTATCACAACACTTGGCCAACCTTAGTTCTCCAACATTTGGAGAAAATGAATAACACCACCACACATGCTAAAGTGCTTTCATTGTTGCTATCCTCGTGCATCACGACCAAAACGAAATTTCCCACAACATGGGTCAAACTTGGCACCTCTGCCCAATGCTTCTTCACTCAACACACCACCACCATTGGAGCACAAGTGCCCAATGAAAAATATAATGTAATCCTATGTGTTGTCTTCCTTCAATTGCCAAGGATTTGAAAACGTAAATGTTTTCCTCAAACCACCACCATCATCATGAGCGCTGTCCAAAAACGTAATTCCCAAAAAACATAGTTTGCAGTCTTATCAAATGTCAGAGAAACTCAATCTTTCGGACATCAAGCACAAGAAAATCTTGGGAAATTCAATATGGATGGACAACGAAATACAGCAAAAAACATCGCTTTTACGGAGGACACAGAGCTATGAAATTGCATCGATCGAAGGTACCTTTACTTTAGAAAATCATCCCCACTTATATAGCCATTTATCTTTAATTGTTTGACGTCGGCGCTCCTCCAATGATGGCAACACATCGGCGAATGAATTCTTTATGTGTGTTTCTTAAGGGTTAAAGGACCCTTTAATAATAATTAAAATAATAATTATTATTATTTTATTAATAATAAATTAAACTTAGACCTTTGTCAAAGGTTTGAGTTAATTTAATTATTAATAATAAACATGGACATTCAAGATTTTTCAAGAAGTAAAAACCTTTGCATTAAGTTAAGCTTGGTTTTAATAAAAACCCTTAATGAGTCCAAATGGTTTAAGAAAAACCGTCACCATGGTTTTAATAAAAACCTCTTCTCATTAATCCAAGGAGGTTTTAATAAAAAACCTTAATGAGTCCAAATGGTTTTAAGAAAAACCTTTAACCTTGTCACCATGGTTTTAATAAAAACCCTTTAACATTATGAAGCTTCTCAAGATATTTTTGACATCACACTCTTTTTGATATCAACACAAAAATGCCTTTTGACATCAATGACAACTTATACACTTGAGCAAAGGTAATGTACCCAAAGTACCCAAAATTGCCAACAATCTACCCCTTTGTCATTGATGGCAAACCTTTACTGAAAACACTTCTCAAGAGCCAAAACTGAAACCAATCGTGCTAACAACTGACCAACTGTGCCCACAATTGAGAATATTCCTTTGAAGTTTTGCTCCCCCTGACTTGAATCTTTCCTCTTCACTTTGAAGCTCTCCCCCTTACTCATATCTCTCCCCCTTTGTCATCAATGGCAAAGGGCCACCTTTGAGGCTCAAGACTAAGAATGAGACTCTTAGATTAGTCCCTCCCCCACCTCCTGATGAGGTGATTAATTCTGGGGTGGGAGTAAAACTCTCATTAGGCACTGATCATAATTAGCGTCTATAACTTCCTTGTCGGGCCTTCTCTTGAAATCTTTGTCCATATTCTTGTTCTTGTCACTGTTCTTGTTCTTGTTTTCATCCTTGTTCTTGTCCATGCCTTGATCCTTGGACCTGATCATGCCACTGTTCCCATTCCTGTATTCTAGCATTTCAGCTCTACACTGTCTGATTATGTGACCTTCATTGTTGCACTTGAAACACCTGACGATGTTGTTTCTCTGAGATAAACCTGATCTTTGAATCCACTTGTTCTAACCAAACCTATTCCTGTTATTTGCCTTGCAATAAACTGCCTTGTGCCCAAATTGTTGACAAGAGTAGCAATACCCTTGAAATAAACTAGCACTTCTGAAATTTTCATTTACCTTCTTCACTTGAGCCATGCAATGTGAAGCCATGTGACCAAACCTGTGACAAGCAAAACATCTACCTTGAAACTTTCCTTTATTTGACCTCTTGGGTCCTGAAAACTTCTTCTTCTCATTCCGAATTCTGTTTTCTATTTCCGTGCATCTATCATTCAAGGACTCATGATCTGAAATACTTTCCTCATTAGAACTCTCTTCCTTTTGGAGTCTCTTACTAGATTCTCCAACTTTTTCCTTGTGTGGTTTAACAAAACCAAGGACTATTTTATCTGTTGTCTTTCTTTGACCTTTGATGAGTGACTTAACCTTTTTGGAGCTATCTTGAAACCTGTAAAGCTTATCCTTGTACTCTTTAGTTTCCTCTTTCAAAGAAGCCATTTTCTGTTCTAACTCACTATACTCAAGAACCTTAGACTCTAACTCATCCTTGAGTTCTTGGGTCTTAGCTATAGAGAAATCAAGATTTTCTATAAGATCATTTCTCTCCATACAACATTCATCTAACTTATCCTTGAGTCTAGCATTCTTCTTTCTTTCCTTTTTCAAAGCACTAAGAGCACTAATAAGTTCACTTTCAAGATCCTTTATTTGATTGCTTTTTGAATCATCATAGCCTTTTTCAGATTTCTTATCACTAGAGGTGCTACCCTTTTCAAAACCATACATGCATCTTCCTTATATTTTTTTGAAGCATCCTCATACATACTAGAAACCAAATCATTATTTGTGCAATCATCCTCAAGGTGACCAAAATTTTCACATCTAAGACATTTCATGATAATGAATCTATGTTTCGGTTCTTCCTCTTTTTCTGATATGAACAACATCTCATTTTCATTATCACTTGAAGAACTTTCATTGTCACTACTAGAACACTTACTTGCTTTGTCTAGGTAGAAACTCTTCTTGTGCTTGTGAGAATACCTCTTTCCTTGATTGTTGTGCTCATCTTTGATATTCTTGTGATGCTTGTGCTTTTCAAAATCCTTGCTCTTAGAATCCTGTTTATCTTCATCACTTTCATTCTTGGAAACAGTACATTCAGTAGCATAATGACCAAACTTTACACAATTGAAACATCTTATATTTTTCATACTTTTGTGTTTTCTAGAGAACTTGCCTTTCTTTCTGTAATATGCCTCTTCATCATTAGAAGACTCATCACTATACTAAAGTTGTTTACACTTGGATTCCTTGGTAGCCTTAAAAGCTACCTCTTTCTTGAAATCAACCTTCACTTGAGTTCTCAACTCAAATGCTGCAAGTATACTATGGAGCTCATCCTTTTTCAACTTATCCAAATATTTAGCTTCCTCAATAGCAGAAATATTTTCACTAAATCTATTAGGAAAAGATCTTAAAATCTTATCACAAACATCATTTTCAGCAAGCTCAAGATCTAACTCTTTCATGGAGTTAACAATCTCATCCATATGAAGCATGTAGTCACTAATATTTTCATCATCATTCATCTTGAGTTGTTCAAACATACCTTTGAAGTGTCTCAACTTGGTCGTTCTGACATTTGTATCACCTGTATGAACCACCTTCAACTTTTTCCACATTTCACGAGCTATCTTGCAGTGAATCACTTTGGTGAGATCTGCTTCTGTAAGCCTTTCAGGATTGCATTCATTGTTTTTGAATTGCTGTGATGTAGGAGCCTTTCTTCTTTAGTACTAGGACCATGTTCAGGAATAGTGTACTCATCTTCAATCACTTCCCATACCTCATTACCATGTGCCTTTAGATGAACCTTCATCCTTGCACTCCAAAGACCAAAATCTGATCCATCAAGAATAGGTGTTGCATTGCCACTTGAATGATCCATTGTGTTCTTTACTAGCTTTTCCTTCAAGCTGTTAAACTTTTCGAAGGCACCCGCTCTGATACCAATTGAAGAACACAAGCTTATACCGAGAGGGGGGGTGAACAAGTATAATACCTCTTTTTACTTTTTCCTTTATACTTCAAAATAGTAAAGCAATATACCCAAAGCAATATCAAAACAATGCACAATATCATCCACAAAGTGACACCAATTTTAACGTGGTTCACCCAGAATGGCTGGGCTACATCCATAAAAATTTTCTCTAAAAGTTATCTCAAAATTATTTGGGAAACCTTCCCAATTACATTGTTTATGAGCCTCGGCCCAAAGGAGATACCTTCCCGCAATCTGAATTTATGAGCCTCTGCTCAAAGGATATACCTTCCCCTCTATCTAAATTTATGAGCCTCTGCTCAAAAGAGATACCTTCCCCTCTGCTCTGGATATGATCCCTTAGAAGATCAACTGTCTCTACCTATTGCTAGCATGTGGAACTCCTTTCCACCGAAGACCTCCTATCCTCAAAGCTTAGCCTAAGAGACCTCTACCTTCTATGATCACATCCATAGCAGCTCAGCAACCTATACCAAACATAGTCAGTCGATCTACTACAAGTCTTCCTATTTCTGTCAGATCTGTCCAACACTTGAACAAATCAATCCTCTACACACAAGCCTTCTCAAAGACTTGCCAAATCTGTCCTCAAGTTCTTCTCAAAGAACCAATGCACCTCTGTCCTTAAGTTCTCTGATAGAACTATCAAAAATCAGCTCACAAGTCCTCTGCTAGGACCTGTCCAAGTCTGCTCACAAGCCCCTACTGGAACCTGTCCAAAACTGCTCGCAAGTCCCCACCAAAACCTGTCCAAAACCTGTTCACAAGTCCCCACCGAAACTTGTCCAAAACCTCAGCAATCTCACCAAGAAAAACTTTCTTAGTTGGAAATCACAAGGTGAATTGTTAGAGACCCAATGTGATTTGTCAAACTCATAGAAGCATAAAGAGAATTGTTAGATACTCAATATTTTCTATACTCAACTCCCAATCTCAATAATTCAACTCAAATACACTTAGCTCAAACTCAATCTCAAATTTGAAACCTCAACTCAATATCTGAAATGGATAGGATAGAATGCTTTCTTTCAAGAACATGAAACCCCAACAATTTCCAACTATGCAAAGAATCACATAGCAATGATACTCATGTTATTTTCACTATAAATAAGGGCTTCAACAACAATGTTCATCAACCAAGGTTCAAATAACACCATTCAACTAAAACACAACCTTGAAGCATTTCACAATCAACATCAAAAAAGGAAACAAGTAGAACTCCTTTTCACTCCAATACTGTTTGAACAAAAACATCCACCAACTCAATAATAACCATAGAAGAATGTGCCCATACCTTTACTTTGATGAAGAAGGATAACTCAAAACCTATCACAACACTTGGCCAACCTTAGTTCTCCAACCTTTGGATAAAATGAATAACACCACCACACATGCTAAAGCGCTTTCATTGCTGCTATCCTCATGCATCACAAAAAAAACAAAATTGCGCTCAACATGGGTCAAACTTGGCACCTCTGCCCAACGCTTCTTCACTCAACACACCACCACCATTGGAGCACAAGTTCCCAATGAAAAATATAATGTAATCCTATGTGTTGTCTTCCTTCAATCGCCAAGGATTTGAAAACGTAAACGTTTTCCTCAAGCCACCACCATCATCATGAGCGCTGTCCAAAAATGTAATTCCTAGAAAACATAGTTCACAGTCTTATCAAATGTCAAAGAAACTCAATCTGTCGGACGTCAAGCGCAAGAAAATCTTGGGCAATTCAATATGGATGGACAACAAAATATAGTGAAAAACATTGCTTTTACGGAGGACACAGAGCTACGAAATTGCATCAATCGAAGGTACCTTTACTTTAGAAAATCATCCCCACTTATATAGCCATTTCTCCTTAATTGTTTGATGTCGGCGCTCCTCCAACGATGGTAACACATCGGCAAATGAATTCTTTATGTGTGTTGCTTAAGGGTTAAAAGGCCCTTTAATAATAATTAAAATAATAATAATTATTATTTTATTAATAATAAATTAAACTTAGACCTTTGTCAAAGGTTTGAGTTAATTTAATTATTAATAATAAACATGGACCTTCAAGATTTTTCAAGAAGTAAAAACCTTTGCATGAAGTTAAGCTTGGTTTTAATAAAAACCCTTAATGAGTCCAAATGGTTTTAAGAAAAACCGTCACCATGGTTTTAATAAAAACCTCTTCTCATTAAGCCAAGATGGTTTTAATAAAAACCCTTAATGAGTCCAAATGGTTTTAAGAAAAACCTTTAACCTTGTCACCATGGTTTTAATAAAAACCCTTTAACATTATGAAGATTCTCAAGATATTTTTGACATCACACTTTTTTTGATATCAACACAAAAATGCCTTTTGACATCAATGACAACTTATGCACTTGAGCAAAGGCAATGTACCCAAAGTACCTAAAATTGCCAACAACTAGTTGGTTTTATTTATGGCTAAATTCACCAAAATATCACTTTCAACATCGATAATAGAATAATTGTCATCAAATCATGTTGCTAATCATCTTGGATACTAGACAATTGAGAACTACACCAAAAATATCGAAATGGACTATAAAATGTCTTCATTCACTAGAGCATGAATTTGCTTATGCAAACATTAAATATCATTTGGAATGATGATTTTAAACCAGAAAATTATGGAAACATCCATAGCCCTACCTAGATTTTTTGGAATCCATAGAATTCACATCAATTAACAGGTTGAGCCTATCAACAACCACTCATCCATATTTTGTTAGTGAATGAAATATTCTCTTGTTTACTTCAAACTACCATGTATCACTACGAGAGTGGAGAATACTCAAGTTGATGAATCTACACATTGATTGTTCTAATTTGAGACCTTAGGGTATGATTTAATTTTTATTTTCTATGCCTATGATTCATTGATGGTTGTGATGATTCTATGATTCTATTCTATGTATTCCTACAACTAAATAGTTGTGAATTTTTCTATCTAGTACACTAGTAGACTCGCCACCATATAATACTTCGATGGATGTTTTTTAAGCCATAGAAGGTCCACTTGTGTATGGCAAAACCACGATCAAGTGGACCGTGGACGATGAGCTGTGATCAGGTGGTTGTGGTTAGGTGGCTATGGTTTACCTATGTATAGCTAGACCAAGGCCGATATGGAGGGAAGAGAGTATGAAAATAGATGGGAGGAATAAAGGATAGGGGTGGGAGTATGGAGAGATAAGGCAAGGGGAGGAGGGAGGGGGTGGAGGTTGGTTGCCTCTCCTTTACCTGATCCAGTACCAGTTGACAAACAGGTCATTCGATCCAAAAAATAAAGAGGGAGGAGAAAAACTAATGTAGAAGTAAGGGAATAATTACTCCTCCAATTCCTACTAAAACCCTTTCAATCCTAAAAATATGCACAAATATTGTTTTTTACTTGGAATAAACTCCTCTTGGAAACCTTGGTGTTCTCATGGCAAGGAATGCCAATGTCTCCTCTTGGCCACAAATTGGCCTTAAAATTTTGTAAATCACCTTCAAATATCTTCTAATATTTTTGATCTTCAAAGCAAACAACTTTTCCAAACAAGAATTTTTTTTCTTTCCAACACAAGGCAAGTAAGTTTACCCTATGGTTTTCTACCAGGGGTATTTGGTGCAAGGGTTGATTCTACCCTTTGCCATGTCTTGAGCTTAACAAACTAATGCTACAACTAGCCTCAACCAACTTCACACAATAACTACCTAGAAGATGATGCACTAGTTACAAAACCCAACTAGACACCTAGCAATAAAGTGGTAAAATTAACCTCCTTACAAAAATGTATCCTATGGCTCTGATTACCATGGATATGGAACTCAAATGTGAAGCTAATTTATTTATGAGTGCAATAAAATATATAGAACTACAATGAAATCACCTAGGTTAAGTGGTGTAATGTTTTGCCAAACATGGCTAACCACTTAACTAAAATATAACAATCTGCTAAACAAAGGATGTCAACTAACAACTAGAAGACAAAGGACAACTCTAACAGTCTAACTAGACATCCAACTTAACAACATATTTCCAACATGGGCATACTATGCCTCACATGAATACAAAGTGTAAGAAATATGAAATAATAAAATAATAATAACTTAGGTTTATAATTAAGCTTATTTTACAATCATGTCCTTAACACCATGCCTTATCAAAATCATGAATATACCCAAGGAGGTTGTTAATGAAAATACATTGGATATGAAATGGATACTTTAGGAAAAAAAGTGGCTTAAAATAAAAATTACTAGATACTAACTACGATTTACCAAGATAAATAAATAGATTGAGAAGAAACAAAAGCATAAAGATAAGCTCTTTCTGAGTTTTGTAGCTTAATTTTTTATATTACTTTTTATAGTTTGGAAGCAAGGATTATATTAGTGGATCATGGTTTTGTTGGAAATATGTTGAATATTTTCCATGTTATATTGGTAGGGTTAACTCTAAAAGGTAATGGACACTCTCCATGTATCCTTGTTGGGGTTTGGGGTTGAGTCAAGCCTTGAGTAGGGATCCAAGGAAGGCAGCCCCCATCAAAAGTTTTAGGATTTCTTAATCTATTTTTTAGACCCATATGGGTTTTTTTAGGTTTAAATATTTGAACCCATGGTTTTTCACCATGTTATTATAAAATATCTTCTTGTGTTGTTGTTATTTAATTGAACTTGCATTAGGTTTTGAAGAGAGATGAGAGATGAAAATTATTGTATTGAAGACAGTTAAGTTTATACAATAAGGATATATTACTATGCTGAATTTTTTCCCATAAGGGTTTCTATGGTGAAATACTATGTTATATATGTATAAGTTATCTTTTTCATTTTTTATTTTGATTTGTATTAATTATTATACTAGATTTAATTTAGTGGGGCCTTTTGCTCTTCAGGTTTATTGGTAATAGAGGATTTTACATAAGTAGTTAGGAATGAAGATTTAAATCTAACTATAAAATAAATGAATCAAGTGTTAGATGTTAGTTTGAGTTAGATTATTTAATTTATAGCAGGAATATAAGTAGTTGGTAATACATTCAAAATATTCGTTAAAATTACAATTCATTTGATAAAACAAAATCTAAATATTTATGCTATAGGGTTTGTTATAGGTTGGATATAATTCAAGCTATTTGAAAACTAGTCATGATTAAATTAGAAACACAAAAGTGTATATAACTTTATTGATTATGAAGAAGTAGATTGTAGATGTAAAATTTGTTATAAGACTGGATATGTAGCAAGATATTTACCTCAAAATTAAGAAAAAATATAAAGGAAACTTTATCACCACCTATAAAATCAAAGTATAACTTCTTCATAACTCTAAAAAATGATGATGAGTATAAGCATGATAAAGTGGAAAGGAAAGAAGTTGAAAATTATGCTTTCAAAAGGGCTAGAAGAGTAAATGAAGAACTTATATTGCATAGTAAAATAATAAGAAAATTAATCAACCATCATCTACTTCACTGAATGGAAGTGTGAGAAAAAAATATTTAGATCAAAAAATAAAAAATGAACATCTAAGTACTACATAGGTTAATGAAGGGAAAGAAAAAGACTTAGATAAAGATACAAACAATGATGATGTTCCTACTATCCTTGATAATGATTTTTCAAATTATAAAATATAAAAGAATTACAAAGTTCAAAATAAAAATATTATACAAGATAACATAAATATAAATATATTTCTAAATTAATATGAATAAAACCTTTTGATTCCCTAAGATAAAACTAAACAAGAAATTGAAAACCATAATGAAATAAAATCAACAACAAATTACAAAAAAAAAATATAAAATAAAAGTTTTAAAATACCATTAAAGAAAATGAAAGAACTAAGATAATATCATAAAATGTCATTAGTATAAATGATCCCTGAAGGCAATCTATATCAAATTAAATTATTATAAATAGTAGTAGTGATACTTAAATAAATAAATAGAGCTAGAGCAAATTTCTTGAAAAGGAACTTTTAGAAGCCATATAATTGCATAGAGTTATCCAATTTAGATTATTCTTGTTCCATTTTAGATGAAATTTCAAGATATTTGAAACGATTCATCATATAAAAGAATAAAAGTAGTATTTATGGAGATATAACCATATGAAGATAACTATCTAAAACTAGAGCATTGTTAGTACACATTATATACAAAAAATATCTCATCTTTTAGGATCCATATATCTGTGAAGGGTTGTCAAATTAAGATAATTTTTAGAATAATTTGTATAAAATTTGAAGATATTTATAATGAGTGGTCATATAATGTAATATAAGTGGTATTGAGGGAGATACAACCCTTTTATTTTAGCTATCTATAACAAGGGTAGTGACAACTTTTCAAGTTGCAAAAAACAAAATTATAGATATCTACCAGCCAAGGTTTGGATGATGGGCAATCGTAGAGGCAAGATATTATTTCTAAGAATATAATTATTAATCTAAGAAAGATATTCGATATAAGCATATAAATCTTAAGCTAAGCATGCAAATTATTGTAGGTTTAATTTCAAATAATATAATTGCTATAGGATATATTGGTAAGTTTTAGTAGACATTGCGTTATAGTTTCCTTTCCATAGATTGATTTATAGATAAATAGTTAGAATAATTACTATTAGTAGAGGTTAGAGAGGATATCATAGATAAATTATCCTTGTTGCTTAAATACAATGTAGTCATTGGTAATCTTAATGGGTATTGATCAGGGGAATTGGCTTTGAAAAATGGATTGATAAATGATATAAGTCTATAGGAGTAGGTATATCCTTTCTTCTCAAAGGTATTTTCCTATCCATTCTCTATTATAGGAAGGAGATATAGAATCCTAAAAGGTGGTCCTTGTTTATAGGAAGAACATGACTCTTACTTACCCATTGGTATGAAATATTTGTACCTAAAAATATAAATCTATCCCTAGCAGCAATCTAGGTCAAGATGTATGGACTGAACATTGAATTTTAGGAAATTAATACCTTCTAGAAAATAGAAAACACTTTGGAAGAATTTATTGAGATTTCAAAAACCACTGAAGATGGATTCTTCACTATTTATGCTCAAATATTGGTCATTATTGATATCAGTAAACATTTACTAGAATCAATCATTCTTAAGTATGGGTGTAAGTTATGGATCTAAACCATGGATTGTGAAAACATATATTTTAAATTTAGAAGATGTCATGAGGTTTATAATACTAAGACATCATATCCTAATGAAATTCCAACAAAAAAAATGTAGAAAACCATAATAGAAATTAACAAATGGATATGGGTGAGGATTTTTTTCAGCTTCCAAAAAATAAGTCCAAACAAATTAAAGTAAATAAATAATGAAGACCAATAAGGAAGAATATTGGAATAAATACCAATTCTTCTAAGGCTTTATCCTATGAAGAAAAAGTAGACCATATCTTAGAGTAAATAGTACAATAGGATCAAAATATTAACAAGGAATTTTATACGTATATCCACATCAATGGTATAACATGGAACATACCTTAGGGCGACCATCCTATGATGCCACATTTACCTCTGGTGACTAATTCTTTGATTCATACTCTACATTTGATCACATCATAATAGTAAGTTGGCCATGTGAAGATAATCACCCCTATGCCCACATACAATAGAAAACCATACAATAAATTTATATGAGGAATAAAATCTTACAAAACAACTATAAAATATGTAAGAGTTATTTAAGTAGACCATTTTATGAAGGTAGCAATAATTATGATTGAATTCATATGTGAAGTAAACTGTAACTTATTTATTTGAGAAACATGTTTTGCTAGATTCTAACCTTTAGGGAAACAATGAGTATAATTCATGATGATACAACACCTATATAGATTTTCCTCACTAGCAAGTACTTCCATTCATTCTTCCATGTACTTTTCCAAGTAAATTCTTAGTGTTCCCTTAGTATTTGGGATAGGAATAATTAATATAGCAATCGTTATCAATGCTAGCTTTGATTCTTACTATATAGGGATGGAAAAAAATAGATTCATTAAGCTAGATGATGGACCATGCTAACTCAACTACACCAAACTAACATCTATGTGGTGGAATATGCCATATTATAATATCAATACTTCAAGTGACCACATGCCCCTAGGCTTCAAGACCAGTTCCATCAGTGTTTTTCACTACAATGGAATCCTCAAAAATGATACGCATAAAATATGTGACTATTTATAATCTATCACCATATGCATCACCTTCAATATCCTCTTTCATCCCACCATAGTATCACCTTATCATCATGTGATACCACAACCTCATGAGAAGGATGTGGTGTTGAATAGGTAGATCATGTAGGTGATGAATAACAATACATATATTGTGTAATATATTGTCCAAATTGTGTGCTAATGTGGAAAGCAAAACTTTCACTTGCCATATAATTTATTGTAATCCACGGAGAATTCGCTTGTGGATTTATCCTTGTCCAAGTCATATTGGTCCTTGTGTTTTTCTTTCATCTTCTTCTCATCATTTTAGGTCTTTTTCAAATTTGTAGTCTCTTCTCCTAAGCTCTTGGATGATCAAAAGGAGGTTCTATATCTTCCACAAATCTTTTATTCTTCCTCTAGGATCATAGTTGAACATGCCACAAAATATATCATCACACTTGCATCTTGTAAGCCAAAATTTTACAATATGGACCTTGGAATTGCTATCTAGAATACATTTTTGGGCTTCACATCTCCATGCATGATGGATGGGTTTCATTAGAGGTGGATAATGGATAGGGTCCAATAAATATCAATGATTATATTAAATCTCTTATCCCATTCAATATTGAAGGGTAGTTCATTATCAGTATCAAAAAAGACCTCTTAGAGGCTCATGATAAAGGGAGAGTGCAACCTAGCTATGACAAACATATCTTTTGGAATTCTCTTTTTCTCTATATGAATTGGATATCCAATTTTTTATAACCACCTTCCTTGTTATTCTATAGGACTCCCTTATAAATTAAATTGAATCCACCCTTTATTAGCTTAGCCAAATTATCGAAGGAGGCCATGGTGATCTTGAGTTCTCTATAGATAAATATTTAAAGCCTCTAAGCCATTATGTCATTTGAGATTGCACTATGGCTTCTCACACTACTAAATTATAGAAAATATATGATCATATAAATACAAATTCCATGATTAGGGCCTCATGATTGACCAATAGAATAGGAAAAGTATGCCACCTTTTCTTCCTTTGTTTTCTCCTTGGAAATATCATAAATTTTATTATAATTCATGGTAGCAAGATATAATGGGCCTCTAGATGTATTATATTAAGGAAGAAGTGGAAATAAACTCTATGAGCATGGTTTTCAGAATCTTGATGACTACATGAAGGTGTTGTGTGGATTGTCATCACCTCTGATAGATTGATTTGTTATTAGAGAGAGTGGAAGACCAAACTAGATAACAACATGAGAGTTAACATTATTTTTATTGACTATGAAGGCTATAATTAGGTGGTAGTTAGCGATGAAATCTTTGTCACTAGAATCATTTTTTGTGAGAATCCTTCTAATTTCTCTTGTCACATTCTTGATAGTCCTCTATATGACCAAGGGGTTGATCCCTTGGTCATAGACAATGATCTTACAAACCATGGTCTTGGATTCTAGAATGTCTTCCAAATAGAGGTTTTTAGGGTTAGAGTCTTCAGCTTTGACTATATGCTTGGGATCCTCAACACCAAGGCTTGTACCCTAGTGACCTCCAATTTTTGACATGTCTAAAATAATATTTATGCATAACTTGGCCAACTAAATTATCTCCTATATAGATATATTCTTGATATGATCTTGGTTAAACACCATATTTTTGTTTACTTCTTTACAAATATTACAAGGACATAACAAATAGCAAGACTCGAGATTCAAAATGCTTAAGAGAAGTATATATGATCATAACAAATCCAATCCACTAATATATTATAATGCTTTGATATAAGTTTATGTAGCTATGAAAGAGTTTATTTTTGTATTCATAATCTCTTGTTTATATAGGTAAGGAAATATCCTTTTCAATATCTAATCAAATATTACAGGATAAAACAACATTTAATAAAGGTATATTATATATTTTTTAATAATATATGGATATATAATAATTCTCCATCAAAAATATTACAAAATTTGACATAAAATCCTAAAAAAAATATTAAAAATATTATATCATTGCTTATTAATCATTATAATTTATAGGCTTACATAAATGACGATTATGTTAATCCAAATGATGACCATAGGTTTATATCAAGAGTACCTATAGACATATATACAATACCTATATTATTAGACTACACTTGCCTTTAAGATAACACCTATTATACCCATAGGTACTTCATAACCATTGTCCTTGGTCATTAAAGTCAAATTATAGATATTCTAACAATCTCCATAATATGAGTTGAGGGGACAAGGGTAGGATCATATCTTCCTCAAACACAAAGTCATGACTTCATATTTTAGATCTAAGATATTGATATTCCATAAAAAACCTTAATATACAATATGAAAACCATTATTTATCCTCAAAAATTAAGAAAAAGTAATTAAATGAATAAAAAAAAACATGTCTTTAAATAATTAGCCCTAAGTGATTATAAATAAACCCATAGGAACAAGGTATATGCTATGTTGATCATACAAAACCTACTTCTCTTGTAGTTAACATGTCACCTATAACACTATAACAAGTCCTTTAATTGATATAACCAATGTACAAAGCTCAAAAAATCATGGCATCTAAAATCAGACACTCAAAAGGTTCTTATATGCAAAAGTTATGGCCTTTGAAAATTTGGACATTTTAACATTGAAGAATTAGAAAATTTAAAATTCATTCTTTAAGGAGAAGTTCACCAATTGGGTATTTCCATGTCTCACATATAAAAGGTACCATGTATGCTATTCTAATATCATCTCTCTAACTAGAATACAAACTATACTAGATAGAGGAACACAAAATTAGCATATGAAAATATGTGATTGGTTATGGTAGATTTAAAATTGAATCAATCTGATTAGATGACCAATAAATGGTCTAATCGACACCCTATGGACCCCTTGGAAAATTCTCAGAGGTTAAATAGTGTTCCTATCCACTCTTTGGAGGTTTTACCCCACTTTTAGAAAGTTTTGGGCCATGTAGGCATGGTTGTCCCACCTTGGGATGACCATAATTCAAGGTTGTTCCACCCGAGGATGGCCACTAGCAGTCATCCCTAGGTGGGATGGCCATAGCCTTGGACCATCAAAAATTCAAAGGAGGTACAAATGACACCTAGAAATTTTTAGTCTTACAATGACACTAAGAGGGGGGGTGAATCAGTGTAGCTTTTTAAAACTTAAATCCACAACTCTTAAAGTTGAAACAATGAGAACTTAAAACCAAATACAAAAAGTATAACAAGATAACATCACACAACACAAGGTTTAACGAGGTTCACCAATGTGGCTACTCCTCAAAAAATGACTGCTTGGACTCCCATCCAAATCCAGTCTTTGCAAAGCACCAACTTTACAATCAATTTACCAGCACCCACTGGAAGGAGCACCAACCCTTGATTTATCTGCACCAACAGAAAGGAGCACCAACCCCTGATTTACTAGCACAAACTGGAAGGAGCACCAACTCCTGATTTATTTACACCAATGAAAAGGAGCACCAACCCTTGATGCCAAGCAGCAACTTGGACTTCAATTTTGAATCTAGAAGTTTTGATAGAAAAATACCTTCACTTTTACAAGACCCTGACTGGTCTATTGCTTACCCGATCTCTCTCACTGTTCAAAAAACACACACATATTTTGTGTCGTTACAGCTGAACTTAGTGATCGTCTTCACCCTTTGCACTCTCTGCACACTCTTCTCTCTCTGCGCTCTCACTTCGCACACTCTGTGCCATTACAGCCGAACTTAGCGATCTTCTTTGACCTTTGCACTCTCTGTGCACTCTGCTCTATCTGTGTACTCACTTCGCACACTTAGAACTTTTTGATACACTTGAATTCTCAAAACAACCCTCCTTTTATTACAATATTTTCATGATGTAAACTCTAGTTTTAGTCAGCTTTCATTGCACTCATGGTCTTCGTCAACCCTAATCTTAGTCGGCTTTCATTGCACTCCTGGTCTTCGTAAACCCTAATCTTAGTCGGTTGTCGTCGGTCTTCGTCGTCTTCAACTAATGAAGATGTTCGGTATATCCATCGCTTGAAGATTTCATTCTATAACAGACCCTGTAACCATCATACTAATTGTTGTTCACTCTTCTTATTCTAGCTGCATGAATTTACTCTATAATTGACCCTGTAAAAGTCGTAGTGACGTCGGTCCATTGTCACTTCTTGTTTTAGTTGGGTTCTTCTTGCATCGCGCTTATGCGACCTGTCGTGAAATCATGACATTTCTGTCTCTTTAACTTCTTTTGTTGTTGTTGGCCACAAAAATACATGTTGCGATATCGTGACATTTCTACCTCTTTGACCTTTTCTTGGATTTTGACCACGAAAATACATGTCGCGATATCGCGACACTTTTGCCTCTGTACTCTTTCTCTTTTCTTTTGTCATGATATCACGACACTTCTACCTCTGTAGTCTTCCTCTTTTCTTTTCTTGCGATATCATGACACTTTTGCTTCTGTACTGTTCCTCTTTTCTTTTGTCATGATATCATGACACTTCTGCCTTCGTAGTATTCCTCTTTGCTTTCATCATGATATCATGATACTTCTGCTTTTGTACTCTTCCTCTTTTCTTTTGTCATGATATTGCGACACTTCTGCCTTCGTAGTCTTCCTCTTTGCTTTTGTCATGATATCGTGAAACTTCTGCTTTCATACTCTTCCTCTTTTATTTTGTCACAAAAATGCGACATGTCGTGATGTCGCGACACTTTTCCTTCTTGCACTCTCTCTCCTCTTTTAGTCGCGAAAATGCGACATGTCATGAAATCGCAACATTTTTCCTTCTTACACTCTCTCTCCTCTTTTAGTTGCGAAAATGCGACATGTCGCGATATCGTGACACTTTTCCTTCTTACACTCTCTCTCCTCTTTTAGTCGTGAAAATGCGACATGTCACGATATCATGACACTTTTCCTTCTTGCTCTTTTTCTTCCAACATGTCACGAAATTGCGACACTTTTTCTTGCTTGCTCTTTCTCTTCCAACATTTCACGAAATCACGACACTTTTTACTGATTTCTATTTCTCTTCCAACATGTCATGAAATCGTGACACTTTTTCCTGCTTTCTCTTTCTCTTTCAACATGTCATGAAATCGTGACACTTTTTCTGCTTTCTCTTTCTCTTCCAACTTGTCACGAAATCGCGACACTTTTTCCTGCTTGCTCAACATGTCGCGATATCGCGACACTTTTTCTTTCTTGCTCAACTTGTCTTTTTTTTATCTTTAGCATATGGGCCACTTCGATCTTCTTGGAAAATCACTGTACATACTCTGAATAACCTCTTAACTAACCTCTTAACTCCTATCCATTGCATCAACCGATCTATCTGACTATGTTGACAACAATGACAATACTTTCGCTGCACCTTGCTCAACAATCTCCCCTTTGGAATTTTTGGCAACACACATGCAATTTC